>CM060909.1:581993964-582336464 GCA_030737875.1 Allium sativum | reverse complement strand
AAGCAGGTAAATATAATTGTTTGCAAAATTAAAAATTCAAACGCATTTGTAGGTGCTAAATATATTAATGGAAAGAAGTAGAGCATAATAAGTGCCCTGAATAATATTTCTAAGTTTAACACATATCAGTGTATATGACTTCCAAAAACAAATCAATTTTATAGATATATGGTAAACAATTTCTTCCATTAATTGATGATCTGGCAAACAGATTGCAAGAGACTAATCATTTTTAGAATATATGCTTTGATGATGATTTTGATTTAAAAGACATTAATAGAGATACACAGAAATGGATGTTATCAATAAATAATGTATAAAGACAATTAACGTGACAATTAACAGGGAAGGTGGAAAATGACCATAAAAAAGATGGTAAACTACTTTTATAACCATCTAATTCAAAGGAGAAAAGTGTAATTGAAAAATATACAATATATTTTAACCTTCCTATCTTAAAAAAGGAAGACAGTGATCATGTTTGCAAAAGGCAAAACAAACTTGTTTAAACAAATTAGCATAAGTCAACAACAGATAACGCACAATAAGTATGAATTAAATATGATGAGTAACTGAATTATATGTAAACTGTAAACACATTGAAATTTACATAAACAGTCAATGTGATATCTGAAAGAGAAAAATCATACAAAAAATATAGAAATGTGGAACAGTTCTGCAATTTGAACCTAGTCAGAATAAAATAAGCTTAAAGATGTGGTATGAATAACTATTTATTACTATATCTAACTTTATTATAGATAAGAGCGTGTACACCCTTATGCACTCTGTACCTTGAAGATTTCTGCAAATCTATCAGAAGATAAAACATATCCTAAAATCAGATCTAAATTAAGAAATGAACAGGTCATGGCATGGTTTACTGGGTTTATTGGTAGCCAAGTTACATATGCCAGTCTCTCTTTCTACGTGAGGATATTTTTCCAAGTAACCGAGAAATTATTATTAGGCATAATAGTCTAGAAATATTCACCTAAAATCTTGTTTTCACTTATGAATAAAATAAATTTTTTAACATGTAATTTTATTTCAAATTCAAGTGGATTTTATGAAGCAACCGAAGAACTTCGTAAAAATCTGTAAGAATGATTCAACTATGACTAAAATCTGTAAGAATGATTCAACTATGACTAAAATGAAACCAAATTCGTAAAAATTGTCGCCAATCCCCTTTGGAAGCTGCGGTGGATCCCCAATGAAGAGAAATAGATGTGACTCGTCTCCACAATGCAATGATGAAGCCAAAGGTACCTGGCCTATTATCTATTATAAAGAGAGGTATTTGTGTCAATGTGAAGCCATGAACAAACATTTAAATTTATCGATTCTTAAAAATAGTGAAGTCAAATCACGAGGAAGAGGATCATAACTCGTATACCTCCTCTCACGAGTATACCAATAACATTGCAACAACCAAGGCACCTAAAGTCACATCTAATGCCACTAATTCGGTAAATAATATTAGCCAAGAGCCAAAAATTGAATGCGCTAAATTAACCGAGAAGAGAAGTGCAAGTGACGTTAATGATATGGGAAAAAGAAAAGAGTGATTCTGAAGCTTCACCAAGTTTGCAAATGTCTGTTGACAATATTCATACTTCCAGATTGCAAAAGTTTGCTACTTATACCACAAACGGAAGGTCTGCAAAATTCAGAAATATGTCTAGTAGGCCACATCTAGTATGAGAAAACCAACTAAATAGGGATGAACCTCTGCAAGAAAAGATCTTCCAACAGAAAAAAAACGATTCAACAAAGGATGCGATTGTTATTTAGAAGCTCGAGACAGAAAAAAGTGATCTGGAAAATAAAATTGTAAAGGAGGTAAAAATTAATGAAAATTTATGAGAAAACATAGAGAAAGGAAAGGAAGCATTGCACGAACATCGATCAACACTGCAAAAAGACGTGGAAATGTTGAGTGAGCAGCTACAAAAGGAAAGAAATTTTAGGACATGCATCTATTACTTCTACGATGGGTAGCAAGACAAGGGCTGATTTTGAGGAAATAAATCAAGTGGAAGCTAATATAATTAGTTTAAAGCAGAAAGCTGCAGACTTACGCGGAAAGATTTCAATTCAACAGCAAAATGATCAACAATTGGAAAGACACAAAATGGAGTCTGGCAGGACAGTTGAAAATGCTATTCCACTTCAAAATGAAAACTCAACAATAAGCGATATTGTATCTTCCTTAGTTAATAATGATGTTGCAATGGCTGAATCTCAAATGCCTTCATCACCTAACAAAGATCACGAAACCAAAGCGGTTAATAATTTGGTACCTAGAGAGATCCCTGCTTCTGGAGCAAATCATTCAAACTCTTCAACAAACAATGAGCCAGTTGGCTATGAATCTGCTTCCAATAAGTACAATCCAAAGGGGTTTCCAAGTCTTAGTGTAGGTAACCCTAAATTTGAAGTAAACATATACGCTGCATACCTTAAAGCTCATAAATAAATTCACCAACGTTTGGAGACTTGAAGCATTCCCATAAATTACCAAGGCAACCAACAAATAAAAGCAAGATTAAAGAGAATGATGATCATCCACCACAGATGGATGAGTCTGCAGCATTATCTCGAAATTATGCTCCAAAGATATCATCTCATCGAACAAATAGTAGTAAACAGCCAACTAGTTCTGCTCGATCTGAGGACAAAATTCCTCCATCATCATCAACGCTAGTCAGACTAACAAATCAAATCCATTTTCTGAAAGAAAGAAGAATCTAGCTAGAACAGGAACTTCAAAACCTAGATGCTAATTCCTAACCTCCTCCAACAAATTCCAAGTAAAATGGAGTGGCTTACATGTAAATAGTAAAATTGCATGCAATTTCTTTGGCTTCATTTTTTTAGGACCAGCAAAAACCGTAATACACTGCGAAATGGGGTTTAGTTATGGACTAAATTGTCGCAGCATTGTAAAAAATTATTTGTTTGGTTATCAAAACATACGAGTTGTCCTAAAAAAGGATAATGCATGTATCATCTGACCCCTATGCTTAGATCCACTAACATATCATCCACTTATGCATGAGTAGCAGTGAAAATAATGCATAGAATTATGCAGACTTGCTGGTGAGCTCATTTTCTAGTAGACTAAGGAGGTCTATTGACAGTTGAATTTACTCAACTTCAACTGTGCCTAGCTAGCTGAGTTCATTATCTAGCATTCTGAATGCAATATATCGTCTGCTCTTATTCAATATATTATATCACACCCTCCTTCAAAGTCACAGTGCATGCAATGCAGTTCCTTAACTTTCTCCCAGGATTCTTGGTAAAGATTAAAATTTATGGATTAGTAAACTTTCCTCTTAATTTAATTTATTAAATAACCAACTTGGTAGACACCAGCAATACAAAATAAAATCAAAGAAAAATAGAAAATAATTTGACACCAAGTATAAAAGTGAATGTTCAACTGATTCAAAACAGCTTATGTATTAACCATTACATCAAAGAGGCCTCAAAAAAAAAGTTACCATGAGAGTTCTGCCTATCTTTCAAAGGCATGTAATTTGTTACCGTTAACACGGGCGGCAATTGGTCAAATGCAGTTGGTTAAATTACTCTGAGAAAAGGACTAGTTTAATCTAGTAGAAAAAAAATTCAAACAAATGATCAGTTTATCATTGCAGTCTTAACAATCTATTGTAAAGATGAGACAAGGTAAGACAATTCATGGCTTAAATATGCTCTTGCCTTCAGAACAACCTCCTAAACCAGTTTGAGGAGCCACGTGGGTAGGTAAATCTTCTAGAAGAGTGTATAGAGATGAGGCTCATTGCGTGTTCCTCGCAGCTGCTGCAAGAGCTGTAGCAGACAACATAGGCTGATCTTGGTTTTTGGCCTTAGTGTCATCATCACTACCTAAATTAACCCCCCTATTGCATTTGTTGTTGTAGAAAGATCCGCCTCTCTAATGATATGTAAAACACGCCTCACCATGATTTGCGCACTTGAGAATAATGAAAGTATAACGACTACACAACAATTATCCACAAATATGAATTTTCAAACATGAGTAAATTTATATTAAGTAAATTTTCAATTTTTATCTCCCTTACTTATAATCTCTAATTAATTTAATTTGGTATAACTTCCAATTTAAAATTACTTCATTGCAAATTACTGAGAAATTCACAATCAAAGTTGATCAATTACCCAGGGGATTCCTCACTATGGAAGTAAAAATGAATTGCATTTTACAAGACAATTCAAAATCGAACATCTTATTATTCAAACATTTCCCAATGTCCTCCATGTAAAGACATACCATTTTCATATAGATGAGTAGGGGGCGGTAACCTCTAGAGAACACCCATATTAAGCAACTTATAGTAATATATATTATTACATAGTTGTTTACAAATTGATATACTAATTGTACAATTATAGGTATATCTTAGAAAGAAAAAAAAAACTAGTTTAGTGATACATACTTAACAAAATGACAAATTTATATAAAGATTATCCAAGAGCCAAGAAATGGGCTGGATGATTGAACCTATGGTTCACTCGTTGAACCTATGGTTCGCTCGTCAACTATCAATTACGTATCCATGCAACATCAATCTTGACAAAAATATGAATAAATAAGTGAAAAGTGTTTCCCACTATTCATTTGCACAATAAACTATAAAATATGTAAAAACTCACAGAAAAGTCAATCCTATTAAATATATATACATTTGTATTTGACAGTATAATACCAGAGTACCTGTTATAACAAGAAATTTGATAAAATTCAATCATCCAAACCAAGGTTTCCAATCAAATGAGTTTAAAACAGAGATTGAATGATTTTTCTTTAACCAAACAATGCAAGGTAAATGTATATAATTATCTATAGTGAAACATGTATTTCTATTAAAATATCTAGAGTACTATATAAATTGAAGCAGTCCAAGTTCAAAGCATGTGTGTGGACCTTTTGGAGGAGAAGCATAGTTCTGAGTAACATGATATTTGTATTAATTTGTTTTTAATCATTTATACTTCCTTACATTTTTAGTTTCTAAATGGCATGTTATATCACATATAACACTGCAACAAATACAATAATAAACCATAGATAATTTAAACAACAATTACAACACAGGTCACATATTATTTCTAAAATAGAAAAATAAAAAAACTACATAACCTGTGAAGCATACATAAAAAATATAACAGAACAAATCAGAAGCATAATTAGACTATGATAGAACAATTGCAAGAAAATAAATTATTTGCATAGTATGCTAATTAAAATTATAGGGAGAAAATAAAATAATACCTCCCACAGGAATTTAAATCTGAGACCGTTGTCTAGGTTGGGATTGGGATCGACCACTGGTGATTTTTACTAGGGTTGATTTCGTAGAGTTAATGCTTTCCAGATGTAGATGACAGCAATTCATCATGTTCCACTTGCACTACAAATTCTCATCACCAAAATTTCCCTCAAACACCTAAATCGCAATTGTGTATTCAAACTAAGCACAAAAAAATGTCAAAAAATTCAAAATTGCGATTTTCGATTTACCTTCACTGCCATTTAAATTGGATAGCTCCGGAATTGGCTGCTGATGGCGAGAGGATTCAATGCTAAATTAGGGATTTAAGATCTTGGCCCTCTTTTGGACTCTGGAGGCGATAAAGAGGAATAAGTTGAAAAGTGATGTGTTCTGAAGGGAACGGAAAAAGCACAAATTTTTATTTTTCGCGCAAAATAGTTCCAGCTCCCGCCTTTCATATAGCATTGGTACGTGGAATTTATTTATGGAATAGCGTTGGAATATGGTCCGCGCTTGAGCATATGAGGAGAATTGAAACAAACGCTATCTACTGTTGCTATCTAATCCTCGTTTTGTTGTAGTGTACGATTTTGTTTCAAACTACTTATGTGGGTACTCCTCAACAAAATGGGAGAGTGAAAAGAAAACATAAACATATTTTAAGTGTTGCAAGATCTTTAAGATTTCAAGATGCTTTGCCTATTTCTTTTTGGGGGGAATGTGTTTTAGCTGTTGTTCATGTTATTAATCGTACTCCTAGTTATTTTCACAAAAAGACACCATATGAGATTTTGTTCGGTCATTCACAATACTTAATAGAATTGTGTGTGTTAGGTTGTCTATGTTTTGCTCACAAACAAAAGGAAAAGGGTGACAAATTCGCTAGTAGAAGTCGTAAATGTGCTTTTGTAGGATATCCGTTTGGTAAGAAGGGTTGGAACTTATTTGACTTAGATACTAAGAAATTCTTTGTCACTCGTGATGTTAAATTTAACGAGAATAGTTTCCTATATTTGGATGTTGAAACTAAAATTGTGAGTCCTTTACCTAATATGTATATGGATATGAGTAATGTTGATGTTCTAGACTATGTTGATGATGAGAACATGGAGTCGAAAATTTCCCCTGTTCTGGCTGAGGCACAACCAGTCCTACCTTTGGCCTGGGGGGGGGGGGGGGGGGGGAGGGTGTATTCATATGATGGTGCAGGTTTGGATGGTAATTTGGGTCATGGACTATGTGTCAAGTATCCCTCTGTAAAATTGCATGATTTTGTGACTCATACGATGATCAAGAAAAGTCCAATCCCCACTTCACTTGATTCCTCTTCACAGTCTCCCTTAGGTATTCCTTAACTCATAGCACACTATGTTAGTTGTGACAATTTTCTGTGAAACACCGAAATTTTATTGCAGTAGTAACAGTTGCAGAAGAACCACAGTCTTTTAAGGAGGCTAGAAAAGATGTAGGGTGGCATAGTGCTATGCAGAAGGAAATTTGTGCTTTGGAGGATAATGGAAACTGGATAATGGAAAACCTTCCTTTTAGAAAGAAAGCTCTAGGAAGAAAGAGGGTATATAAAATCAAGTACAACTCAGATGGCAACATTGAGAGATTGAAGGCAAGATTGTTTGTCTTCGGCAATCATCAAGTGAAAGGATTAGATTATGATGAGACTTTTGCACCAGTGGCAAAAATGACAATTGTACGTGCATTTATTGCAATTGTGGCTTCTAAACATTGAGAGTTTCATCAAATGGATGTACATGATGCTTTCCTGCATGGTTATCTTGATGAGGAGGTGTATATGAAACTTCCTCCTGGCTTTACTTCTGAGAATCCTGGATTAAGTATGTCATTTGTGTAAATCATTGTATAGTTTAAAGCAATCTCCGAGGAATTGGTTTGCTAAACTTGTGACTGCTCTAAAGGCATATGGATTTTCACAATCATACCCCGACTACTCTCTTTTTACATATACAAAGGGGTTAATATGGATTAATGTACTTATACATGTAGATTGTCTAATTATTTCTGGTAATGATTCTGTTGCATTAGCTAGTTTTAGAAATTACGTACTTTAGTTCATCTTTTCTTGTGAAAGAACTTGGATTGCTTAAATATTTTCTTGGCATTGAGGTTGCACGAAGTTTTGCAGGTTTGTTCTTATATCAGAGAAAATATGCTCTTGATATTGTTTCTGAAGCAGGTCTGTTAGGTTCCAAGTCTGCTTCACCTCCAATAAAGCAAAATCATCGTTTGGCATGGGCTACAGGGCCATATCTTTCAGATCCAGGTTCCTATAGGCGAATGGTTGGTCGTTTAGTCTATTTGGTAGTCACTTGTCCCGATTTAGCATATTCAGTTCTTGTACTTTCTCAGTTCATGAAGGAGCCGCAACAAGAGCACTAGGAGGCTGCTATACAAGTTGTTCGGTATTTGAAAGACAATTCAGGCCAAGGTATTATCTTACGTTCGGACGGTGAATTATCACTGTAGGAGTGGTGTGAATCAGACTGGGCAGCTTGTCCTCTTACATGACGATCTCTTACCAGGTGAATAGTGTTTTTGGAGTAATCACCAATTTCTTGGAAAAATAAAGAAGCAACATACATTAGCTAGATCTTCAGCAGAGGTCGAGTACAGATCCATGGTTGTAATTACTTGTGAGCAAAAATAGTTAAAAGGATTATTGCTGAGCTTGGGAGTCCATCATCTTAAAGTTATACCTCTATTTTCTGATAGTCATCCTGCTTTGCACATAGCGCAAAACCAGATATTTCATGAGCGTAGCAAGCATATTAAAGTTGACTGCCACTTCGTACATGATGTCATCCAAGATGGTCTTATCGCTCGCTCGCATGTTCCTACTACTGAACAGCTAGTGGATGTTTCTACCAAAGCTTTGGGTAAACAACAGTTTCATTATCTTCTAGGAAAGTAGAGCATCTATGACCCTTACGCTCCAACTCGAGGGGGGTATTAGGAAATCACGGATATTATGTGATATGGTGAGCTGGCAGTGATTAAGAAATCAATGAAGTTTAGGGATGTAATTTGTAGTTTCTCTATTTATGTGATTTGTTGACAAAATCAAGTTTAGGATGTAATTTGTAGTTTCCCTATTCATGTGATTTTTTGACAAAATCAGAATAAGACGTTGTGTATAAATGGTTTCTACTAATGAAGGTAAAGATAAGACTTTTATGTAAGAAATCTCAATTCTTATCAATAAGTTATAATTAACGTTTGACCCCTTCTAATTGGAAGATTAAAATCAATTTAATTCCAGTCTACCCTTCAGTGATTTATTCAAGCTAATAGCTTATAATTTACATTAAAAAATCATAAATTTTCATTTCAAACAATTTTTATTCAAAATTCTACGTAGTTTAATACTTTTAAATTATATTGAGAAAAAATACAGATCGTTACAAAAACCATTCTAGCATTGAATCCATTTTAAAAACAAACAATCAAAAATCATTTCCCTAATAGATCTTACCATCATTTGCAAAGTATAAAGGGCATCGTCTAAAAGTACTTCCACTTATAGTTCATCGCTATCACTATAGATGGCCCCTGCTATAGAAAAGTCATAATTTAAAAGATCATTATTAAATCGCCTTCTATCAATCTAAATGTATTCATTGTCATTCATAATAGAAACAACCATGCTATCGACTGGAGGATCATCATCAATTGTTGAGCCAACATTAACATCCATATCAAAGTCAATATTTGCATCCGAAGAATGGTGCGATGGTCTCGCACTCTATATCGCGGTAGTGTCGACCGACGCACGTCTATTACAAATATTAGCGTAAATTGACTACCAATCAACAACACAAAACTACCACATATCTAAAATCATACCTCTGATTCATTTCATATAGTTCGGACGGGGTGTGATATATAAAATATGACAGATGATTGTCTGATGTTCATGCATTGTTCTACTGATCAGTTTATTTTTTGAAGCTAATTAGATGTTGGCGTTGATTTTGGTCAAGCAGGCACAACACCTGAAATAAGGTCATAATCACAGAAGAATAATAACAATCCGGTCACTGGTAGAAATAAAGTAAATAAGAACAGTATTTATAGTGATTTGACAAATTAGATCTACGTCCATTTTTGAGGTAATCTTCATTGATTATACTGTCTGACTATAAATACAGTCTATTTGAATTACATAAATTTAGAGAGTAAGTGAGTATGTGATGGACATCGTTGTCCTTGCATAGAAGTGCTAAAATGCCAAAGAGTGTCCTACAATTATTTTTTGGAATTCTCTATTTATTGTTGCGTCGAAGCTCGGTTTGTCCAGAAAAATATCCTTGAAAATAGGATCTCAAAGAGACTAAGTCTGGAGTGAAGAGAGTGAAAAACCCTAACCGATGGATCTGATGTCCTTCTGATCGGTACCATCCGAGGTAGATGATCTGGGGACTGACTAAGTCCTAGCTAACCGACCATAAAGTCCATGTTGATCCCATTTTATAACACTATGTCAATCCAAAATAGCTTACATTTTGTCGATCTGAAGTTCCAACGAGTAACACGGATCCTTCTTGGCACAGAGTTGCACCGATTCGTTGCGGAAAAGAAAACGTCGGTCAAGTTGATGGGAGTGACATCGATCCAGAGAGTTGTGCTGTGCCGAATTGAAATTTAGGGAGTGATCGAGGCAATGTGAAGCATACTGATTCCATGAATGGGAGTAATACAGATCCCAATGCCTTGGGATTCCTACTGATCCTCTATGCAGTTAGAGCCCCGCTAAAGCCCCACAATATCCCCGCTATAGCCTATAGTGCTCTTCGACCGCTGCGCTATTTCAATTTAGCATTGATGAACAATAGATCCGCTTCTAGCCCCGCTATTCTCCGCTGCGTCCACTAAATCAAGGCTTTTTAGCATCTGCTTTAGCAGTATTAATATATAAAGCATGATTTGACTACTTCTCATTTTAAAAAATTCAGTAAATTTAATGTAAAAGGCTAAATTTAAGGCATAGGTGCATAATATATAGTAACAATCAATTGCACTCACCAAATTCGGCATGCATAACCATGATGTTCCTTGATTTTGTTATATAAGACTAATTAATATTAGTTTCTTATACACATATAATGTGAGAAAGATGATTTATTAATTTTTAAATATTTGGTTTTACATCTAATGAACCTTTTTGTGTCTCGATTTCCCCACTTCATCCTCGCTACATCTTTTTGCACCTCTGCTACTATAGAACCGCTAAACGCTTTAACTGCACAGCCGATCCCAATATGGTCCATCCAAACTCCAAGTTTCTGCGAACTTCGTGACTCCAACCAAGTTTTTCCAAGTTCGCCTAAGTCCATGCTCACATCCTGAGCACTCTGATAGCCAAAAATCTGAAGCATGACAGCATTATAAAAAGGCAGGTCAACACTTTCCCCCCTAAACCTTTTCTTTACTATAAGACGTGTTTTGAATAATCTAAAATCCAGCAGTCATAATCCGAGAGAAGTCCAAACAAAAACTCAGCAACTAAAAAGGCCACGTTCACCCCGAATCGTATTAAAACAGAATCAGAATCCGAAAACTGTAGTAATCCAAATTCGAAGGACAATAGAATCCGACAATTACTCTGGATCATATTATAAGAGAAAACCAAATCCTAAGGCCAATAGAATCCGACAATCACTCTGGATCATATTATAAGAGAAGACCAAATATGAAATATCCAAAATCCAAATTCAAAAAATCCAAATATCCAAAAAACCATAGAAATCCGAGATTTGGAATATCAATTTCAAAATATGAAATTCGTGGCCTAAACGGACCTAGCCAATGTGGGTGTAATCCATACTTGCAAGAAACCAAGAGAATCGTTTCGCTAAGTCCTGACAAGACAATTGAAATCCAATCGAGTATTATTCATACTCGAGCCATGATCGAGCGATCTTGCCAAATCCTGACAAGACGACCCGACTCTTCCTAAGCATAATCCATACATAGGGACCAGCTTATTAAAGTTTAAAATTCCAATTTTCAATTCTATAATTCACAAGCATAATCCATACAAGCTATGTAATTTGATTAAAGTTACAAAAAGTTATAAGTTATTCCAAAACCAAAACAAAACTTAGTGGTTTACCATAGGTATAGAGCATGCCTAGGGGTTAAATTCTAACCCCGTATGTGGGTGAGCCGACTTATCCTTTTTCAATTACAAATTTAATGTCTAATAGATGGTTTATAGTTGGATACAAAGTACACCTCAGGATTAAATCCTAATCTCGCAGGTGGGTAGGTCTACATATCCGTCCAAAATTACCAAAGCCCAAAGAGCTACAATCCTAAATCCTAAAAAAAAAATATTCACATAATCCAATATCCAAAGAGATCCAAATCAGTTTTAATCTACATGAGTTAGGTCTTGGTCCGTTCTTATTCCAAAGAGCGGTAGGTGGTCGCGCCTATTACGCTACTACAGTGTGATTCCTAACACACTGCATCATATCTTCATGTCTGACACGTTCCTTAACCATATTCCACAAATGCATGTATTCAACTTTATTATGGTCATCCAGGTCGTGAAATAAACTGTGCTTTCTAGATTCCCGCTTCCTTTGCATTGGCTCCATCTTAGGAGGCTTTCTGAAGTGAGAAACCTCGCGAATATCCAGATAGATATCTTCAAGAAAAGCTATGAGTATTTCATATGAAGAGAATGTAGGCTCTCTCTGTTGTTGTACATTCCGAACATTCCCAAATGAGGTTTTTCCTTTGCCTTTATCCTTTCCTTTACCAGATCCGGACAGTCTTCTGTCTTTAGCCATGTTAACCTCAAGAGCTTCCTTAGGCAACATGATTGGACAACAGAGATGTAGGTGTAATTTAGTGTAGCAAGAGGGCTAGTGCGAGTTTTGTCACTGGAAAAGGTGGTTTATTAGAGGTTATGTTGGAGGAGAGAAATGCGATAAAAGAAAGACAACGGATTTAATGAGGGAACTAGGGTAAAGTGTTGGCTTTCTCGTGCAACTTGTTTGAAGCAGCTGATGAAGGAGGATGGGAGTTTATTAATTTCAGGTGGTTGCAGATATGGATGATGGCGGCACAATGGTGAATAGAGGTGCAAACATTTGGCTTGACTAGTAGTGTTTCATGCTGTGGAGGAGAAGCTCACGCGATCGGCTCCGGATGGGTGCAACATGGAACAAAAAACGAAGAAGAAGAAGTGGATGCATAATATGGAGCGGGTCAATACATGCATCGTGGATGAAGCTTTGATGCGATTTTCTTCCTGTTTGTTCTTGTATCTTCTTTTTCCTTTCGTTTCTCGTGTTTGCTATTTTATTTTATTTTCTGCTTTTTCAAAGTTAAAAGGCACAGGATTTGGTTTGAATGGAGAAATGAGGAAGAAGAAAGGTGAGGGAAAACGAGGCTTCAGGTTTAGAAGAAAATGACTAGTGCCATGCAATTTAAAGTTGTATAACATACGCCATGTTAGCAATCACGAGAAAATGAGAAATAAGGGCAAAGGAACCGATAATATCACAAGATATTTTGAAACAAGGCACGACTAGTTCTTATCATCACAAACATGTGTATATATATGGAGGTTGCACTATTTGGGTGCTCTTGATCCTAGGGCGGAGGCACATTTCAGATGGTAAGATTACGTGATGCAGTGTGCTAGTGTCGTTCTTCGATGCTTGTGGAAGTCTGTGATTGCTATCTGGTTTACATGGGAAAACCCTAATTTTGATTTTGGTTTTGGTCCTTATTTTACTTATAAACTAAGATTGAAACTAAGATGAAAATGAGCAGACATCAGCATATAAATCGAGAAGAAGTGGGTCATTGTGTTGTTTATAAATTATTTGAATAAAGCTGATTATTCTTTAGTCAATATGTCAACTCATTTGAGATTAATGAGGTTAACTTGCTGCTGTTGAAATAAGTTAATGAACCTATTTAATGGAGTTGATAAATATTAAAATAAAGATCAAAATAGTTGAAAACTGATGATTTTGTAATGAAGTGATATTATTTTAGTTGTTGTTCATGCTTATGTAATCATTTGCTATGAATTCTTCTTATTGTAATCCAAATACCTATCAAAAAGTTGTTATTTTTGGGTTATGTGACCTCATCAGAATTTTTTCCTGGCTATGCCATTATTTGAGCCTATCTTATATATATAACACGTTCTGAGGAACCTCTGCTTTGTAGCATCCGTATCCTACCGTGAGCTACACTAATCTAAATCCAACAAGATTTTGTAAATGTTCAATCCAACAAGATTTTGTAAATGTTCAATCCTACCGTGAGCTACACTAATCTATCCAAAAATTAAGCTCGTTCCGGCATTCTTAACATTTTAGCACAATTATTCAGCGTTCAGACATTTAATCGAACTGTTAAATTTAAACTTCAAATATATTATTCTAAGAATATCGGAGTGAGCTCAAATTTTGGATAGATGATAATATATATGTAGATTTAACATCTACAAAATCTTGTTGGATTAGGATTAATTAGCTCACGGTAGGATAGAGATGCTAAAGGGGTGCTGCAAAACAAGACTGTCTCTGAATGCTCCTCATATATATATATATATATATATATATATATATATATTCACATACACACAAGCATTATGGCACACACTTCGCGCATGATGATGGCATATGCTTCGCACGTAAATTACTTTTATACAGAGTCAGCTCTGGCCCAGTGCAAAATGGGCCAAAGCACAGGGCAGTAAAATCAAAGGGAATCGCTTACGCATAAGCGTACATGCAGAAGAAGAAAAAACGAAATTCGCAAAATAAAAGATGAACTCACATATGAATTATGGTTGTAGATGAAACCTAATTGAGGGCGTTGAACCCTAATTACAGTTATGAAGCGAAATTTGCAGAATTAAAGGGAGAGATTGAAGGTGTAAGGACCCGTAACTTCCCCGGTAAGGAAAGCCCGGATACTTCGAGAACAACACACAAAAGAACGCAGACAGAAGAACATTTCATTACTTATTACAATAATTCCATCAGAATACAAGAATATATAGAGTATAAACAAATATTATACAGCAGAAAATATCAGAGATTACAATAAATTGCATAGCAGCGGAAAATAATACAAAACACAACTGAAGGAGATATACGGATACAGAGCTTTTCAGATATCATTCCAGCGGTAAATCAGGATCTTGTGAATGTAAATCTGCAAAACCAAAAGTACTAGCTGTCCGTGTCAAAATAAGGGCACCCAGAGTTTAGGTTAAAACAATAAACTCCAGGTCAGTCATGTGACTGGTGTGAGAACTAAAACAGTTATTAATCTTTATTTTCAAATTAGGTAAATCAAGGGACCACGCCGTATAACACGGAACGGGTTTCCTCCCAAGAGTACCAGTGCATAAAACAACAACGCAATGCTAAATAAAGAACAATGAAGCTATTATAAGACCCACGTCCCATCACACAATGCAACACAAGCCGGAGGATAGGGTTTTACCTTATAATAGCCAAAGAATGCTTGATATGCTAAATTTCATCTTTTATTATTACTATAAGTGTATAGTGTCAAAACAATTTCAATCACAAGTATTAATCATAGACGGCATGGGTACCATATATCATGTCGCCAATACTAGGCTCTACAATCAAAACCACAAATGTCATGTATTGGAAGTTGGATCTCCATCTGTGAACCAAGGCAAGGGATCGTCCTTACTGAATTCGAGATGCTCTATCCCGTGTCTCAGTAACAAAATGCATCGTCCCTTGGATCGTCAGGGCCGGTCCACCGATGTGGATTAAAATGCCTGAACACTGTGTTCCTTTACCCTATGGGGTGTCAATGAGTCCAATGACTCCATCGGCTCCACACAGTCACCGATATATCCGAGGCGCCTCGCAACAGCAACAACCACATAAGTCAAACTCGTCAGGGCGTGTAAAACCACTGACGCCACTTCTAGCTAGAAGGAAACGCATGCCCTCCCTGATGTCCTCTCCCGTTTCTAGTTCATAACCGGGGTGTGAGGCTCGCGAATCAACGTTATACAAAGCTATGCCACACAGGCGGTGCTTTGATCATCAACCACAAGATTTTGCTTTTCAACAGAAGCCTTGATCAATTGCCACTTAGGCATGCCACACAGGCAATTCACTCTATGCGATTGATATCCATCAATATATAACCCCTGAGCTCGTACGTCTCAGAGAAGGGCATCAAGAAAGAGAATAAATTCTCCACCGCCAAACAGATATATATTTAATAGAAATCAATCACACAGAATAAAACCCAATGTCAGACACATAGTCCATTTACAAATTCGTTCTGGGTCTGAACAGCAGGCACCTTGTACCTCGCATATTCATCTATCTCCAAGTACGTCTGGACGATCACCAACTAATTCCCTCCTCTTGGGTGTACAGCCCAATCAAGATCATTAGTAACTATCCAAACGACGTGAAGACCTCTGCTCTTCGACCACCGTCTTCATCCTCGACACATCGTCGAATCAGTTATACAGAATGGGATAAACCCGGTCTTTCTGAATAACTCGCGTATATAATAAACAAGTATAACACAAACACAACATACGCCTCATTGCAATTCAGAATATTCTTTTATTCAAATATTCTTACACTTTGAGAAAAGTTCCCATTAATTTTATCAAAGATAAATTCTCTAAATTTATTCTTTAATCTTCTTTTGAATATCAATTCAAATTAGTCGGGATTAGCGAACCACACCAAAGTAATCATTTATTTTATTTCCCAATCCCAACCTATTCATCCCATGAAGTAAAACTTGTCATACTTCATATCTAACACTACTGTGTTATCGGTAAATTCAATTACCATTTCACGTTCAAATCTAATTAAAGGTTTAACTATCGCCTGGAGTAAAACAGGTGATACTCCATTCTCGATCATTTCAATCTATTTAAAGATTCATTAAAACTCCACTTAGTTTTAATCTTCCCAAAAATCAATATTAATGATTACTTAACTTGGGAAATCTTATCCTGTCTTTAACTGGGTTAAAGAACCAATGTCATTTAAAACACCATTCACTATAAACCCAAAATCACATTCCAATTCAATTATTGAAACTTCGGGTTACTTTTAAAACCCTTTTAAATCCAATTTATTTATTTCAAAAATAAATAAATTATTATTCTAGTTCAAAACTAGTTCATTTCGATAAAAATCAATTTTATCTTTTAAAATTTGGAATTTTCATCTCAATTCTTCACAAATCATTTCTTATGATTTTACACAAATTATTGATATTTTTAATAATTTTATCAAGGCCCGTACAGTCGAATTCCATCAACGGCCATCGAACTTCACTTACAGCGACCTTTTCCAAATTTGATTTGGACATAATTCCAAATCCAACCGTTAGATTTATAATTTCTAATATTCGTTAGAAAGCTCTTTTCGTTACGAACCCAGCGGTTCTGGTTTTAGGAGAATTCGATAGTCGGATCTCCCGTAATATCCATTCGAAGCCAATGGTCGAAATTCGCGAACTGCCGCAGCGCGGCGCGGTCTATTCAGGCCATTTAATATATATATTATATATATTTCGTCGATTTTCTTCTAAAACGTATTTTATAAATCGTTTTAAATTCATTTTCGAAATGATTTCAACTTCATATTCAATTTCAAATCAAAATTGAATATTCCACATCATCGATATACAAATGATAATATTTTCAAAACGTTATATTTTGAAATCACTTTCTTTCTTATATTCATTATAAAAATGAATAAACTCGATATAAATATCGTTCACGTCAAAATGGCGTCAATCTAATCAACACGGCTTTTATTCAACCCATGAATGTTTATTCTATTCAACACATGAATATTTATTCTATTCAACACATGAATTTATTTCTATTCAACACATGAATTTATTTCTATTCAACACATGAATTTATTCTATTCAACACATGAATTTATTTCTATTCAACACATGAATTTATTTTCTATTCAACACATGAATTTATTTTTTATTCAACACATGAATATTTATTCTATTCAACACATGAATTTATTTATTTCTATTCAACACATGAATATTTATTCTATTCAACACATGAATTTATTTTTATAATATTCCTTATTTTCCAAATCGGAATGAGGCCCAATCAATCACCATATATGGTTAATTATATGGATTTTCTACAACACATGTATATAGTAGCAATGATAAATCATCAACCATCATCCAGAGTGCACCACACAACAGCATAATGAGGCCCAATCAATCACCATATATGGTTAATTATATGGATTTTCTACAACACATGTATATAGTAGCAATGATAAATCATCAACCATCATCCAGAGTGCACCACACAACAGCATAAGCATTAAATATAAATATATTTTTTATTTCAACACATGAATATATTTTTTATTTCAATACATGAATATATATTTTATTTCAGCACATGAATATATATTTTATTTCAGCACATGAATATATATTTCATTTCAACACATGAATATATATTTCATTTCAACACATGAATATATATTTCATTTCAACACATGAATATATATTTCATTTCAACACATGAATACATATTTTATTTCAACACATGAATATATATTTCATTTCAACACATGAATATATATTTTATTTCAACACATGAATATATATTTTATTTCAACACATTTAGCAGTCAAATTTCACAACACAATCAATTAAACAAACAAGCCGTCCATGGTCTGTGGACGACGGGTGTCGGGTGTTGCTAAGCACCGTCTGCATCCTAGTATATATTTTAACTAGAAAACAAATTAAAAGTAAGGAGTTCTCACCTTTCGGTTTCACTCCACCAATCGTTGTTATCGCTCAGATTCGTTGTTCGGATTCCAACGCAATCTATTTTACAAAATTTAAATTAAAAATAATATTTTTAATAATGCCTCTTATATAAAAATCAGATTTTTAATTCGCTATCCATATAAAAATAATATTTTTATGTTCTCTATTATATAAAAATCATATTTTTATATCGTTATCCTTATAATAAAAATCAAAATTTTATGACTACACTTTCCATATAAATCGAACCTTTATGGCGTTATCATACCTATAAAACTCGAATTTTTATAACGGTGTTCTTATAATAAAAATCATATTTTTATTTCAAACCCATATAAAATAAAGTGTATATTTTTCTTTGCTTCATGTAAAATAAAGTTTATATTTTTCTTACTACTTCCTATATATGAAATCAAAACTTTCATACAAATGAAAATCATATTTCTAATCTTTCTAGCTTTAAAAATCGTATTTTTCTAACCTTGAAAATCTAAACTTTAAAGATTAACAAAAATCTAAACTCTAAATATTTAAAAGCAGGAACTCACTATTGGTGAAGGTGGAGGGGGCCTCGTACGCTGCGGCGTGGCACGGAGCTCGTCGGGCTGTGTCTTGCAGTGCAGAGGGTTTTCAGTCAAAGGAGGAGTCAACGTGAGGTGGGGTGAAGGGAGGAGGTGTCGATCTGAGGATGGAGGGTCGGGGGTGTGGTCAGGTGATCTGCAACGACAGTGGAGGTCGGAGACGGGGCTAGGGTTGGCGGTTTAAATGGATTTGGGGATTGGGGTTCGGGTTGGGAGGAGGAGGCGCGGAGAGAGAAGGCGATGGGGGGGTGTACTGAAGGGTGGCGCGACTGGGGAGGCCCTCCAACGGCGGTTGCACGGGTCCACCTGGAGGCGCAATGGCCATCGTCGATCTCTTTTTTTTTTGCTGAATGAAATGGATCGGGTAGGGAGGGGGAGAAAAGGGAATTTATAATTTATTTAATTATTATTTTAATTCCAACTAGGTTGACTTTTCGTTCGAACTCCGATTCAAACCCAACGACTGTCGTCCCTAGCAAATTACCCCCATTCCGAACACAATGGGATATGTCACATAGGCCAATTCCATCGTTTCGATCAGTTTTCGTTGAAATTAAAATATAAATCTATATATTGAATTTTAAACATACATTTCAATTTACCGGGGCCACATACGGACTCTAAAAATTCCCGAAAAATATTTACTAGCTTCGTATTGACGATACGGTTCCAACAAAACTAATTTCGTCGAATTCTGAGACCGTTAGAAAAATGACCTTTTTCTGGTTGATCGAAATTGACTGAAACTGTCAAAACACGTTTAACTTCGCCACGCTCACATATTAATTCAGAAAATTATGAATTTTGGAATCTAGCAATAATTTGACATCACTAATCCAATAAAAGTGGTTTCGTTGAAAACCGAGGTCGTTTGCAAAATTTCCAATTTTATGGGCCAGAATTACATAACGACTATTCTGAATTTTCAACTGGGCATAACTATTTATCCCCGCTATGAAATTTCAATTTTTCGGATTTGTTGGAAAGATATTTTCAAATAGATTCAAATATTTTTGGTTTCACTAAAATCCGGTTTATTTTGAATCTTGTACATTCATTTGAAATATGAAATCGAATTTTCAAACTACCGCACCATTTTCAATTCCTTTTATAATTATAAATAATTATTTATATTCTAACGACGATTCAAATAAATATATACGTTCAAATTCTATTCAAAATAAATTTCTCGTCGTTTTTATTTAAAATAATCATTTTAAATATTCAAAATTCACCAAAATTGCCAAAATAAAATTTTAAATTGGCTCAGATTTCCGGGTTATTACAGAAGGCTTTGAACCCTAAATTGTAGATGAACAAATTGTGGTTGTGTCTCGTATAAAAGAAGAAGGAATCAACTTTTAAAGGAAAAAGGTGTTGTTTGCGAGCTTCATTTTCAAAATATGGAACTCTAATTCTTAAATTATTTTCTATCAATTGCCTTCTTCCAAATTAAATTTTGAAACGATAAAAAGAGTGGAAAACTGATTTCAAGTAAACTCTAAAATTGTTTACCTATGACAACAGTTCTTAAGCATGAAACCGTTATTTTTGTTTTTTTCTACTTTATGACAGTTGACATCAAGCAATAAAATAGAGCAAAGGAATTTTTAGAAGATAATGAGTTTAGCTATAGAATATTAGTATTATTTCTAGGTGCTAATTATGTTAGAAGCTACAATTTTTATTTGTAATTTTATTATAATCCTGATGGACTAAGTGTTTGATAAATCATATGATAAACTTGATTTGCTTTTGAAAATAGAACTCTTGATGTTATATGTAGAAAATTTTCTTTTACAGCTACAAATACTATATGATATAGATCGTTGCATCATATTATGCCAACAAGTTATGAACGAACATCATAATTTTGGAAATTCTAATCGTATAGGCATGTTTCCAAATGTGATGATTTTATATAGTATTTGTTAATTCATCTAAGTTTTTTAAAATTGAACTATTGAAATCATGTTTGTGAATAGTAACAAACTAAGACATAATTAATGTGTTAAGGCTTGTATGCATTGAAAAATATATGTTTTTATAGTTTAATATTAAGATATCATGATGATTTTTCTTGCAAAAATGCAATAATAAAACATTATAAATGACACATTTTGAACTTGTCGTCGTATAAAGAAGGTAAAATTGTATTAGCTATAAAAATAATGATATTTTATGTGTACTTACTTTTACAATTTCTCTATAAATAAACATGTTATTAATATATATCTTAGTTTCTAGATATATGAAACGTGCTAAAAGTATTCCATCGGAATGGTAATTCATAGGTATTTACAAAAAAATTATAATTTCTTACGAGCAAGAATTTTTATTCAGTACAATTGTGCAATTTGTCTTAACAAAGGGCATCATTTTGCAAATTGCACCGGACGTTATAAACCCCAGAACCGGCTCTGCTTTTATATATTATACATCATTAACAATTCAAGTGAAATTAATTTGCATAATTAAATTTTTTAGTTCAAAGTTGCAATAACTAAATTTTTATCAGTTTGAATTTTTTTATATTATTAATTAACAAACAAAGAATTTGTAAATGATATTTATTTGTTTAAAAGATATTTATTTGTTAGGTCCTAAGTTTTAAGCATATTGAGGTATTTTAAACTTGTAAACTAGTTTTACTATTAGACCCTATTTTTAAGTATGGGGGATATTTTAAATTTATAAAAAACCTTAAGTATTAGATCCTATTTTTAAAGGGTATTTCAGTTTGTTAATATCTGTATACTGAATTTTCGGTAGTTCATGTCGATACCAAAACAGTGTGACACCAAGGTATTACAACTATATATATATATATATATATATATATATATATATATATATATGTGTGTGTGTGTGTGTGTGTGTGTGTGTGTGTAAGGACCCGAATTTAAACTTTTGATGCACTCTTAAATCGATAGTTATACTCTTCTAAACACTCAATTGGAAGCCTAAAACTAAAATTAAAACATGGTTGCAATCAGTGAGACGAGAGAGACATAATAGTAAATTAATAACTGTGCTACAATGCACGTGCTATAATTCTAACCTTAGCACTCAAAGTGCTTCTTAATCGTACAACAGAACTCAAATTAAAATAATAGGAGCTACAAATGTCAAATTTGGATGAAATGAACTTAACGTTTTACTCACAAATTCACTAGAAATCTTCTATGTAAAAAAATTCCGAAAACAAGTATTTCTTACTTAAATTACTAGTGGGTTTCTGATTATATTTTGAACAAAATGTAATTACATATAGTGCAACTCGGTTCATTTTATATTAAAATTATAATAACACATTCTAATTATGCAAGTTCAATTTATTGAAATTCTAAGTTCACCGGAACTTGTCAATTGGAACTTATTAATAGTTGGATGGATCACACCGTTAATAGGATGCAACACTAGATACTTGACTTCATGCCCCATTTACATGCCTTCCCTTCAACCCGCGATAAAGAAATTCTATATGTGTTACACATTCTCATGCATACAAAGAGCATGTACATACACACCTACTTGACTTCTCCGTTCGTATGTATCTTTCAAATTTTGTAGGTCCAAGATATATTTTCCTTGCATAATTTGCAGTGATAACATCTGTAAGCCCCAAGTTAAATTGAACTACAAGCACTTGAAATGTTTTACATTTATATTTATGTTCATTTTTGGTATCCTTTCATATTCATGTTATCAACCTTTATGATTGATGACTTTTTTTTTGAATTTGTTCAGGAGGAAAACCGACCGGAGTCGTAAAACCCTCCCTAGTGCACCTAGACTGGTCCGCGAGCACCATGTAAGTGGTTGATCACAACGTATGCACATGGCTGAAGACTTGTTCTTATAATTTGTAATTAATCCTCTATTTTTTTTCCCAAAACATTGATTATTTAGTGCCAAAAATAGTGCACTAGACACGTTCAGTTAGATTTATGGATGAAGTTGATCTTTTGGATGTAAAAGTTCTTGATTTTTTTAACGGATCACCTGTTTTTTAATTTTTATTAACTACTATATACACTGAAGCATGCATACATACATACACATATACATACATACATACATACATACATACATACATACATACATGCATACATACATACACACACACACACACACACACACATATATATATATATATATATATATATATATATATATGGGAAATGTACCGCTACACCTCTTATATTGCACGTGAAATTCTCCCTGAATTCCAGTCACACATTCCAATTTTAATATTCATTATTTCTATCTCTCTCTTTCCACTTAAATGTGTTAGCATAGTTTATAATAAAAGGGTAGTATAGTCTTTCCCTTATTTGTGTTTTGCCTATATATAAAGGCCTCTTGTGTTATTTTAGTGTCAAGGGCTTTCTCTTCTACAAGCCTCCGCTCTCAATGTATTTTGTTTTTCTTATTAATGTTATCATGGTATCAGAGCCTATTTTTCTCTGATTGGTATGTTTTTCTCTAATCTCTGAGGAACAAATCTGCTGATCTCCGGTTCTCTTCCCTCCCTAATCTCTCTCAGACCCGTTTTGCACTGTCCAGATCTCAGAATTTGTTGTTCAAGTTTCAGATCTGTATAGAGGATAAGTTACTGGGTACAAGGCCTCTTGTTTCAGATCAGCCTCCTCCACCACCACTGTGACCGTAACCACCGCCTCCACCATAACCTCCGAAGCCACCGAAGTCCGCGCCTCCACCATAGACTCCTTCCCCACGGCGCTGACCTCCACCATAGCCACCGAAGTCTGTTGTCCCTCCGTCCCAGTCTTCGTCGCTCAGAACACCGCAACCCACCGAAGTCCGCTGTCTCTCCATCTCAGCCTTTGTCCGCTGCCCTCCAGTGCCCCAAATTTGAAAGCCTTGTTCGCGTGCCCTAATTTGAAGTCACCAAAAAAAAAATTCCAGTCACCTAATTGCCCTAATTTGAAGTCACCTAATTGCTTTATGAAAGCCTAATTGTGTTCAGGAGTATCAAAGCCTTCCAGTCACCTAATTACTTTATGTTTCCAGTCACCGAAATTTCCAATCACCAGATTATTAAAGCCTTCCAGTCACCGAAATTTCCAGTCACCTAAATTTGTTTCCATTCACCTAAATTTCCAGTCACCTAATTGTGGAGTTTTTAAATAATTTGCAAACCAGAAAATTTGCTGTTTTGAGTTTGCTCTCTATGTCTTGATCTGAAATATTTTGTTTGTTTTATGACTTATTAATATGGCTGAAACTAGAGATGATTCACTTCAAGCAGTCAGTGTTCAGTTGGATGGTAAAAATTATGCATATTGGAGTTATGTGATGAAATTTTTTTTGAAGGGTAAACAAATGTGGGGCTATATTTCGGGTGCCATTGTCAAGCCTCTAGATAGCACAGCAGCTAATTATGTGTCTTTGATTGACAAGTGGGAAGTTGCAAATTCTAAGATTATTACTTGGATTAATAATTCAGTTAAGCACTCGATAGGTACTCAATTAGCAAAATATGAGACAGCTAAGGAGGTTTGGGATCATCTAGCTAGATTGTATACACAGTCGAATTTTGCAAAACAGTACCAATTGGAGTCTGATATTCGTGCTCTAAAGCAGAAAAGCATGAGTATTCAGGAGTTTTATGATGCTATGACAAATTTGTGGGATCAGTTAGCGCTCACAGAATCTGCTGAATTAAGCGCCTTTGGACCATATATTGCACGAAGAGAGGAGCAAAGATTGGTACAGTTTTTTTAATGGCTCTTCGTGACGAGTTTGAAGGACTTCGTGGGTCTATTCTACATCGTCATCCTCTACCTTCTGTTGATTTTGTTGTTAGTGAACTTTTGGCAGAGGAAATTCGTCTTCAGTCCTCTGTTGGGTCTACTCCGTCAGTCTTCGCCATGCCTGCTCAACTAAATTCACAAGTCAGACCTTATGTTCCTGTTGCTCGTGATGAATGCAGTTTTTGTAGACAAAAAGGTCATTGGAAATCTCAATGACCAAAGAAAGGAAAGCAGCAGCAGCCCTATCAGCAGCCTCACCAATTGAATTTTCGACCATCAATCCCTAATAATGGACCTCCACTTCTTCCTCGCCCTCATAATGCTCTTACAGCTCCTTCTTTAGATTCATCAATGATTGAACAATTTCAGAAATTCCTTGCATCTCAGCCGCATGCTATGTCAGCTACACCTCAACAAGGTTTGTCATCTAATTCATCAAGTATATCTTCTTCTACCTGGATTTTAGATTCAGGCGCTTCAAATCATATGTCACCAAATTTGTCCTCTTTCACTTCTTTGGCTCATAAAGTTTCTGTGCCTGTCATGAGTGCTAGTGGTACATCTATGCATGTGCAAGGTGTTGGTTCAGTTATTACACCTTCTTTGACCCTATCTAATGTCTATCATATTCCTAAACTTGCATTAAATCTTGCTTCTGTTGGTCAAATTTGTGATAATGGCTACTTGGTTTCTTTTTCTTCTTCTGCATGTTATGTTCAGGATCCAAAGTCTCAGAAAGTGATTGGGACCGGCCGTAGAGAAGGAGGACTTTATGTATTGGATCAGCTCAAAGATCCTAAGATTTCAGAGATTGCAACTTCTGTTCCTGGTGTGGATGCTTCGTCTTTTCGTTTGAGTCAGTCATCTTCTATGTTTTATTTGTGGCATTCTCGTTTGGGTCATGTTTCTAAGTCTCGATTACAATTCTTATCGTCTACAGGAGTATTAGGAGAATTGAAAACTTACGACATTTCTGATTGTAGTGGTTGTAAACTTGCAAAATTTTCTGCTTTGCCTTTTCCTCAAAGTAATACATTTTCTACTGCACCTTTTGATCTTATTCACTCTGATGTTTGGGGACCCTCTCCTGTTTGTACAAAGGGAGGCTCACGTTATTATGTATCTTTTATTGATGACTGCACTTGTTATTGTTGGATTTATCTTATGAAACGTCGCTCAGAATTTTTTGGCATCTATAATGAGTTTCGATCTCTTATTAAAACTCAGCATGGAGCTGTTATTAAATGTTTTAGATGTGACTTAGGGGGAGAATATACTTCTCATGCTTTTAAAGAACTTCTTACTTTAGACGACACAATTTATCAGACTTCTTGCACTGATACTCCTGAACAAAATGGGGTTGCTGAAAGGAAGCATAGACATATACTTGAGACTGCTAGATCTCTTTTACTGTCTGCTAGTGTTCCAAGTGAATTTTGGGGAGAGGCAGCTCTTACCTCTGTTTATTTGATTAATAGAATTCCTACTTCTCATAATTCTGGTTTGTCTCCCTATGAGAAGTTGTATGGCTGTCCACCAGATTATTCTTCTCTTCGTGTTTTTGGTTCCACATGCTTTGTACTTCTTCCTCATGTCCAACGGAGTAAGCTAACTTCACGGTCTGCTATATGTGTTTTTCTTGGTTATGGTGCAGGACAAAAAGGATATCGTTGTTTTGATCATGTTAGTCATAAGTTATATGTTTCTCGTCATGTTGTTTTTCTTGAACATATTCCTTATTTTACAATTCCTGAACGTTCTCAAAATGTATCTATGTCTGATCTTGTTCATATTGATCCTTTCACTGCTGATGATGAAGAGCTTCCTCCTGCTGCAAATCCAGACACTTCTATTGACTCCCCAACTACCCAACCATCTTCTGAGACAGCAGATACTAGTGAACGTCGATATCCTATCCGAAACCGTCAGTCTACTAGAAGACCCGATTTTGAATATTCATGTCTTTCCAGTTCATTTTCCTCATTTCTTGCTTCTATACATTGTCTCTCCGAACCTTTATCTTTCAAAGATGCGATTCGTGATCCTCTTTGGCAGCGTGCTATGGCTGAGGAGCTGACTGCTCTTTATCAAACTCATATTTGGGATTTGGTACCCCTTCCTACAGGAAAACGTGCTATTGGTTCTCGTTGGATCTATAAGATTAAAACTAAAGCTGATGGATCTGTTGAAAGATATAAAGCACGCTTGGTTGCTAAAGGTTATTCTCAGGAATATGGTATGGATTATGAAGAGACTTTTGCTCCTGTTGCAAAAATGACTACAGTTCGAACTCTTATTGCGGTTGCTTCTGGTAGACACTGGAATATTACTCAAATGGATGTTAAAAATGCCTTTTTGAATGGAGATCTTCATGAAGAAGTCTATATGGTTCCTCCTCCTGGTGTTGATCATCAACCTGGTGAAGTCTGCAAACTTAGAAAAGCTCTTTATGGTCTCAAACAGGCTCCTCGTGCTTGGTTTGAAAAATTCTCTACTGTGATTACTTCTCTTGGTTTTTGCCCGAGTAACCATGATTCTGCTTTGTTTGTCAAGTGTACCTCGGCTGGTCGAATTTTGCTTTCTCTTTATGTTGATGATATGATTATTACAGGTGATGATGTTGTTGGGATTAATTTGTTGAAATCTGAGTTGACTCGAAGTTTTGCTATGAAAGACTTGGGTCCCCTTCGTTACTTCTTGGGTATTGAAGTTGCTTCTTCTCCAAAAGGTTATCTTCTTTCTCAATCTAAGTATATTTCTGACATTTTTGAGCATGCTCGTCTCTCAGATAATAAGACTGTTGATACTCCAATTGAGCTCAATGCTCGATACTCTATTTATGATGGATCTCCATTGCCAGATCCTAATCTTTATAGAACGATTGTTGGAAGCTTGGTCTATCTCACTATCACTCACCCTGACATTGCATATGTTGTTCACATAGTCAGTCAGTTTGTTACTTCTCCTACTACGGTTCATTGGGCTGCTGTTATTCGCATTTTGAGATATCTTCGTGGCACTCAGTTTCAGACTCTTTTACTTTCTTCCACTTCATCTTTAGAGTTATGTGCTTACTCTGATGCAGATTGGGCTGGTGATCCTACTGATCGCAAATCCACTACTGGGTTTTGTATTTTTCTAGGTGATTCTTTGATCTCTTGGAAAAGTAAGAAGCAGGATGTTATATCTCGGTCTTCAACAGAGGCTGAATACCGTGCTATGGCTTCTACTACTTGTGAAATTGTTTGGCTACGATGGTTGCTTGCAGATATGGGTGTTTTCTTGCAGCAACCAACTCCTTTGCATGTGATAATAAGAGTGCTATTCAGATTGCTCATAACTCCGTTTTTCACGAAAGGACCAAGCATATTGAGATTGACTGCCACATTACTCGTCACCACCTTCAGAATGGCACATTGACATTGCCATTTGTCTCTTCCTCCTTGCAACTTGCGGATTTGTTTACTAAGTCTTTGTCAGCTTCGCGCTTTCGGTTTTTGACTGACAAACTCCCGATGCTCATCGCTGTCGCATCATGAGTTTGAGGGGGGATGTTAGCATAGTTTATAATAAAAGGGTAGTATAGTCTTTCCCTTATTTGTGTTTTGCCTATATATAAAGGCCTCTTGTGTTATTTTAGTGTCAAGGGCTTTCTCTTCTACAAGCCTCCGCTCTCAATGTATTTTGTTTTTCTTATTAATGTTATCAAAATGGTATAGTGTAGCGAAAAATTTACATAAATATGAGAGCGACTATTGAGACTTAAAGTTTCTACTTAAATTTCACTTAAATACACTCACACACACGCAAACACACACACACATGCATGAGAGCGTCTATTGAGACACAAAATTTTACACAAATTTATGTACAAAAAATCTAAGCCACTGGATTTGTTTGTCTTTATGTGGAAGGTGGAATTCAGGGGGAGATCTAACGGCTAAAATTTTGTATGTTCAATTTTGTGTCAATATTTTGTGTCCATTCAGTTAGAGAGTTCACGTTCAATATAAGAGGTGTAGCGGAACTCCCATATATATATATATATATATATATATATATATATATATATATATATGCATACACACACACATACACATACACACACGCACACACACATACACATACATACATATGTAATTAATCTAATTGCACGTTGATTGATGCCCATTTACTTTATTAGCAGATATAACTGCCTTATATGCATATGCTTGCCAAGTCCATCCATATATACTAAGCTAGCTTGTTCATTGATAAATTTGTTTAATTGATTCTCACACCATTAATTGTTCTTACCTGCCGAGTATATTAAAACATATACATGCAATTAATATATATAATAAAATTACCCCCTTGGACCAACAACAAGACAAAGAGTGGTTCAGATTTAACCCGCAAAAACAAATCTGCCGTCCTAATTTAAACACATCCCCTGATATTTTGATTGCCACCTCATCCGCATTTGCCTTATATTGATTGATGTAATTCTTGCTGCTAACCATATTTGCTATGTCAGTAGTCAAATTTACAAAGCATTTCTTCATTTATTAACAAATTAATATTAAATTTATATTGTATTAAGAATATTTGTCCACCTTTGAAATGCATAATAACAAACGAACTATATAAATATGGCATATTTAAATATGTATTATTGGCAGAGGCACATGAATAAAGGAGCATTAAGCATATAAAGAAGGATGAACTAGTATTTTTTTTCCTACTGCGTATTTAATATGACAAAGATGCTGGAATTGCATTTCTCTCCATTGTCTTTCTACTTCTCCTAACCTAAAATGTATTTCATCTTTTATTTAATATAAACTGTGTGAAGATTTTACTGTAAATTAAATAATTGCAGACTAATTGTCAGATAGGAAAAACATGCACACTTATATGAAAGGTAACTCATTTACTGTGTCATAGCTTGATTTAATTGTTCTATTCAATGCTTGCTTCAAATTAAAAAATTACTCCAAATCACCAGTTAATTGTTTTATCGATTTGTCGTATACTCACCTTTAAATTGGCATATAATCAAACAAAATGATTATGTATACATGTTATGTAAATTTGTTTCGTGTAACACACCTTTTAAATTTTCAACACGCCAATTACTACAGCGAGAGGAAATGGATTTAGGGTTGCTTCATCTTTATGCCTCTCTACGTACTTCATCTTCCTTCTTCTCGTAAGTTAAATAATTAGCTCTTCAAATATTATATCGCTTAATGGAAAGATTAATTTCTCCATATAGAAATCAAATTGTGTTTATTAGTTTTTACATATTTTTCGTTTAATAATAATTGCTTATATTAAAGCTTTAGATGCCATATAATGCTAATTACAACATACGTAATTATACTAGCCTCGATTATGAAAATTAAATTAAATAATTTCCTTCAATAACTTTGCACTTTGGTTGAATTTATGCGCTTATTTTGGCAACTTCTAAAACTGCTAACAAAATGTTTTTGGGTAAATAAACGTAATAAATATCAAATTAGTCCTTTAATTGATTCTCATTTGTGTTGTTCTCCATTTTTTCAACAAGTGTTTCAGATTCAATCAATAATTTTATTCCCATTTATTTCAGTTACTATCCATTGACAAAAATTTGAACTATTATCTGTTGATAACCAAAAACAAATATGTTTTCACATTGACTTTTGGGGTTTACCATGTTAAAATCCATTTTCATTTTGCACTTCAGGCAACACTGATTAATAAAATTCTCTTCAAATCAAAATGTAGTAAAATCAATTATCATGTCCACTGCAGATTGTACCTGATTTTAGGACTGATCACTTTTGAATTTTACTGAATAGAACTTAATATGATGTTAACAAGACAAATTAGAGTTTTGACGCCAATAGATTCATGTCTATAATAAATTTTACGATCCTCATGAAGGAAAATCTATGCCAATTATAGTTCATTTATTAGTAACCTATTGTTGTTGTTAGCCGTAATATTCATAAAATATGCTCAACCGTAGCTGTCATTCCTATATTATGTAATATATGTCAGTTTAAATGACTGTATTGATTAATAGTCATCGAAAACTCATACAAATAGGACTACTATTTGGAATATCCTACAAATTTAAGTTGTTATATTTTTTGTTTTGCACCAAAGATTTATTTACTACTAAAACCATAAGTTCATCCGAAAATTATTGTGGCTTTTTTTTTTGTATTTTGCTGAAGTTTACTCTTTTTCTATATCATGTAATTATTATGTTAATCAAAGAAATAAAAGCTAATTATCAATTATTATTTTTCCTTTAATAACTTTGCACTTTGGTTGAATTTATGCGCTCATTTTGGCAACTTCTAAAACTACTAACAAGATGTTTATGGATAAATAAACGTAATAAATCTCAAATCACCTTTAATTGATTCTCATTTGTGTTCAATTCTCCATTTTTTCAACAAGTGTTTCAATTTCAATCAATAATTTTATTCCCAATTATTTTAATTACTATCTATTGACAATTTTTTTTTGACTATTATCTGTTGCTAACCAAAAACAAATATGTTTTCACATTGACTTTTGGGGTTTACCGTGTTAAAATCCATTTTCATTTTGCACTTCAGGCGACATTGATTAGTAGAATTCTCTTCATATCAAAATGTAGTAAAATCAATCATCATGTCTACTGCAGATTGTACCTGTTTTTGGACTAGTCACTTTTGAATTTAATTGAATAGAACTTAATATGATGTTAACAAGACAAATTAGAATTTTGACACCAGTAGATTCATGTCTATAATAAATTTTACGATCCTTATGAAGGAAAATCTATGCCAATTATTGTTGATTTATTAGTAACCTATTGTTGTTTGTTGGCCATAGTATTCATAAACTATGCTCAATTGTAGTTGTCATTCCTATTATGTAATATATGTTAGTTTAAATGACTGTATTGATTAATTGTCATTGAAAACTCATACAAATAGGACTGTTTGGAACATCCTACAAATTTAAGCTGTTATATTTTTTGTTTTGCACCAAAGATTTATTTACTACTAAAACTATAAGTTCGTCCGAAAATTATTGTGGCCTTTTTTTTATTTTGCCGAAGTTTACTCTTTTTCTATATCATGTATTATGTTAATCAAAGAAATAAAAGCTAATTATCAATGATTTTTCTTTTGTATACTTTGTGTTGTTAAAGTGGTAGGTGCATAAATGTGAACATTGTTCTCATCAGAATGCCATTTTTTTATCTTTATGGTAATTGTCATATTTACCAAAAATGGTAAGCAAGTTATTTTCCAGTATAACATTCCCTTTTTCACCGAAAATACTTTCCATATTTACTTTCTTCATATATACACATAAAACCATAAACAAACAAGATAAAGAATATGTCATGCATTCAAATATGTATTTCTAGATCAAACCTTCACCCACTTGACCTCTTTTAAACGTTGGTTTGCAGTCCCACCACCTAGTGTATGTGCTGGAATACATATCAGATTAGTGCCAATATAGTATATTGTACATAGGTGGATATTGAAACTGATAAATGTAAATTTAGTTCATGTTCTGTTGTGTACCTTCATCCACAGTATCATATTGACGCAGCACATGTGGGGACTAAAGTTAAAGTTGTTGCTTCCATTACTGTTATGCTTGCTTTTTGCAATGGTTTCCAGATTATTTTTTAACCTAAAAGCGTTTGCAGTAAAGATAATATTATATCACAAATGCAGAGTTGACAATCCTTTTGATGTTTTTTGATCTTGCACTGAATTTTATTTTTGTATTTTTATATGAAGCTTAAAGTCTTTATATCCATCAAGCCTTCAACAAAAAAAATTCAGCTTTTTGTTGGTCTAATTTGCTAAAGAACTTATACTTCACACCTGATTGGAGACTCTAATGTATTTGAAGGTTTGATTTATTGTTTGACATGTATGATATGAAAGAGATAAGTCACTTAATTTAGTGCTTATGTATAGGCCTGTAAAAGACAACGCAAAATTATGGTTTAAAAGTTTTTTGGCACCTTCTCTGGACCATACAAAGCGAGAGATTGCAAAGGCAAGATGACATAGTAAGACACAAATACTTAAACTCCCAACTGGCAGATATATGGAACAATAACCTATGTGTGTTTCTTCTTTAATGTGAAGCTAGCTATTCATCCGTTATCATATATCGTTCTGTTTATGTATGCACATTCAAATATGTTTACTTCTCCTCTAATGGGAAGTTTATATGAGAACGGCTTCAATTGACCTGTTATTTATATTTGCCAACAAATCTAATTTTGTTGAAGTTGATTTTATTTTGTCAACATTATTAATTAGGCATTATACATGATTGTTGCATGGTTTATAAGATTAATTTTTTCACTTTAGTTTTAGAATAATTGTTATGAACTGTTATTTTTCCAATCATAGTTCCAACATATCTTTCGTTGTTCAGAAAGATTTATGTAAGACATATTTAATGCACACCGATATTCATACTCTTGCTTATATAGTAACGTTGGTATTTTCTTATAAGAGGATATTTACTGTTTGATTTGCAAATAGACGTATTTAATGCACACTGATATTTATACTGTTGCACATTGCATGTTATGGTGCCACTATACACCATCTTGAACTGTGCTGACTTTTTAACTACTATAGTTTTTTATCTCCATCTTAAGAATGCTATTTTTTTTACTACTTACTGCTCTTTTGTTTCAATCATTTTGGTTGGTAACTACTGCTCACTTTGTTATGGTGTGGTTAATTTCGTATGACATAATGCTCACTGTGTTCAATCAATGCAAATTAACACATATATGATTGTTTAATTTATCATTTCATATATACATCTTTTCATCAATTGAATAGAGGTACATAAAATTTGGTATAGTTTACACCATGTCCAAAGTGTAGCCACTAGCTATACATGAATCATTTACTTACTGGAAAATTTAATGTCTACGGTTGAATCCTAACAAATACATGTATCATTTAAATTATGTTTCTCACTACCATACAACACGTTCTCATACCTTATTCATATATGCAAACTACAACACTAGAAAGTTTATGCTTCCGTGCATCGCACGGGTTTCCACTCGTTTTATTACAAGACAATTGATCCCCCTTAGTTTTATTAGTTGATGTTACTACCCTATATATGTAGATCCTTGCTTCTTTTATCATCTCTATTGCTAGATAATTATAATCTATCTACGTTTTAATTATAGATGTAAGATGTCATCCATTTTATTTTGTCAATTTTTGTACTTGCCTGCTGTATATTTTGGTTAACAAATTCTTACATTCATTCACGTATTAATTCCTCGTCAATACTATTCATGCCTAAATTTAGTTTGTTGATCCATCATTGCATTTGTACTGTATATACATGTGTTTCCCTTTTCTTCCCTTAATTTCAAAGCTGCTTATATTTCTCATCTTTATTAAATTGTATATTCATTTGCTACCATTTATTTTCATGCTTCTTCTCACCTCATCTTATGTGATATTTTATTTTTCTACAAAGATCCTTACCATTATTCTTTTGCAGGTATATGTTATTCAAAAATGTTGACCGTGTGCTTGAATCTGCGATCTAGTTTCCTTTAACAAATCATGTCACTATGTTTTGAGTGCGTATGTGTGTGTATATATAACGTAATGACTTTTTTCCTTTTAGAACTGTGATAATTATGACCCCAAACATCCATTCTAAATTGGTCTATAAATTTTGTGGAAATATTCTAGTGACACTAGAATTTCACATTATCTTAAATGGAAACAACCTGAATTTTATATTTTTTATTTCTTAGTTTTATGAACTAGAACAAACAAACAAACACTAATACACATGTCGACTGATGCAGAGTATTTATGCTAAAATGCAGACTGACTACCCCATAGAATACGTAGAGTAAACAAGCAAGGCAAAAGGTGACATATCGAAAATGATGTGTAAATTCCTTATTAGTTGGAATTTTGAAAACTATGTATTCTTTTATTAAAGCTTTTCAAAATGAAACAGTAGTTCTACATGTAACGTTTGTACATGTATTTATATGATTAGTGGAAGCAAAAACAGGCTTTGGGCTAAGCCTTTAAATTACAAAGCCCAACAATGTAAAATAAAAGAAGATAAGTAGAGGAGCCGACATATTCCAATTGCCCCTTCAAACCCTACTTAGGGTTAGGGTTTGCTCTTGTGAAATTAGAAAAATGGTGACTCCCTTGTCTCTAACGCCACTAATTGATGAAATATCTTTCTTCACAGGCCTCTACGACAGATAAATCCAGCTAAACTTGAGTACAAAAAGCTCGAGACCTCTGGATTTGTTGAGAGAGGTTAAATCGATGAATCAGAACTAATCTAGGTTGGTATGAAGAAGACCTGGCTGGAGGAGATGATTTGACAATAATCAGAGGCTCCATTATCAGTAGCTTGAACAATTTCAGAAGTCTGGAACGTAAATCATCCTATCAGATCCCTGAGATGTATATGCAACATCAACGTTTAATTTTTCTTTGAGCATTGAAAAGCAAGGCTTTGATAAAGGCTTCGTAAGAATGTCAGTTTTTGATCTTTGGAAGGTATGTATCCAATTTTCAATTTTTCTTTGATGACTTGCTCTCTGATAAAATAAAGATCTAACTTGATGTGTTTAGTCTTGGAATGTAACACTGGATTCAATGATAAGGAAATTGCACTAATATTGTCACACCAAATTGTAGGCTGTTTAGTTGTAACAATCTGTAACTCACTTAGCAGTTATTGTATTCACATAACTTCAGCGGTACAACTTGCTACACTTCGAAATTCTGCTTCAGTGCTAGATCTTGAAACTGTACTTTGCTTTTTAGCACACCACGACACAAGATTTTTGCCTAGAAAAATACAAAATCCTGATGTTGATTTCATGTCATCATAATCTGTTCCCCAATCTGCATCTGCATAGGCATTGATGTTTAATGTATTGCTAGGCTTTAGAATAAGACCATGATCTATAGTTCGTTTGAGATATCTGAGAATTCTTTTAACTGCTTTCTAGTGATTGTCTAAAACATGTTGCATGTATTGACTGCCCTTATTGACACTGTAAGCTATGTCTGGTCTTGTTATTGTAGCATACTGAAGTGCACCAACTATACCTCTATACAATTTTTCATTCTCAAATAGTTCTCCTTTGAACTTAGATAATTGAGTGCTAGTAATCATTGGTGTAGGCAAAGAATTTTCTTTATTCATTTGAGCTCTGAGAAGAATTTCTGAAATGTATTTTTTTGATTAAGATGAATTTCAGAATCAGCTGTCCTCCTAACTTCAACTCCCAGAAAATAGTTTAGGTCACCTAGATCCTTGATTGAGAATTCAGAATTCAACATGTTTGTGATGTTTTTATTTCTGTCTCACTGCTTCCTGTAACAATAAAATCATCAACATAAATTAGTATATATGTCATAGCAGTATTAGAAATCTTAAAAAATAATATAAGTTGTCAGATTTTGATGATTTGTATCCACAGTAGACAAGTGTAGCTTTCAGCTTGTCAAACCAAACCCTAGGAGCCTGCTTTAAACCATAGATAGCCTTGTTGAGTTTGCACACCAAATTTTTGTTTGAATGTTGAATGAAACCTTGAGGCTGCTCCATGTAAACCTTTTCCTGCAAATTACCATTAAGAAATGCATTATTAACATCTAATTGTTTGATGTTCGAATTTCTATACAAAGCAAATGTTAAAATGATTCTGATTGAAGCTAATTTCACAACAGGTGAAAATGTTTCTGAAAAATCAAACCCACACTGTTGTGAATACACTTTTGCAACTAATCTTGCTTTGTATTTAGAAATTGAACCATCATCATTTCTTTTTAATTTGAAAAACCATCTGCAGCCAATAATATTTTTTGTTCTGGTTTTTCAACAAACGTCCATGTACCTTTCTTTATCAATGCATTGTATTCTTCTTGCATGGCTGATTCCACTTATCACTTTGAGCTGCTTCAAAATATGATGATGGTTCTTCTATCACTACAGTAGTATGATAGATTTTAGGCTTGTAAATTCCACACTTTGCTCTAGTAATCATTGGATGTTGATTTGTAGTATCTCTGGCTGCAGTAGCTTGACTGTTTGCATCTCTAACTGTAGTAGTCTTACTTCCACTTGTGACATTATTATCTGCTGCTTGATCATCATGAGATTCACTATTATATTGTCTTTGTTGTTCTGCACACTCATCAATGCTGGAGGTGGACTGCTCTTGACCTGGCCTACTTGTGGGCATGGTCTGTTGATAGCTAGTATTGGTGTCATGTTCTTTATGATGAACAAGCACCAATACTTCAATTTCATCTGGTATATCATATCTTATTTGTTTAGTAGTTATAGTTTTATCTGTAGTACTTTCTCTTGTTTTGATAAAAGGATATACATTCTCATTAAATTTTACATGTCTAGAAATGTAAATCCTTCCGTCACTATCTAGACACTTGTATCCTTTTTGTTTAGTACAATACCCCAGAAATGTACAGGTAGTAGATCTGCAATCTAATTTATGATTACTATATGACCTTATATAAGGAAAGCATTGACAACCAAACACCTTTAAATGCTTATAATCTGGTTTAATTTTTGTTAGCATTTCTTGAGGACATTTGAATTTTAATACCTTAGTGGGCATTAAATTGATCAAATGTACAACAGTATAAAATGCATCTGCCCAATACTTAAATGGAATTGAAGCTTGAGCTAACAATGTCAAACCTGTTTCAACAATATGTCTATGTTTCCTTTCTACTAAACCATTTTGTTCTGAAGTATAGGGGCATGTAGTTCTATGATCAATACATTTCTTCTCAAAATAGGATTTTAAAGGTAGAAATTCTCTACCACCATTTATCTGAAAAACATTCACCTTATTTCCATTAATGTTTTCTACTTTATTGATAAATTGAATAACTGCATTACTGGTTTCAGACTTGGATTTAAGCATGTATATCCAGACAATTCTAGAGTAAGCATTAATGAACGAAATATAATACTTGTGACCATAACTGGAACTAATGTGTGCAAGACCCCGTATATCTATTGCAATTAACTCAAGGGCTCTAGTGTAAGTAGTTTGTGAATCTGGAAATGCAAGTTTATGAGTCTTTCCCAATTGACATGAAGAACAAAGATATGAATCTGGGATTTGATTATCATAAAAATTATTATTCATAGGTAATTTTAATACTAGGATGTCCTAGTTTACAATGCCATGTATCAAATTCCTTGAATCTATCAGAATCATTAATAACAGATATTTATTGTTTTTATGTTCAAAATCATTTAAATTGATATCAAACTTGTACAATCCCCTACTTTCTTTACCCTGCAAAAGAATTTTATGTGTCAGAATGTCTTTCACAATGCATAAAATTCAAAAAAACATTATTGTCATTAGCAAATTAGGAAACACTCATCAGATTTTTCTTTATAGATGGAACTCTTAACAAATTTTTTTAAAATAATTATTTGGTTCCATTTAAACTTGCATTTCCAATGCTTGTGATAAGTGCAGTTTTACCATTACTAACAGTAAGATTTTGGGTACCTTTGTACTCTTTATTTCCCAAATTTAAATTGCTTAGGTTGTTGGTGACATGGTTGGTTGCACCAGAATCTGGATACCATCAATCATCAGCTCATCATCACCTGTGGTAGCTTCTGTATTAAGAATTTCTGCTTGTGCTTTCCTGCCATCTTTTGAAGTATTGACCATATTTGCACTTGCATTGTTTTGTTATGGGGGTGTGTAATTAGCATTGAACCTGAAATAACATTTGCTTGCACTATGGCCCACTTTTTCACATATTTGACATCTCATTCTATTATTGTTATTGCTTCTACCACCTCTTCTTCCTCTGCCAGACCAACTTCCTCTTTGATTATTAACTTGATTTCTCGAACTACCACCTTTATCATGATTCTTAACTTTACTATATGTAGTGTCGTTAACAGATAAGTCTGAATTAATATTTTTTCTTGTGCTCAATTCTTCCTTCATGAGACAATAGGGTAGAGTATACATATTGTAACGAGGGTGTTGGATCCATAGACAATATGATTGCTGTGACTACTTCATATTTATCATCTAAGCCACTAACAATTGCAATAACTTATTCAGATTTAGGTATTCTTTGACCTACTGAGTTTAATTGATCACATATAATTTATACCTTAAACAGTACTCATTCATTGATGATTCACCTTTCTTTATATTATTAACTGTCTTCTATGATGCATAATTCTAGCAGAAGATTGATTTGAGAAATTTCTTTGCACTGTTTCCCATACTTCTTAAGCAGTTTTAACTCCAATTAATTGTGGCAAAATAGCTGGACCAATAGATGACATCAGTCATGCACAAAGTAGACCAACTTTTCTTTGATGCATGATATATTCAGGATTATTCACAAGATTATCTTCACTGTCTCTAACAAATTTGGGTGGAACATTTTTTGTTCCAAGAATGTAGTCTTCAAGACCATATGCTCTAACAGCTGTTTCTAACTGTAATTTCCATAATACCAGTTTGTTTCATCAAGATGACTAGAGATCAGTTGGCTTTGCGGTTTGATGATAATCTTCATCAAATCTTGGATTGTATCAACCTGAATTTGGGTTTGGTGACCTCTGTTGCTAGAAACTTGTGGGCTGGAATTGGAATTATCACTTGTTTCAACCATTTTGAATGATGATTGATCTAATACAAGAGTGAACAGGTAAGATTTGTATTCAGAAGCTTTGAATTGAAAAGAATTTCAAGAGAAATTTTTTGTTGAAGAAAGCTACAACACAGATTGCTTAAATGATGAACAATTCACATTACAACTAATTCTGATAAGAACAGATAAGATGATCTGATGCGCAATTTGTGATGGCATTGATTCAACAAGGATGATTCCTTCATACTTTTTGATCAGTTTCTTTACCACAAATCTGATCATGAGAAGCTTTATACTTGAATCAAGATGCAGCCGCAAGCAATTATTGGCGAGGCACTTAGATTCTTGAATAAAGCCACAACCTTCAAATGATAAGTTGCGACTTTGATGAAGGGAGATCCAAATGATAAAATCTCTATGATGGATCGTCTGTACAACACTGCTGATGATATATTTACAAAAGACAATACTAGCTCTGATACCAAGTTGGAATTCTGAAAACTGAAGTATTCTTTTATTAAAGCTTTTCAAAATGAAACAATAGCTCAACGTTTGTACATGTATTTATATTATTAGTGAAAGACAGGCTTTGGGCTAAGCCATTAAATTACAAACCTAACAATGTAAAATAAAAGAAGATAAGTAGCGGAGTTGACATATTCCAATTTTATTGAAAGAAGAGGTTCGAAGCAAGTGAGTAGAAGAAGGGGCTGCTGAATAGTAACTAGAATGTGGCAATGTGTTTCTAGACTTATTCAATCTTGATAATTTGATATACATGGGAAAAAACAGAGCTATAGAATGAGCTCTAATCAGGTACATAAATAAAACTTCATATTTTTTAACTATTATTTATTCTAAGGTCAGGTTTCTTGCATCATTGCTGAAAAATCTGCAATATATAACTTTCACTAAAATTTCCTATAATAAGATCATGGCAATTTAAGGAATACATGAAAGGTTCTTTAATTTCCACAAATGGGGGATTTTCGCATTAATGACTTATTTGTTTAGGGTAATAAGTTCTAAGGACAATACTTAAGAAAAATTAGTTTGAAGGACATTTTATAGGAAAAAGATAAAAGAATTTATCTTTTCGGGTAATTAATTTACAAGGACAATTTGTATTAAAAATTTAAGCATAAGGGCAGCCGCCTAATATTTTATTCAGGAGGACAGCCGTCACCTAATATTTTATTCAGAAGGACAAAAATCACTCTCATTCAGTTTCCCACCACAAAATCACGAAATCATCTTTACTAGCAATCGATTCAAAATCCACGTCATTTCATGCAATTGAACCACAAAAATTGGAGGAACAACAAAAATCCTAAGCGAAATCAAAAATCACGATATCACGAAATCTAACAACCGATTCAAAATCCGCATCGTTTCATGCAATTGAACCACAAAAATCAGACGAATAGAAACAATCTCTAGCTTCATGTTATTTTCTTACTTACAGTTTTAAGATATTAGTTTTATTTTTAGTATTGTTTTCAGTTTATGGGTATCAGTTTTGCACTACTGTAGGTATCAATTTTGGGTTATTATCTTACTTACAATTTTTAAATATCAGTTTCATGCCTCTATAGATTTTATTATTTTTCTCAGTTAATGAGTATCAGTTTTGCACTACTGTAGGTATCAGTTTTGTTTTTATATTTATTTACTTCACTGACTAGGTATCGGTTCTATATGATTGTAGGTATCATATAATACAAGTGATTAGATTATAGCAACAATATATACAAGTGATGAATTAATATCAATGGGTATTATTGAGAATAAATATCATTTTTATGAGAATTGAATTGAGTTGATTGTTATTCTTTTTTTAATCAGGTATTATTGAGAATAAATATCATTTTTGTGAGAATTGAATTGAGTTGATTGGTATTATTTTTTTAATCAGTGGGTATTATTGAGAATAAATATCATTTTTGTGATAATTGAATTGACTTGATTGGTATATATTATTATTTTAATCAGTGGGTATCAGTTAGAATTAATGTTGGTATCCACTTTACACAGTTTTGATACCCAAAGTCATAAAACTGATACCTAACAAAATATAAAACTGATACCTAAAAAACTGCTATAATATTTTAATTAAAAACTAATACAGAAATGTTTACATCACAGTTTGATTGATTAAAATGAAATAAGTTCGATTGAGTTACAAAATTAATGCAACAATACAACTACGAAATTAACACAACAACAAAAACATATGAATAAAAACATGATGCAGTTAATACAGTAAAACTGATACTAAAAAAAAAATATGAAATTGATACCTAAAAATTGCCGTAATGTTTTAAAAAAACTAATACAAAAACAATTTACATCACGATTTGATTGATTAAAGAAAAACAAGTCTGACTGTAATACAGAGTTAATGCAACAATACGACTGCACAATAAACACAATATAAAAAACACAACAAAATAATATAAAAATAGTAAATTAAACATAACTGATATCTAAAAAAATACAAAATTGATACCTAACTGCTGAATAGCCGAACATTAAAATTGTAGACCCAATAGAATCTATGAGTCATAGATAGAAACAAAAAAACCCAATCAAAAAAAAAAAATTAACATTAAAATAAAACAATTACAACAAAAAATATATTAAATTGATGCAAATACAGAATAACCTAATCTCGACAACGATTATAACATGATATGCCAGAGCGAGATCGAACTTTCAAAATAAAAGTGGAGATCAAGATGAGATAAGGGGAAACGCGCATGATTAAAGAAGAAATATCAGAGTGATCGAAGATGAAGAAGGAATAACGCACGCGAGATTTAGGCTATTGAAAAAATAGTGTAATGTCCTTCTGATTAAATTATTAAAGGGTTTGTCCTTGGGATTAAAGTTTTAATGGGCTGTCCTTATAGTTAAAAAAGCCTTAATTTTTGTCCTTCGTAGTATTTTCCTGTAAATTTTCCTTAAAACTAATTATTCAGAAGTGTTGTTCTTAAAACTTATTACCTTGGAATATAATGCACTCCAACTTAATTTCCACAAATGAAAATTGCTTTATTATTAATAATATATTAATGCTCATTGAATGTACCATCATAATAAGTAATAAAGCAATAGATATACTTTTGACTAATGTAGTAATAGTTAATTAAATATATTAATAGCTTGCACTTATTACCAAATGTTACAACACCATTTGGGCGATGACCATTTTATTTAATTTTTGCAAATAGCTTAGCTTATTACTCATATGCTTACGTTAAATGCTAGTTGCATATTAATAATTCAACTTAAACTGCAAATTAAATGTCATTATATACAAATCTATTCATTAATAATTTAATCCCAAATTAAACTTACCCATAACTTTTTTTTCCTGCCAAAACGTAAATTAACACTTTGTTTTCTTTTACTACTTATTTAATCGTCAAGAGTACAACAGTACAATGACAAAAAAAAAATTCTTTTGCCTTGCAATGTGAAAAGCCGCTAACACAATAATTAATGGCATTTATAAATGCCTTTAACAATTCTTTTGCCTTTAATGCTCTAAGATTTGAGTATAAGAAAACTGAAATTTTACGTTCCTAATTATAGCTGAAATTGGGCATGAATCTAAATTACATGTATTTTAATATTATACAAAAATGTACTAGCATAATAATATGATATATGAGAACAATTCAGGAGCTATATAAGCGAAACAGTAATATTCTGTAATTATGAATTTAATGTTATACAATATGTCAATCTACTATGGGTGCGTTCTTGACAAATGCTAACGGGGTATTTAAGCATGTCATTTGAGCGTGACAATGTTGTAAGCAAGGAATGCGTTTTTTCTACGAAAGGGGTATTTGAGTGTGGTATTTGAGCTAGGTATTTATTTGTTAATTTATTTGTTTTGAACTAATTTATGTTTCTTATGTGAATGACAACATCATAATATTAGTCTCACACTGCCAAAATATTAAAAGTAGCTTGGTATATATATGAGTATGCAAACTATAGACACAACTAAAATGATATCTGAATGAAGTTTTTTCTCATGTTTCCCCAAACTGGTCATGAACGGGTCAAATCCCATTCGCGCATCCGACACATTGGACGCTTCGGATGTGATGCGAGCGCAACGTGCCCCGTTCAATGACTATGAATGGGTCCTATATGTTATAAAATGAACAAAGATAAAACTTCTCCATGGAATTCTACGACTAATCTTAAAAATTCGAATTCCTTTATTATTGTAACAACCGGAAAATCAGAACTAATTTAAAATTATTATTTTAGCAATTTTAATGGATTTTGAATATTTAAAATGATTTATTTTAAATAATAATGACTAAAAATTTATTTAAATCGAAGTTAGAATAAATAAATTTATTTTAATTATATCACGAGCCTAAAATGGCGCGGTAGTTCAAAAATTCGATTTCAAATTTCAATTAAATGTACAGAATTCAAAATAAATCGGATTTCAGTAAAACCAGAAATATTTGAATCTGTTTGAAAATATCTTTCTAATGAATGTGAAAAATCCATATGTCATAGCGGGAATAAAAAGTTATGTCCAGTTGAAAATACAGAAAAGTCGCTATGGAATTTATATATATTTTAATATATATAGCCCTTAAAAAATGCCATTTTGCAAACGACCTCCATTTTCGACGAGACCACTTTTGTTGGATTCAGAATGTCAAATTACCGCTAGATTCCAATTTTCATAATTTTTGGAATTAATATGTGAGCGTGGTAAATTTTAAACATGTTTGGTAATTTCAGTTTGAATTTTATTGACTGTAAAATGACCATTTTTCAAACGGCCTCCAAATTCAGCGAAATTAGTTTTGTTAGGACTGTATCGTCAAAACATAGGTAGATTTAATTTTTGGAATTTTTGGAGTCAGTATGTGGCCCCGGTAAATTAAAACGTATGTTCAAATTAAAAATACAATGATTTATATTTTAATTTAAAGAAAAACCGATTGAAACAATCGAATTGGCTTACCAGACATATCCCATTATGTCCTGAATGAGGGTAATTAGCTAGGGACGTTAGACGGTGGGTTTGACTTGGAGGTTGAATGGGTAGTGTTATATATGTTTTTCAAACCCCTAAATTTTTATTAAAAAATAAAATAAAAAAGGTGAAAACCTAAAAAACCTCTTAGCCCCCAACCCGTCTCCCCCAAATTCGTTCAGCCGCCCCGTCGCCTGGCCTACCCTGACCGCTGCATGGCTTAGGGCGTCGCCGTCGTGGCCCCTCCCTCAGCAACCATCGGCCTCCCCCATCGCCGCCTCCCTCTCTCCAATCAAAAAAAACGCCGCGCCCTAGCCAGAAACCCGCGCCATAGCTGCCGCTTCGACCATCGCCGCATGTGGGCCCATCCCCGGCCATTGACCTCCCGTCGATCAACCCTGGTCGGCTGCCGCCGCTTCTAGGCCTCACCGCAGCTCGATTTCGATAGGAAAGGTGAGTTTCTAATGTGTAAAACCTAGTTTTTAAATCAATTTTTTTATTTATATAAAATATAGTTTAAATCTGATTATATTTTAAATAAAACATATTTGTAAAATTAGTTTTTATTTATGTATAAAACATATTTCAAAATCAGTTTTTTATTATGTATAGCTTATATAAAGTTTAGACTTTTAATTATATAAAGTTTAGATTTTTAATTATATAATGTTTAGATTTTTAATTATATAAAGTTTATATTTTTAATTATATAAAAATGCGATATATATATATATATAATAGGGAAATAAAAATATGATTTTTATTATATATATAGCGATATAAAAATATGATTTTCATTATATATATAGCGATATAAAAATTTGATTTTTTTTATATATATATCGAGATAAAAATATGATTTTTATTGTTTAAACAACAGGATTAAAATATGATTTTTTATTGTTTGAGTAGCGATATAAAAACATAATTTTTATATAGAAAGTAGCATTGTAAAAATTTAATTTTTATAATATGATAGAGGTATTAAAATATAATTTTTATTTATATTTATAGTGGATAAAAATATGATTTTTATTATATATGAAGGGAAATAAAAATATGATTTTTATTTATAAATATCGTTGTATAAAAATGTAATCTTTTATATATAAAATACGGTTAAAAACATCATACTAAAAATGTGATTTTTTTACTATGAACAACGTGAAAAAGATTGCGTTGGAATCACAGGCAAATCCAAACTATTCAAAAATTCAGAAATAAAACTGGAGGAGTGGATCCCAAAGGTGAGAAATTCTTACTCTAATTTTGTTTTCTAGTTAAAAATATACTAAGATGCAGACGGTGCTTAGTAGCATCCGACACCTTTGTTTGAAACCATGGATGTTTGGTTGATTTTTGGATTGGATGATTTATTTGTTTGAATTTGATTTGGGATGTCAATTGAATTGATTAGAATTGGTATGTGTATGGCGCGAGCCAGTATTAGGCGACAGATAAGGCTAGACTTTATTCCGGTTCTAATATCGCACCGTTATGTTGCCGAAATTTTCTAAAATGTTAGAACAATAAAAATATCATTTTTATTGTATAAATGGACTATATAAAATATCCATGTGTTGAATTAAATATTTTATTGTTAAAAATATAATTTTTAATGAGAATATGAATGAGAATAAAGATTCATTTACAAATCGGATGATTTGTTTATGTACACTTATTTGACTGATATTGATTGGGACGATATATTTTACACATCGCCTAACTGCATGAATAAAATCGGTGTGTGTTGATTGAAACCCCACACGGGTATTGAGACGACCCGAACTTCCCCGTGAAGGAAAGCACGGATATAATTGAGGACAAGACAAAATAGAACGCAAACGGAAGAACATTTCATTGTTATTACAACAATTCCATCAGATACAAGAATATACAGAGTATAAATGAATAAATTACATTCGATAAATATCAGAGATTACAATAAATTACATAGCAGCGGAAAATAATACAAAATACAACTGAAAGTGATACGCGGATACAGAGCTTTCCGAGCATCGTTCCAACTGTAAGTCAGGACCCTGTGAATATAAATCTGCAAAACCAAAACTACTAGCTGCCCGTGTGGAAAATAGGGGCACCCAGAGTTTAGGTTAAAACAATAAACTCCAGGTCAGTCATGTGACTGGTGTGAGAACTAAAACAGTTATTTAAAACTTTACTTTCAAGATAGTAATTCAAGGGACCACGCCGTATAACACGGAACGGGTTTCCTCCCAAGAATACTAGTGCATATAACAAAACAACGCAATGCTTTTTGGAAAAATGAAGCTATTATAAGACCCAGGTCCCATCACGCAATGCAACGCAAGCCGGAGGATAGGGTTTTCCCTTATAATAGCCAAATAATGCTTGATACGTTTAAAACAAATCATTTGATACTATTATAGGTGTATATAGTGTCAAAACAATTTCAATCATAAATATCAATCATAGGCGACATTGGTACCATATATCATGTCGCCATACTAGTTCTACAATTAAAACCGCAATATCACGTATTGGAAATTGGATTTCCGTCATGAGCCGAGGCAAGGGGCAAGCTCCTCTCCGCGTTTGAGACACTCTAGCAAATGTCTCAGGACCCCAGTATGATCCTTGGAATCGGCTGGGCCGGTCCTCTCTTACTTTTGAGGATTGGCAATTCCTGAACACACGTTTCCCGGTCCTTACAGACCTATATCCGAGGCGCCTCGTATCCAACAACCACACAGGTGAAAAGTATATAAATGTCAGGGCTGGTAGGTCACTGACACCACCCTAGCTAGAAAGAAACGTCGTGCTCTCCCAGCGGTCCATCTCCCGTTTTTGACTCATACCGAGGTGTGAGGCTCGCGAATTCACGTTATACACAAAGCTACGCCACACAGACCGTGCTTTGATCATCAACCACAAGACTTTGCTTTTCAACAGAAGCCCTGATCAATTGCCACTTACGCGTGCCACACTGGCAATTCACTCCATGCGACTGATGTCCATCGATATACAACCTCTGAGCTCGTACGTCTCAGAGAAGGGCGTTAAGCAAGAGAATAAATTCTCCGCCGCCAAACAGATGTATATTTAATAGAGATCAATCAATCACAGAATAAAATCCAATGTCAGACACACAATCCATTTACAAGTTCGTTCTGGGTCTGAACGAAACCGGAGGCACTTTCCTTCCATATCCAACGATCTCAAAGTACGTCTGGACGATCACCAACTGTTTCCCTCATCTTGGGTGTACAGCCCAATCAAGATCATCAGTAATCACCCAAACGATGTGAAGACTTCCGGTCTTCAACCACCGTCTTCATCTTCGACATCTCGTCGAATCGGTTATTCAGAATAGGTATAACCCGGCCTTTCCGAATAACCCACGTATATGATAAACAAATTGTTACACAAACACAACAAACGCCTCATTCCAATTCAGAATATTATTTTATTCACAAAATCACATTCTTAGGGGATAGGTTCCCATTAATTTTATCAAAGATAAATTCTTCTAAATTTATTCTTTAATCCTCCTTTGGATATCATTTCAAACTAGTCGGGATTAACGAACCACACCGAAGTAATTATTTATTTTATTTCCCAATCCCAACCTATATATCCCATGGAGCAAAACTGGTGATACTCCATTTCTAACACCACGGTGTTATCGGTAAAATTAATTACCATTTCACGTTCAAATCTAATTAAAGATTTAACTATCGCTTTGGAGCAAAACTGGTGATACTCCACTCTCGATCACTTTTCAGATTTGATAATTTAAATTATCAATTTACATTTTAATCTAATTAAAGATTCATTAAAACTCCACTTAGTTTTAATCTTTTCAAAAATCGATATCTTGCCTTTAACTGGGTTAAAGAACCAATGTCCTCTAAAACACGATTCACGATAAACCCAAATCACATTTGATATTAAATACAAGGCTCTGAATAGAAAATATATCGGTTTATATTCAATATCAAATTCTGAAACCAACATATATTGTATTGGAAATAACGATATTAGATATATCTTTCAAATTCCCATAACAATATCTGTATAGTCACGAAATCCAACTTCGAAATATCCCGAAGATAATTTCGATTCAACTCCAGTCCAATCCACGTATTGGGAATATTGATTATTTTTAAAATCACTTTCAAATTCAATTTATTTATTTCAAAAATAAATTGATTTTAATTCTAGTTCAAAACTAGTTCATTTCGATAAAAATCTATTTTTATCTTTTCAAATATGGAGTTTTTCATCCCAGTTCTTTCCAATTCATATATTATGATTTTACACAAATTATTGATATTTTTAATAATTTTATCAAGGCCCGTACAGTCGATTTCCAACAACGGCCATCGGACTGCACTTACATCGACCTTTTTCGAATTTGATTTGGACATAATTCCAAATCCAGCCGTTAGATTTCAAATTTCTAATATTCATTGGGAAGCTCTTTTCGATACGAACCCAACGGTTCCGGTTTTAGGAGAATCCGACGGTCGGATCTCCCGCAATGTCAATTCGAAGTCAATGGTCGAAATTCATGAACTGCCGCGGCGCGGCGCGTTCTATTCAGGCCATTATATATATGATATGTATATATTATATATATTTCGTCGATTTCCTTTTAAAACGTATTTTATAAATCGTTTTAACTTCGTTTCAAAACCATTTCAACACTATTTCAATTTCTAATCAAAACTGAATATTTTATATCATTACTATATAAATGATAATATTTTCAAAACGTTATATTTTGAAATCACTTCTTTTCTATATTCATTATAAAAACGAATATAATCGATATAAATATCGTTCACATCAAAATAGCGCAACTCTAATCAACACGGCTTTATATATTTCAATAAATCCGTTATTCTATTCAACAAATGAATATTTATTCCATTCAACACATGAATCTATATTTCTTCCAACACCTGACTAATCTCAACACATGAGTACTGTCAACACATCACTATTTTTGTTATGTGAAATATTTTATAAAACTATGGTATCTATCGTTTGATTTTCAATTAGACTTCAACCGTAAAGTAGTTCTAATTTTAAATATGATAAAGATGTAAATTTCATTGTATAAAATATTTCACTCAACACATGAACATCGTCAACACATGACTATTTTTATATTCAACACATGAATTTTCTTTTATAATATTCATTGTTGTCCCGATTGGAATGAGGCCCAATCAATCACCATATAACGTTAATTATATGGATTCCATACAACACATGTATATAATAGCATTGATAAACAATCAACCATCATCCAAAGTGCACCACACAACTGCATAAGCATCAAATATAAATAATCGACGCTTACATAGTCTGTCGACCAATCGATCGACAATAATTAAATAATTGGGATTAGTGTACGCCAAATATCATCCCAACACCCGTGTGGGGTTTCAAATCAACAAACACATATTTTTGTTTGTGCAGTTGGGCGATGTGTAAAATTTATCGACCCAATCAATATCAGTCAAATCAGTGTATATAAACAAATCGGTCGATTTGTTTATAAATATTTATTTATTCACATTCACGTTAAAATTTATATTTTTAACGATAAAATATTTTATTTCAACACATGAATTCCTATTCAGTTCATTTACACAATAAAAATGATATTTTCATTTTTCTAACATATTTTAGAAAATTTCGGCGGCATAACGGCACGATACTAGAAACGGGACGAGGCCTAGCCTTATCCCCGGTCTAGTGAAGGCCCACGCCATTCACACATCAATCAAATCCATTCCATTTTACCAAACAATTCAATTCAAACCAATTAGACTAACCAACTACACAACCAAATAATTTAACAAACAAGCCATCCATGGTCTGTGGATGACGGGTGTCGGGTGCTACTAAACACCGTCTACATCCTAGTATATATATATAACTAGAAAAAGAAATTTAGAGTGAGAAGTTCTCACCAACTAGCTAATCCAATCATCTCGACTCTTCTTATGTAGAAAATCTTGTCGTTCTCGCCTTTTGTCACTTTCGTTGCCCGTAGCCACTACATGTATAAAAATCACATTTTTATTATCTACATTATATAAAAATCTTATCTTTATACCTTCTATAAGTTAAAAATCGGATTTTTATCCTCTCTATAATATAAAGATCATATTTTTATTTATTTCATATGTCAAAAACTGTAGAAGCTTTAAAATGGAGAAAGCTCACTTTTTTTCTAACGCCCGGATTCACTGTTCGGGTTCCAAAATTTGCAAACGAGCTTCAATCTTCACACCATCTTTTTTTCTAACACAAGCACGCCATTCTGAACAACTTTTGCCTAGTGGTCTTCCTGCCGAAAATGTGCCATTTCGCCGGAAATCACGAAAAGACAGCATTTTGACAGTGTTTGAACAGCATACTTCGGACGCATTTTCCCGACAACTCCGCAATGCAAAATAGGACTTATCATATACCAAATCGAAGAGAAAATCGTGCTCTTCGACTTTGATCTTGAGGAACTTTGGTTAGAAACGCACGGTTTGGGAGTTATTCGCGAAATGGTGACAGAGTGTTATTTGCAAAACGGGATTTTTGGTGAAAATGGATTTTTGGGTGTAGCGGGGCCCACGGCCGGAGTTGGGTAGCCAGCGGGCGGTGGCGGGCCTGATGGACGTGGGGGAGGGTGCTGGTGGGTGGTGGCGGTGGTGAAGGGGCCCACGGTGGTGGTGGTTGGTGCTTGGGGCCTAGGGTTGCAAATTGGAGAGAGAGAGAGAAGAAGGAGGAGGAAGAGGAGGAGGAGGAGGTGGTGCGGGCGGCCGGCGGTGGGCGGTGGAGGGCGGTGGTGGCTGGTGGAGGAGGGGGCAGCGGCAAAGGGGGTGGAGCTCCCCATTAAAGAGGAAAAAGAAGAAAAGAGAGGAAGAGAGAAAGTGAGAAAGAAAAGGAAGGAAAAGTGATTATATGCTAGTTTCTCGCGTATCGCCTGAACGCTAACGATCTCCAATCGCCGCGGATTTCGGACACGAGATAGTAGACGTGAAGACGAGTCCAACGAAACAAGTTTCGTCGAATTCCGAGTTCGTTTGACCGTCCGTTAAAAATCACAAAAATGCTCAGATAAGCTCTAAAAATGCGATTTTGGCGCACCTTTTCTTCTCGCACGCTCACATGCTAATTCAAAAAATCAAGCCCTCTTGGATTTAACCATTATTAGATGATACGAATCTAGAAAAAAAGTAGAATTGAATTCTGAGGTCGTATCAATAATGTTCCTTTGTAAAATGACTATCCGCTTTACCCTGAACTGTTTCAGCTCGCACGGCCACATACTAACTCCGTTCGACGCGCCATTTGGAACTCAACAATGATTTGTCATTATGAATCCATATAAATTTATCTCGTCGAATTCTGAGCTCGTATGCAAAATTTCACTTTTTAAGGGTTATGTATTGTTAACCGAACAACTCCAGCCCATAGCCACTATTCCGGATATCGGAATATATCGAAGCTTACACTTTTCGGAGTTCTAAACGGCATTTTGAACTCAATGGAAGTGGTTTCGAGTCCAAATTCATCCGTATGCAAAATATGACTTTTTGGCGCCGTATGTAATTTACATAGCGACTATTCTGAATTTTTAACTGGGCATAACTTTTGATTCCCGCTATGAAATTTCAATTTTTTGGATTCGTTGGAAAGATATTCTCAACTAGATTATAATATTTTTGGTTTCGCTAAAATCCGGTTTATTTTGCACCCGGTACATTCAATTGAAGTTTGAAATCGAATTATCGAACTACTGCGCCATTTTCAATTTTATTTATAGTTATATATAATTATTTATATTCTAACGACGACGTATATAATATATACGTTCGAATTATATTCAAAATAAATTTCTCGTCGATATTATTTAAAATAATCTATTTTAAATGTTCAAAATTCACTAAAATTGCCAAAATAAAAATTTTAAACTGGCCCAGATTTTCGGCTTATTACAGGTATTGGGATGATATTTGACGTACACTAATCCCAATTGTTTAGTTGTATGTCAGTCGATTAGTTGACAGACTGTTATAAGCGTTAATTATTTATATTTTACGCTTATGCAGTTGTGTAATGCACTCTGGATGATGTTTGACTGTTTTTGATCGTTGTTGTATATATGTGTTTTATGAAATCCATATAAACAAATTATATGGTAATTGACTGTGTCTGATTCCAATTCAGAAAGAACGAATATTTTAAATTAACGAATATTTTGAATGATAAATAATGAATATTTTAAAATAATATTAAGTAATGAATCAGAATATGATTTTGATGTCCGATTTGGGATGGACACGAAAATATTTATATATATGAAGTCGTGTTGATTAGATATGCGCCATTTTGACACGAACTATATTTATATCGATTTTATTCATTTTTATATTGAATATTAAAAAGAAAATTATTTCAAAATATGACATTTTGAAAATATTATCATTTATATATTATAATGATATATAATATTCAATTTTGAAAATAAATTTGAAACTGTTTTTAAAACGATTTATCAAGTACGATTTAAATTGAAATCGATGGAATATAATATACATATATATATATATTATGTATATTTAATGGCCTGAATAGAACGTGCCGCGCCGCTGTCGTTCGCGAATTTCGACCATTGACTTTGAATTGAGATTACGAGAGATCCGACCGTCGGATTCTCCTAAGACCGGAACCGTTGGGTTCATATCGAAAAGAGCTTTCCAAGAATATAAGTGATTTGAAATCTAACAGTTGGATTTGGAATTATGTCCAAATAAAATTTGGAAAAGGTCGATGTAAGTGTAGTTCGATGACCGTTTATGAAAATCGACTGAAAGAGCCTTAATAAAATTATTAAAAATATTGATAATTTGTGTAAAATCATAATAAATGATTTGGAAAGAATTAGGATGAAAAATTCCACGTTTGTAAAGATAAAAATATATTTTTATCAAAATGAACTTGTTATTAACTAGATTTGAAATCCAATAATTTTTAGATAAAATAAATTGGACATGTGAATGGTTTTGATATAACCAGAATTTCCAATGAACAAATTGGAATGGAATTGGAATGGAAATAATCTTCAGAATATTTTGGTATTGGATTCCATGATTATACGGATATTGTTATGGAAATTTGGAAGATATATTTTATATCGTTATTTCCAATACGATATTTGTTGGTTTTAGAATTTGATATTGAATATAAGCCGATATAATTTATATTTAGAGCCTTGTATTTAATATCAAATTAGATTTAGGGTTTGTCGTGAACGGTGTCTTAAATAACCCTGTTCTTGAACCTAGTTTAGAAACGAATAAATCTTTTAATTAAGATTTAGAGAAATTACCAATTGATTAATATTTAATTGGAATTGAATTAATAAAAATGGGATTTTGGGTTTACCGTGAACGGTGTTTTAAATAACACTTGTTCTTTAACCCGATTTACAGTGAAATGTGATTTGGAATTTATAATTCTTTTTATTAAGATTTAAAGGAAATTTTCCTAAGTAAAGTTTTCTAATATAATACAATAAATTGGAATGGAACGCAATTCGATTTGATAATAATCGAATTGAGCTTCTGTGGAGGAAGACTGTTAATATATATGGAATTTAAAAGGCTTTGTCGTTATTCCATTTATATTATTAGTCTGATGCGGAAATTGATATCGATTATATATTGATCTGTTTTTCGTGATGATTCCATAATTAATGCAATCTGATTTGGGTTTATCGTGGACTGTGTTTTAAATGGCATTAGTTCTTTAACCCAGTTAAAGACAGAGTTACATGTCTAACATTGTATTTTGAACTGTATAGTTGATCTCTGCTAAATATATATCTGTTTGGTGGCGGAGAATTTATTCTCTTGCTTAACACCATTCTCTAAGACGTACGAGCTTAGAGGTTATATATCGGCAGAAGTCAATAGTACGGTGTAGATTGTAGATGCGACGTGTTTGATTTACTAAAATTAAATAATCATCAATATTGATTTTTGGGAAGAGTAAAGCTAAGTGGAGTTTTAATGAATCTTTAATTAGATTGAAATGTGAATTAATAATTTAAATTATCAAATTTGGGAAATGATCGAGAGTGGAGTATCACCAGTTTTGCTCCAAGTGATAGTTAAATCTTTAATTATATTTGAACAGGAAATGGTAATTAATTTTACCGATATCACCGTGGTGTTAGGTATGGAGTATTACCAGTTTTTCTCCATGGGATGAATAGGTTGGGATTGGGAAATTAAACAAATGATTACGTCGGTAAAGATGCGCTAATCCCGACTAGTTTGGAAAACCTTAATATGTTTTGAATTGATATCCAAAGGAAGATTAAAGAATAAATTTAAAAGGATTTATCTTTGATAAATTAATGGGAACCTTTCCCAAAGTATAAGAATATTTGAATAAAAGAATATTCTGGATTGGAATAAGGCATATGTTGTGTTTTTATAGCACTTGTTTATTATGTATGCTAGTTATTCGGAAAGGCCGGGTTTATACCCATTCGAAATGACTGATTCAATGATAAGTCGATGATGAAGACGGTGGTCGAAGACCGGAGGCCTACACACCGTTTGGATGATTACTGATGTCTTGATTTGGTGGTACACCCAAGACAAGGTAATAAGTGGTGATCGTCCAGATGTACTTGGAGATAGACTAGATATGCGAGGACCTCTGTCCTGCATTGGCCATATGGGATGAGGAATAAGGTGCCTCCGGTTTCGTTCAGACCCAAAACGAACTTATAAATGTATGTGTGTCTGACATTGGATTTCATTCCGTGTTGATAGATTTCTATTAAATATATATCTGTTTGGCGACGAAGAATTTATTCTCTTGCTTAACGCCCTTCTCTGAGATGTATGAGCACAAAGGTTATATATTGACAGACGTCAGTCGCATGGCGTGAATTGCCTGTGTGGCAAGCTGAGATGCAAATGATCAAGGCTTCTGTTGAAAAGCAGAGTCTTGTGGTTGATGATCAAATAATGGCCTTAATGGGCATAGCTTTGTGTATAGCGTTAATTTGCGAGCCTCATACCTCGGCATGAGTCAAAAACGGGATAAGGGACCGCAGGGAGAACGCGACGTTTCTTTCTAGCTATGGGCGGTTCATGGTATGGAGCCTAGACATATATATATATTTTTACCAATGTGGTTGATGGATAGCGAGGCGCCTCAGATACATCGGTTACTATAGAGCCGATGGATAGGTCCGATAGGAGCGGGAAACGTGTGTTCAGGAGTAATTAATCCTCAAACGTAAGAGAGGACCGGCCCTGAAGCATCCAAGGGTTACCCAGAGTGTGTAGTCCTGAGGCATTTGATAGAGTGTCTCGAAGCGGGCTAGGAGTACATCCCTTACCTTGACTCATGATGGAATCCAATTTCCAATACGACATTTCAGTTTTAATTGTAGAGCTTAGTATGGCGACATGATATATGGTACCTGTGCCATCTATGATTGATACATTTATACTTGAAGTTGTTTTAAACACTATGCACTTATAATAGTATCAAATGATTTGTTTTAAACATACCAAGCAAGTTTGTCTATTATAAGGGAAAACTTTATCCTCCGGCTTGCGTTGCATTGTGTGATGGGAACTAAGTTTTATAATAGCTTCATTTTTTCAAAAAAGCAATTCGCTGATTGTTTTATGCACTGGTATTCTTGGAAGGAAACTCGTTCCGTGTTATACGGCGTGGTCCCTTGATTTACTTTATTTTAAAGTAAAGATTGAATAACTATTTTAGTTCACACCAGTCACGTGACTAACCTGAAGTTTATTGTTTTAACCTAAACTCTGGGTGCCCCTATTTTCCATACGAGCAGCTAGTAGTTTTGGTTTTGTAGATTTATTTATACAGGATCCTGGTTTACAGCTGGAGCTATATTCGGAATGCTATGTATCTATGTATTTCTTTAAGCTGCGTTATGTATTATTTTTCCACTGCTATGTATTGTAATTTTAAATCTCCGATATTTTTCGATGTATATTACTTATTCATACTCTGTATATTCTTGTACTCTGATGTAAATTGTTGTAATAAGCAATGAAATGTTCTTCTATTTTTGTTCTAATTTGTCGTGTTCTCAACTCAATTCGGGCTTTCCAGTAAGGGCGAGTTTGGGTCGTTTCAGTTGATATCAGAGCTTTGGTTTTACAGAGCTTGAGAACAAGACATATTAGAACCGAACGAAAGAATTCATCAGAGATTAGATTAGTAATATCCAATGAGGATGACTCATTATAGATAAGATCAGTAGTATCCTAAAACGAGTGTGAAGAGTAGTGTTTTTTAAAATAAAAATGGAAAAACAATTTTGTGTTTTGAAAATTTAAATCCTATTATACGTATTTAAATATTTATGTTATATTGAATTTGGACAATCGAATATTTGAAAATTTTAAATATACGCGCAATTAACGTGTATTCGAAGCCTCAAATATACTGGATAGATATAGTATCACACTCTAGTCACTCGGAGATGATTCTGATGATTGATGCGTCATCATCTGAGTTTATGTTCGAGATTCAAAAGTGGGATTTCTATATTTTCAATTGACTGGTGTGAGAACCAAAACTAGATAGGATTCATTGTTTGTGAACTAGAATCAAAAATACGGTTTTTGTGTCTATATAAAAGTTATGTGTTTGAAACGATAATCAACTAATTGATTGCTGATTGTGTTGTTTGATTATTAGTTTGATTAATTAAAATTTTGAACCATTAAGCCAAATTGAATCAAATATTGAACTGACATGAAAATTGTTTGCAATTGCATATACGTACATATGTATATAATGAACAGGTCATAGCAAAGAGGTTAAGAAGAGGAATAAAATTGTATGCCCGACAAATAGGTACATGTTTACTATATTTCTTAGGTGTGGATGATTTTATGAGCCGATTGGCTAGCCGCCTGGCTTTTTCTTTTTGGACGATGAGGACCCAACATGGCTAATTGCGGTTTTAAATGTCTCCCCATACAAAGGAGGTTATGGCAAAAAAAAAATTGAAAATTTAGGGTGTTAACCAAATTTTTGAAAAAACTAGAAATTCTTAGAAACTGAAAAGTTGAAGAATGAAAGCCAGAATGAAAGTTGAGTTGATTAGTTAAACAACTTTCAGCTCTGTTCCTTTTCGAGGACGAAAAGATTTTAAGTGAGGGAGATTGTAACAACCCGGAAAATCGAGACCATTTTTTTTAAGTAATTTTAATGGATTTTGAATATTTAAAATGATTTATTTTAAATAATAATGACTAAAAATTTATTTAAATCGAAGTTAAAAAGAATAAATTTATTTTAATTATATAATGAGCCTAAAATGGCGCGGTAGTTCGAAAATTCGGTTTCAAATTTCAATTGAATGTACAAGATTCAAAATAAATCAGATTTCAGTAAAACAAGAAATATTTGAATCTGTTTGAAAATATCTTTCTAAGAATGTGAAAAATCCAGATTTCATAATGGGAATAAAAAGGTATGTCTAGTTGAAAATTCAGAAAAGTCACTATGGAATTTATATATATTTTAATATATTAGCCCTTAAAAATAGCCATTTTGCAAACGACCTCCGTTTTCGACAAGACCACTTTTGTTGGATCCGGAATGTCAAATTATCGCTAGATTCCAACTTTCATAATTTTTGGAACTAATATGTGAGTGTGGTAAATTTAAACATGTTTGGTAATTTCAATTTGAATTTTATCGACTGTAAAATGACCGTTTTTCAAACGGCCTCCAAATTCAACGAAATTAGTTTTGTTAGGACTGTATTGTCAAAACATAGCTAGATTTATTTTCTGGAATTTTTGGAGTCAGTATATGGCCCCAGTAAATTAAAATGTATGTTCAAATTAGAAATATAATGATTTTTATTTTAATTTAAAGAAAAACTGATAGAAACAGTCGAATTGTCTTACCAGACATATCCCATTGTGTTCGAAATGAGGGTAATTAGTTAGGGACGTTAGACGGTGTGTTCGATTTGGGGGTCGAATGGGTAGTGTTATATATGTTTTTCAAACCCCTAAATTTTCATAAAAAAATAAAATAAAAAAGGGGAAAACAAAAAAAATCGCTCAGCCCACGAACCCATCTCTCCCAAATTCGTTCTGTAACACCCCACGTCTATTATTGTCACTCACTAAGGGAATGCATTAACTTCCATGGAGTATTATAAGAGTATAGAACAGAATATCACAAGACAGATATATATATGGTACTTAAGAAAATTCAAACTTTATTCATTGTAGCGGAAAAGCAAAACATGTTCGGTTACAACATCAAAACCACATACTAGAATCAAGTACATAAATATCCATCTTGAACAAAATTATTATCAAAGTACATAAAAGTAAAATCATAATCCCATTCCAAATAGCCATAATGAAAAGAGATAAAGTTGAGCATTACTCTCAACACTTCCAAGGGCTTCAAGAAGAAAGAAATCCAAGTCAAGCTTCAGTGTTTCCTTCCTGAGAACTTTGGGGGAGGGGGGGGGAACGGAAGAAAAATAGGCGAAAACAAAAAGGTCAGACATAAAGCCAGGCGAGTCCAACTACTTTTAGCATGAAAATAAGTAAAGCAATATGACAGGAATAAACAAGATGGAAAGTATAACCATGACATAAGGTAAAGCTGGATAACAGGATGAATATAAAGGAATGTCTAGTGCACTTCCCAGATTTCTTACTTAATTTAATTCTCTGCACCACCTACTAGTTCTTAATGAAATGATCCCAACCCCGCAATTGGCAGCACTCTGGCATAACATCTAGTAAGAGGTATCCGCCCCATACAATCCTTGAAAGTCCACTTTCCCATAATAGATACTAGATGTCCCCCACTACCCCTAATTGATCGGCTCCCTAACTTGTAGTTATCTGTTCGGGTCCCAGCTTAGGGTGTATCACTTTCTAAGTGGCAACCTGTGGGTGCACAACTTTATACCTACTGATGTATAGTGGCTAAACCTTCCATTATCGGGAACACCTTGTGCACGCTTAACGAACTCGTCGAAACCTGCACTGCTACACCCTCTCTCTTATTTGACCGCTTATAACCAGCCCAGTACACGTGCTCCAACACTGCCTAGCTCAGGGTTCGCGATACCACTAAGTGGGTTACTGTCTGAAATGGGTCCCTACCGCTACTAGGTTTTTCCCCAGGGTTTATCCAAACCCATACTTATATTGGTTAAGTGTTGTCTATCAACCCAGTTGACTTAACCCCGTCCACTTATCCAATCAATATGCATTATTAGTTAAGCTTGCCTTAACCCTATCCACTTTGTTCATGTATTATTGGTTAAGTTGTCATCTTACCTAGGTAAACTTAACCCCACCCACCTAACATGTTATAGGTATCATATCCATCTTTGATCAACAATAATTAGTTATTAATGCACATACCTCTCACATAAAGTCGATGGCTTGTGGCCGCTGAATGTGCCGGGCGGTTCCGTGCAGATTTCTGCCACAAGCCAGACTTAACCTCGTGTCTAAGCATCTTTTAGTTATGCCTACGACCTCTCACATTAGACTGGCCATTTGCGGTTGTTAGTTAGGCCGGTTGGTTCCGGGCAGGCTTCTATCGCAAATGAAGTCTAACCTCGTGTCTCAGCATGCTTATCTTAGCCAATTTATTCATTTGCAGTTTATGCCAATTTTAGGCTAATTATGTCAATTATCCAAAATTCCCAATTTCATATCATGCCCAACAATTAATATATATTATGCCAAATATTCATTTTTCATGCCCAAATCAATCCAACATATATTATGCCAAATTTAACATTTGTCATGCCCAAATCAACCCAACGTATATTATGCCAAATTTCCCAACGTTCCCTAAATTACCGTTCGTACGTTCATCTCTATGAGATTTGGCCTAGGCTCGAAGTATCACGACTATGAAAACCAAAAAGGGAAGGAGGAAGGGATAGATAAAGAACACGCATAATAATAACAATAGGCATAAGTATGAACTGATCATAAAGATATGATAAAACTAATGATAATATCAACATGGGCATATAAGAATCATGAATTTGATGTATAGGCTAAGATAGAATTGATGAGATTCAATCTTATTATAATGTATAATTCCCAAATCCAATTTACAACATGTGAGAATTACTTTTCTTATTTAAATCTGAAAATAGTCAATGGACTCACAAAGATTGGATTAAGGAAGAGAATTAGGTGTTGTAGTTGTTGTAGATTCGATACCCTTTACAGAATTCCTTTACTTTGATTTGTTGAAGGAGAAGGACTAGTTTATGTAGAGGCAGCATAGAGGCACCATGAATTAGTGTAGTGAAATTAGGTTTAGGTCTAGGTGTGTTTATATAGGTGTAATGAGTTAATTAGGGCCATTAGATTAGATCAGGAGCCATAGGAATCGTCCACGTCATCCGACCAATAGAAAATAGCAATGTTGCGAAAAAACGATCATTAACCAATAAAAATGCACCTGTATGCAACATGATGCGCAGCAGCAGGGTGTTGGCACCCACACATAATATATATATATATATACATATATATATATATATATTCTTTTTAACCATTTTTCCAATTAACCCTTTACACACTAAACCGCTTTTTAATTGAACTACGTTCACACTAAGCCACTTTTTAGTCATTCCCCTAAAAAAAATATGGCGCTAGCGGGGATCGAACTCTGTACCTCTTATATGCAAGTCACATGCTCTAACCAACTGGGCTACTTAGTCTTTTGTTAACAAGACTTAGGACAATGGTATCCATTAAATTTTCTCATTCCTTTGTTTTTCATGTTTTGTTGCAATATTTAATTAAAAGATATCTTTTTCATCCTAAATCGGTTTTCTGCAAACCATAGGTCTAAATTGACCAGAAAATAGCCACGAACGCAATGACGTAACCCATTTCACCTAATTCTTCTCTTAAAAATTAATTATTCTTTAATTATCTCTTATGACATGTTATGAAATAACGGGGTGTTACATTCTCCCTTCCTTAAAGGATTTCATCCCTGAAATCTTCAAGTTAAGAAGAATGTATTCTACCATCCAATCATCCATCTACTCATCCATCATCCACATGCATCCATTGTCCTTAAAGATTTCTAATGCATTTCATGAACATATGCATAATGTGTATATATGTTCTTATCCTAACGCAAAATCAGGTGGTCTACTGATTCAGTCGACCTCCTTAATGCAAATCATGATAGTGTCATGCGTCCATTACGTATGCAGAAGAATCCTAATGGTACATATCATTTTTACATTTGTGCACAATCATTCATCCAAATGCAACATCCATATGATAACACATTCAATATACATCCATGAATTTAAGTATGCACACTTATCAATATGCAACATGAAAGTGATTGAGCCGATCTAGTCCTAATGTGTGTGTAAATGCATCCACGAGCAACCACTAGCAAACACTTGCATCCACTTGCATCCACCAAGCATAACATGTCTCAAATACATGTTTACAACCACAGGATTTTCCTACCTAAAGATCGAAGATGTAATCGAGAGGATATACTAAACGATAGAACAAGTATAAGCAAAGTAGTAGAAAAAGGAGAAATTAAGAACGTACCCTCTAAAAAGGAAAGGGTACGCCGCACGCATCTTGTCTTCCTTCTCCCAAGTCACGTCTCCTTGATCATCTCCCCATTGGACTTTAACCAACTTGACCTCTCGGTTGCGTAACTTCTTAACCTCCGATCCAAGGATGCATGTAGGAGCTCATCTAATCGTGACATCTCGCTCCACTTCCACTTCCCTAAGCATGCTCGGCTCCAGTACTTCCGCGGTATCATGTAAACACTTCCGAAAATGCGACACGTGAAATACGTCATGAGCACCACTAAGCTTTTCCGGCAACTTCACTTTGTACGTCATTTGTCCAATTCTCTCTGTAATGGGTAATGGCCCTACAAACCTTGGTGCCAACTTCCCTACAGATCCAAACGAACTACATTCCTCAATGGTGATACTTTAACAAAGGCCATGTCTCCAACATCGAACTCAAGATCGGTCCTTCTCTTATCAGCATATGACTTTTGTCGGTCCTGTGCTATCTTCAAGAATTGTCTTCCTCAAGCTCTCGTCTTGTGAAACGCAAAGCCTCCCATCCCTACGTAACCCACCTTTTCATCTATAGAATACCCACTAAAATGGATCGAAGACTCCCCTCTTCTGAGCCTGTCTACTATCTCAACCAACTGTGGGTCATCTCGATGTGCCTCTCCAACCCAACCTAAAAGCGTAGGTTGCACCTCTAGTGTTGCCAAAAAACCACGTACATAATCGATAGAGGGTCTAAAATCAAAGGTAGATATGTACTCCAAACTCTGCCGCTCTACGGGCAAAGGACTCAAGGTCAACCTCTTTCTACTCAAGGCGTCAGCTACAACGTTACCCTTATCAGGGGTATATGTGATTTCAAAATCATAGGATGCTAAGAACTCCATCCACCTCTGTTGCCTTAAGTTTAAATCTTTTTGGGAGAAAAAGTATTTTAGTGACTTATGGTCTATATACAACTCAAACCTCTCACCAAGCAAGTAATGGCGCCAAGACTTAAGCGCAAAAACTACGGCAGCTAACTCTAAGTTGTAGGTAGGGTGATTCTTCTCATGAACTTTCAACTGCCTTCATCCATAGCATATCACCCTTCCCTCTTGCATCAAAACTGTGCCAAGCCCTATCCCGCAAGCATCGGTATACACTGTGAACGGTTTACTCCCATCAGGCAAAACTAAAACTGGAGCTGTCGTTAATGCCCTCTTCTAACGCTAGAAAGCATCGTCACAGTCAACATCCTAAGAAAAGGTCAAATTCTTTTTCGTAAACCATGTAAGTGGGGCTGATATCTTAGTAAAGTCCTTGATAAACTTTCTATAATAGCCCGCCAAACCAAGAAAACTTCTTACTTTTGTTGCATTCCTAGGAACCTTCCAACCTTGATTGCCACCACCTTCGCGGGATCCACTGCTATCCCTTCCTTAGAGACCACGTGCCCTAAGAACCTCACCTCCTTCCTTCAAAAATGACATTTGGAGAACTTGGCTTTGAGTTGATGTGCTCGAAGAGTCTCTAAAACTTCCCTAAGATGTAGGGCATGCTCTTCCTCGCTTCTATAGAATATCAAGATATCATCCACAAAGACTACCACGAACTTGTTTAGAAACTCCCTAAACACCCTACTCATCAAGTCTACGAAATATGCAGGTGCATTTGTCAAACCAAAAGGCATGACAAGCCATTCAAAGAAACAGTTGGGAGTTCTAAATGCAGTCTTATCTATGCTGTCCTAAGCCACCCTCAACTGATGAAACCCTATAGCTAAGTCCAACTGCGAGAAAACCGAAGCACCAAACAACTGATCGAACAAATCATCTATCCTCGGTAATTGGTGTTTGTTTTTATTTGTGAGTTTATTTAGCTCCCAATAGTCCATGCACAATCTAAGTGAACCATCAACCTTCGTAGAAAAAACAACTGGAGCACCCCACTCCGATATACTTCTTCTTATGAACCCTTTCTCAAGCAACTCTTTCACTTGTTTACTAAGCTCCCTCCTTTCTCTTGGAGCCATGTGGCGCACAGACAATGCAACTGGCTTTGCATTGTCTACCAAGTATATACAAAAATCTATCTCGCATTTTGGAGGTAAGCCCCTAACCTCCTCAAAGACATCTGCATACTCACGGACTACTCGAGCAGATTGCAAATCATCAATAGATGTGTCAAGATATTCTAGGTAGCTAAGCATAACATAACCCTTAGGGTCGCATGAGATATCGAGAGTATTACCCAAACTAGTCAACAGTCAAACTACCCTCTTTTCACAGTCGAAAATGGCACCATACCTGGCTAGCCAATCGTCCTAGAATCAAGCCATAGCCTGTGAAACCAAGTACATAAGCGTTGCTGTAATGACCCAAACTTCCGGTCCAATTTGAGCTGACCAAAAACACAAGTCCAACCCCAAATTAAACTGAAAATCATGAAATTAAGAGAAAGAAAACAGAGGGGAGATTAGATAAGATAGAAACTTAGAATAGAAGAAGAAGAAGAACACAACATCAGAGTAACACGAACCTCACAGCCGAACGAATAACATATAATATATATAACATAACTTGAAATATACGTCTGTATTTGAATATACATCATTATCAAAGTACAACACTTACAACACAATGGAAATAAACAATAGCTATATGATCCCGAAGCCTCCTGCTCCAGCTCTTCAAGTATCTGTAAATCCTGACTACTTGACTGTCCGTACAAAATTGGGCACCCAAGAGTTTAGGGAAAACAAAACAAAATAAACTCCGGGTCAGTCATGGGACTGGTATGAGTAAAATAGTTTTAAAACAGTTTAAGCAGGTAAATGATATCTCATAAGACCACGCCGTATAACGGAACGGGTTTTTCCCTTATGAGAATCCAAAATATCTTTATATCAAAAACCTTTTGATATTATAATAATGTCTATCAACCACAATATAATAATCATCTAGCAGAAACGCTTTCATCTCACGTTCTACATATATGGTATACAATCAAAACCGCAAGCACGTATTGGGTAATGGATTTCCAACTATGACAAGGTATGGAACCACCTTTCGCTAGTGCGCCTCTAGAGAGGAATCCACTGGGTTCAACAAGAAGATCTTGCAACCCGGCTACACATGACCGACCACTCATTTCGCTTGAGTGTATCGAATGTATATCACCAACGGTTGGGATTAGCAACCGTTTCCCGAATGGGACAGTATCGACAATAGATTTTTAGAAATAAATGAAACTCTAGATCAGGTGATTATACACCCTACTTCGGAGCGACCGACTTAGCCATGCTGCCTGCCCGATTTCTATCATTTACCAAATGTGAGGCTAGAAGCTACGCTTTATCATCACACCAGATTCACTTTGAATGCCACATCATCAAATCCATCAAATCACCGATTGACATCCTCAACCATACATTATGCGTTAGCTAAAAGAAGTTTCCTTCTCCGCTTCCACTCTTGGTACGGTTGGAGAAATCAATATACGTGATCGTCTGGAAATACTCTGTCAAACATCCATCCATACAAGTCATCCAGGAACATGATGAACCGAAGGCACTACTCAATACATCCATCTTAGACACTGTAATCTAAGACTTATACAATAGCCCTTGCACTTTACTCCGTCTTCAATTATCTTTGGCATATATGATTCGCAACGCTTATGCCAATACAGAGTGGTTCTTTGGATAGTAATCCAACCGGCCTCTCCATATTAACAACGTTAAAATGGTCAAAACTTCGATAGTCTGTGATTTAACTATCGAATAAAAACAAGTGTGCAAACAACGACATTATTTCTAGATGGAAATTATATCAATCAATCATCAAACATATATATATTCCTTATTTCCCTTGTTTAGAAAATATACGTTATTAACACTGGAAAACATTTCCGTTTCTAGTTTTCTATATTAGAAAACATTTCCGATTCTTGTTTGGAAAACATTTCCAAAACTCCTACGTTTGGATTAAGTAGTTGTTTAGATAAAACATCGCTATGCCAACTCAACCATTTCCTTTAGTTACTAAATTCACTTTACCATCCTTTACTACCGAACCATAACCATTCCTTAGTTAAAAACGAAGCAAATAAAGTTGGGGTAGAACTACCTCTCAGACATTAACTGAACAACATTTCTAACCGTGAAATAGGCAAAGTTCACTTTAAATTTCTTTAACTAACTTCCTTACTTAACCTTTCTTTTGAATAACTATATTCGATTGACTCTTTTCACTTAACTCTATTCGATTTACTCTATTCACTTAACTCCTGTCGAATAACTATATTCGATAACTCCTCTAACTCTATTCGAATAAACTGTATTCGATTAACTCCTCTAACTCTATTCGAATAAACTATATTCGATTAACTCTTCTAACTCTATTCGATTTACTCTATTTGATTTACTCTAATTAGTTAACTCTAACTCTAACTGGTCAACCCTCACTGATTAACTCTAACTGGTAATCTCTGACTGGTCAACCCTAACTAGTAAATTCTAACTGATTAACTCTAACTGGTTAATTCTAATTGATTAACTCTAACTAGTTAATTCTAACTCAGATTGATTTATTCTAACTCTAATCGATCATTTCTAACTCTAATTGATTACTCTTATTTGAATAACTCCTATTTGATAACGTTTATTCATTTATAAAGATTTACTTTTGGTAACGGTTCTTCACTTTATAAATGTTCTCTTTAATAACATTACTTCACTTACACAAGTGTTGTGTACCCTTTCTATTTAAACTATCGGTGTTAAAACCAATATCTCTTATCTATATAAGTTCAGACTTATATATTCCATTTATCGAATGATAAATATTTATTTAATTTATAAACTGTTATTTATAAATGATCCTTTCTATTTGTTTGACAAATAATTTCCTTTATATTTGTTTTTTTATAAATAAATCCCTTTATATTTGTTTAATAATTATAATTCCTTTATATTTGATTTACAAATATAATTCCCTTATTCAAATCCTTTTCCTTTAACAATATAAAATCTATTGATATTATATAAATAATTTATTTTCAAAATATACTTTGAAAATCCCCTTTCCACATTCTGGTATTTCTTATGGTATTTAACACACCATATAACAACGATAAGTATCGTCCAAATACACATAATCAACAATAGATTATATATCACATCACATATCACAATATATGAAGAACAATAAAATAACTGTTGAGGAATCCAGTCGGATTCTTCCAACCTGTTTCCCTGCATCCACAGATGTTACGCTATAAAATCAACATCACTATATGATATATTCTGTTAAATAGAATCAATATAGAAATTCAACTAACTGACTAGCAGTTCAATCAAATAGTCAATCAGCCAATAATTAACAGTTCTAAAAATACAACATCAAATTATAAACTGTTCAGAGTTAGTGAGATTTACTCACATTAGCAGTTCATCGTTAAAGAACAATAAACTGTTGTTTGATTTGAATCAAACAGTTTATTTCGCCATAAATTCAAACGAGCTTCAATCCACTCCCTATCAGTTCCATTTGATAGTGTCTGTCCGTACGATCCCAACGGATCTTGTTTCACTGAAAACCGACATTGTATGAGGAAGTTATGATATTAACACTCTCATACATGAATTGAATTTCAAAAAGAAATTAAATTTAAAAGGGTATTGGGCTTTACTACTTAAACCAGGCCCACTTACCCCTTAAATAAACCCAACCCGTGGACTCTTTTCCTCCCCAAACACTTCCCATCGCCTGTTCCTCAACATCCATCATTTCTGTGAATCTCGTTGATCCTTCCCGCCTCGTTTCTTCATGATTTCGAGAATCGTCTTCACCAAAATTCTTCTCTTCAAAATCGCTTCCACCCTATATAAGTGTTGTTCAGCTCGAGCTCCACCTATGAAGGTCGTCGACTGCTTCCAACCGCCAGCTCCAGTACAGAACATCGACATTTTTTTGAATGAATTTATGCCAAACTCTGCAGGCAAGACCAACGTCAACCTCTTACTCCAAAAACCCAGTCGAATCTATGAATCAATACTCCAATTCGCGAAATACTCGAGCCTTAGCTGCTCCTTGCGTTGCTGGAGCAAAACCCGTGACTTCAAAACTTGATCAAACCCAGAAAAAATGGCATAGAAATGAACCCCTTCCATCGCTGGATCCAAGGATATATACTTTGTAATTTATTGCTTTTTATTTTGATTTCTATCGAATTTTGAAGAAGGAGAACTCATGTTTTTAACGTGTTGGGTGGCGGCTGATTTTTCTTGAGCATAAATGAACCCTGACTTTAGGTTTAAGGGATGGAGTTAAGTCCTATTTATAGTGAAATATGTTAAGATATTTTCATGAACGTATTTTATATATAATATTCCATTATATTCCGATCATTTGCTTTCTAAAAATTCGTGTGATCACACACGATACCCAAAAATCACGAAAATTGACATGCCACTAGAGTTTGACATTGCGGACCCAACGAAACTGGTTTCGTCGAATTCCGACTTCGTTTGCAAAAGTGGCTTATTTTTATAGCTCTGAATGACCCATTTAAATATATAAATTTATTTAAATATTATTAAATTAAATACAAATAAATTTATATTATCGTATATACTCACAGTGGAATACCATACAGCTCTAGAATATTCCTATATGGATTTCTAGCTTGATATCTCAAATCCTGATTTAATCGATATTCGATCTATAATGAAATTCCTTTTTAAAATATAAATAATTCCTTTATAAAATATAAAGGAATTTCACAGCAACTTTTTCTAAAATTTGATTTGGACGTAAATCAAAATCTACATGACAAAATCCTGATTTTTCTCTTCCACTAGAAAGATATACTCCACCAGCTCCTAACGTTTCTTGTTTCACAGAAATCCGGCTTAAATCGAATCCTGTACATTCAGTTGAAGTTCGAATCGCTAATTTACGAACTACAGCGCTATTTCAAGCTCAATTTTAATTATATTATAACTCTACGTTCAAACTGTCGTTTATATAATATATTCGTTATTCAAATTCAATTCCAAGCTGAATTAAATATCACAGATGATCCGGTTCACACCATATCGTCATTTCAGCCAATTCTGATTATTTCAGAATTAAATATATTATTTAATTTATTATTTTAATTAAATATTCATCATTCTTTAATTCCACGGCCATTTAATTCACTATATCACTATTTAAATAATTAAATAAATTAATTATAATACCTCTGCCAATGCGGGTCATTACAATCTTCCCCACTGAAAATAACTTCGTCCTCGAAATTGCTAAGGTAGAGAACGACCCTATGACTGGTTAGAACATATTTGTTCATCTTTTTAACTTCATTCTCAACTGAACCTAATTCAATTTCAATTTAATATTAATTAATTCTTATTAACGAAAATTTTCAAAAATCCTAAAAAATTTCTAATGCCTTTCTAACGCCTTAACTCTTCGAAAAATTTCGCCAGCACCTCCTTTGTACTGGTCAATCGGTCAAACTCCAACTCGCCTCTCTGGTCCATCTCCAACCCAAAGGAAAATCAAATAGCCAAGCGGCTAGCCAATTCGGCTCATAAATCTTATATCCAATAGAAATATAAACTTGTACCTTTTTGTCGGTATATCATTATATCCTTTCCACTTGTTATCAATTCAGCGGATACAAGGGTCATCCTAATCAAATTCCAATCTGCTTTTATCCACAACACAACCATTCTCTTATATCCGAGCCAAATATCATTTCAACTCGAGTTTCTTCTCGATTCCCAACTCTTAACTTGATTATCAAATTACACTTCAAATTCAAATTTCATAATCCTATTTGTCTTGATATCATTCTAATTCAATCTCAGTTACCACTTTGCTGTCTTTACTTTAATTCAATTTTGCTTTCATAAATTTCTGTTAAATTTGTTTTTAATTCAAATAGTCTTTCCCTGGGAGTTTTTGAAAAGTTTACTCTTTTCAAAAAATCAAATTTTCCTTTTGAACATGTCACTGAGCCCTTAATTAATATTCCATTAGTTAAACCACTTCTCTATTTCTTTATCAATATTTGTTAACCAAATATTTTCAATAACCATATTGGCCTTTTATGTTATTTGGAAAACATTTCCGAATATCGCCTTCCTTTATTTTCTAAACTTTAGAAAATATATGCTATTTATAATTGGAAAATATTCCAATTACTTATCTCTTTTCCGATCTCGTTTATTTCTATACTTAGGAAATATTTTTTATTATATTTCCAAGCTTGCACTTATTTGGGTTAAAACGGATGTTGTGTAAAACATCGTTACGACAACCCAAATACAATATTCAACTAACTCTTATTCAACCTTGATCTTCGAGCCTGAAATCTTACTATTTATTTGTTATTAATGAAATCAATCAAGTTGGGGTATAACTACCTCTCAGACCTTGACTGAATAACATTTATAACGTCAAAACAGATATGACTACTTACTCGAATAATCAATACCATACAACTACTTATTCACTTTTAAACACGTATACGCTTCCTCTTTCTATTCTTACTAGATTTTATTCTTAGCCTTCCTTTTTGATTTTACTATTTTATTTCTAAGTTCGTTTCCTTATCGACTTCTATATATATATATCGATACGTTGATTTCTAACTATCAAATTATCTTAAAAATATTCTAACTCCTTAAATTCCCAGAAAAATTCGCCATAACCTCCTTTGTACCAGGAGCATCGGGATATTTCTAATAGCCTCCCATGGCCCTCACCAATCCAAAAGAAAAAGAAAAAGCTAAGCGGCTAGTCGATACGGCGCATAAAATCTCATATATGAATTAAATACATACCTTTTCGTCGAGCATTCTATTTATATACCTTCATACCTTATCCATACCTATCTCATGTATATTTATACCTGCCCAATCTATTTTAACTATACTGATCGTTCTAACTTAATTCGTTAATTAATTTGTTTATTAACTCTTTAGTCTATTTCACTTTTATATTTGAACATGACATGTTCAAATATATTTTAACTTGCTTATTAACTAATTTGAATTCAAATTTCAAATTTAAGTTCTATATTCGATTTCGAATATCCATTTACAAATCCAATTCACCTTTCAAAGTTCAACTTCAAATTCAAAACTCGATTAACTAATTCCTCTTCGACTTGGTTAATTCTATTCAATTTCTATTCAAATTTTATATTATAAATCCCATTTGAATTTCTATATTCAAATCCTATATTTGAATTCCATTTGAATTCTATATTCAAATTCTATATATCAAATTCTATATTTGAATTCCATTTGAATTCTATATTCAAATTCCATTTGAATTTCTGTATTCGAACTCTATTTCAACTCCATTGAATTTCATATATTCAGACTCCCTTTGAATTTCTATATTCAATTCTATTTGAATTCTCTTTATTCAAATTCTATATTTAAATCTATTTGAATTTCAACACACTTGTCTTTCCCAAAACAAATTCAGAACAGTATCTCTCGTAGTAATTCGTCCCTTACAACTCGAAAATGAATACTGATGATGCAGCTGTCATCATCGGAATCTATTTTCCAGCGATCGAAGTGAGTTCAATACTATAAAACCATTTCTAAACATTTTCACTTTGAAATTCATTTCAAAATATAATTCGCACTGCTTGTAAAACATTTTAAAATCTCCCAAGATCTTAAATTTTCCTTATTTTTAATCCAAATCCATTTACAAACATTTATCCAATTTTCCAGAATTTTAATTCAATTTCTGGTTTAAAATTTCAGATTCAACTCATCTGATTTCACGTACTTCACTTATATGAATTCTGATTGGTTATTTACATAACCATTTAATTTATAATCTTACTCAATTATAATAACAACCAATATATCCAATATATTATAATTTTGATATATATATATATATCTTCTCTACATCAAGATATACCTTGGGCAAACTTATTTTCATTTACCCTCTTTTCAAAACATATCGTGTCGACCCATCGTATTCGAGTGTTTACAAACTCCTACCGATACAGTGGATCAAACTGATCGACCAGAACTCATAAACAACTCAACCAATAAATCTCCACAATATAAAACAATTTTATATCAAATAACAAATACGTTCACCCGTATATATACACTCAAACTCAATCTAGGGTATTACTAACCCTATCTCTACCGAGTCAAGCCACAGAGCCAAGGTAATTCACTTAACTTTAAGCTCTGATACCAACTGTAATGACCCAAAATTCCGGTCCAATTTGAGCTGACCAAAAACACAAGTCTCACCCCAAATTAAACTGAAAATCTAGAAATTAATAGAAAGAAAACAGAGGGGAGAATAGATAAGATCGAAACTTAGAATAGAAGAAGAAGAACACAACATCAGAGTAACACGAACCTCACAGCGGAACGAATAACATATAATATATATAACATAACTTGAAATATACATCTGTATTTGAATATACATCATTATTAAAGTACATCACTTACAACACAGCGGAAATAAACAGTAGCTATATGATCCTGAAGCCTCCTGCTCTAGCTCTTCAAGTATCTGTAAATCCCGACTACTTGACTGCCCATACAAAATTGGGCACCCAAGAGTTTAGGGAAAACAAAACAAAATAAACTCCGGGTCAGTCATGGGACTGGTATGAGTAAAACAGTTTAAGGAGGTAAATGATATCTCATAAGACCACACCGTATAATGGAACGGGTTTTTCCCTTATGAGAATCCAAAATATCTTTATATCAAAAACCTTTTGATATTATAATAATGTTTATCAACCACAATATAATAATCATCTAGCAGAAACGCTTTCATCTCACGTTCTACATATATGGTATACAATCAAAACCGCAAGCACGTATTGGGTAATGGATTTCCAACTATGACAAGGTATGGAACCACCTTTCGCTAGTGTACCTCTAGAGAGGAATACACTGGGTTCAACAAGAACATCTTGCAACCCGGCCACACATGACCGACCACTCATTTCGCTTGAGTGTATCGAATGTATATCACCAACGGTTGGGATCAGCAACCGTTTCCCGAATGGGACTGTATCAACAATAGATTTTTAGAAATAAATGAAACTCTAGATCAGGTGATTATACACCCTACTTCGGAGTGACCGACTTAGCCATGCTGCCTGCCCGATTTCTGTCATTTACCGGATGTGAGGCTAGAAGCTACGCTTTATCATCACACCAGATTCACTTTGAATGCCACATCGTCAAATCCATCAAATCACCGATTGACGTCCTCAACCATACATTATGTGTTAGCTAAAAGAAGTTTCCTTCTCCGCTTCCACTCTTGGTACGGTTGGAGAAATCAATATACGTGATCGTCTAGAAATACCCTGTCAGACATCCGTCTATACAAGTCATCCAGGAACAGGATGAACCGAAGGCACTATTCAATACATCCATCTTAGACACTGTTATCTAAGACTTATACAATAGCCCTTGCACTTTACTCCGTCTTCAATTATCTTTGGCATATATGATTCGCAACTCTTATGCCAATACAGAGTGGTTCTTTGGATAATAATCCAACCGGTCTCTCCATATTAACAACGTTAAAATGGTCAAAACTTTGATAGTCTGTGATTTAACTATCGAATAAAAACAAATGTGCAAACAACGACATTATTTCCAGATGGAAATTATATCAATCAATCATCAAACATATATATATATTCCTTATTTTCCTTGTTTAGAAAATATACGTTATTAACAATGGAAAACATTTCCATTTCTTGTTTTCTGTATTAGAAAACATTTCTGATTCTTGTTTGGAAAACATTTCCGAAACTCCTACGTTTGGACTAAGCAGATGTTTAGATAAAACATCGTTATGCCAACTCAACCATTCCCTTTAATTACTAAATTCACTTTACCATCCTTTACTGCCGAACCAAAACTATTCCTTAGTTAAAAACGAAGCCAATCAAGTTGGAGTAGAACTACCTCTCAGACCTTAGCTGAACAACATTTCTAACCTTGAAATAGGCAAAGTTCACTTTAAATTTCTTTAACTAACTTCCTTACTTAATCTTTCTTTCGAGTAACTATATTCGATTGACTCTTTCCACTTTACTCTATTCGATTTACTCTATTCAGTTAACTCCTGTCGAATAACTATATTCGATAGCTCCTCTAACTCTATTCGAATAAACTGTATTCGATTAACTCCTCTAACTCTATTCGAATAAACTATTTTCGATTAACTCTTCTAACTCTATTCGATTTACTCTATTTGATTTACTCTATTTGATATACTCTATTTGATTTACTCTAATTAGTTAACTCTAACTCTAACTGGTCAACCCTCACAGATTAACTCTAACTGATTAACTCTAATAGGTAATCTCTAACTGGTCAACCCTAACTGGTAAATTCTAACTGATTAACTCTAACTGGTTAATTCTAACTGATTAACTCTAACTGGTTAATTCTAACTCAGATTGATTTATTCTAACTCTAATCGATCATTTCTAACTCTAATTGATTACTCTTATTCGAATAACTCCTATTTGATAACGTTTATTCATTTATAAAGATTTACTTTTGGTAACGGTTCTTCACTTTATAAATGTTCTCTTTAATAACGTTACTTCACTTACACAAGTGTTGTGTACCCTTTCTATTTGAACTATCGGTGTTAAAACCAATATCTCTTATCTATATAAGTTCAGACTTATATATTCCATTTATCGAATGAAAAATATTTATTTAATTTATAAACTATTTATAAATTAATCCTTTCTATTTGTTTGACAAATAATTTCCTTTATATTTGTTTTTTTATAAATAAATCCCTTTATATTTGTTTAATAATTATAATTCCTTTATATTTGATTTACAAATATAATTCCCTTATTCAAATCCTTTTCCTTTAACAATATAAAATCCATTGATTTTATATAAATAAATTATTTTCAAAATATACTTTGAAAATCTACTTTCCACATTCTGGTATTTCTTATGGTATTTAACAAACCATATAACAATGATAAATATCGTCCAAACATACATAATCAACAATAGATTATATATCACATCATATATCACAATATATGAAGAACAATAAAATAACTGTTGAGGAATCCAGTCGGATTCCTCCAACCTGTTTCCCTGCATCCACAGATGCTACACAATAAAATCAACATCACTATATGATATATTATGTTAAACAGAATCAATATAGAAATTCAACTAACTGACTAGCAGTTCAAGCAAACAGTCAACACACAGTCAATCAGCCAATATTTAACAGTTCTAAAAATACAACATGAAATTATAAACTGTTCAGAGTTAGTGAGATTTACTCACATTGGCAGTTCATCGTTAAAGAATGATAAACAATTGTTTGATTTGAATCAAACAGTTTATTTCACCATAAACTCAAACGAGCTTCAATCCACTCCTCGTCAGTTCCATTTGATAGTGTCCGTCCATACGATCCCAAGGGATCTTGTTTCGCTGAAAACCGACATTGTATGAGGAAGTTATGATATTAACACTCTCATACATGAATTGAATTTCAAAAAGAAATTAAATTAAAAAGGGTATTGGGCTTTACTACTTAAACCAGGCCCACTTACCCCTCAAATAAACCCAATCCGTGGACTTTTCCCCCCCAAACACTTCCCGTCGCCTGTTCCTCAACATCCACCATTTCCGTGAATCTCGTTGATCCTTCTCGCCTCGTTTCTTCATGATTTCTAGAATTGTCTTCACCAAAATTCTTCTCTTTAAAATCGCTTCCACCCTATACGGGTGTTGTTCAGCTCGAGCTCCACCTATGAAGGTCGTCAACTGCTTCCAACCGCCAGCTCCAGTACATAACATCGACATTTTTTTGTACGAATTCACGCCAAACTCTGCAGGCAAGACCAACGTCAACCTCTTACTCCAAAAACCCAGTCGAATCTATGAATCAATACTCCAATTCGTGAAATACTCGAGCCTTATCTGCTCCTTGCGCTGCTGGAGCAAAACCCGTGACTTCAAAACTTGATCGAACCCAGAGAAAATGGCATAGAAATGAACACCTTCCATCGCTGGATCCAAGGATATATACTTTGTAATTTATTGCTTTTTATTTTGTTTTCTATCGAATTTTGAAGAAGATCTCATGTTTTTAACGTGCTGGGTGGCGGCTGATTTTTCTTAAGCATAAATGAACCCTGACTTTAGGTTTAAGGGATGGAGTTAAGTCCTATTTATAGTGAAATATGTTAAGATATTTACGAACTGCAGCGCTATTTCAAGCTCGATTTTAATTATATTATAACTCTATGTTCAAACTGTCGTTTATATAATATATTCGTTATTCAAATTCAATTCCAAGCTGAATTAAATATCACAGATGATCAGGTTCACACCATATCGTCATTTCAGCCAATTCTGATTATTTCAGAATTAAATATATTATTTAATTTTAGTTAAATATTCATCATTATTTAATTCCACGATCATTTAATTCACTATATCACTATTTAAATAATTAAATAAATTAATTATAATACCTCTGCCAGTGCGGGTCATTACAATCTTCCCCACTTAAAATATTTTCGTCCTCGAAATTGCTAAGGTAGAGAACGACCCTATCGACTAGTTAGAACATATTTGTTCACCTTTTTAACTTCAGTCTCAACTGAACCTAATTCAATTTCAATTTAATATTAATTAATTCTTATCAAAGAAAATTTTCAAAAATCCTGAAAATTTTCTAATGCCTTAACTCGTCGAAAAATTTCGCCAGCACCTCCTTTGTACTGGTCAATCGGTCAAACTCCAACTCGCCTCTCTAGGCCATCTCCAACCCAAAGGAAAATCAAACAGCCAAGCGGCTTGCCAATTCGGCTCATAAATCTTATATCCAATAGAAATATAAACTTGTACCTTTTTGTCGGTATATCATTATATCCTTTCCACCTGTTATCAATTCAGCGGATACAAGGGTTATCCCAATCAAATTCCAATCTGCCTTTATCCACAACACAACCATTCGCTTATATCCGAACCAAATATCATTTCAACTCGAGTTTCTTCTCGATTCCTAACTCTTAACTTGATTATCATATTACACTTCAAATTTGAATTTCACAATCCGATTTGTCTTGACATCATTCTAATTCAATCTCAGTTACCACTTTGCTGTCTTTACTTTAATTCAATTTTGCTTTCATAATTTTCTGTTAAATTTGTTTTTAAATCAAACAGTCTTTCCCTGGGAGTTTTTAAACAGTTTACTCTTTTCAAAAAATCAAATTTTCCTTTTGAACATGTCACTGAGCCCTTAATTAATATTCCATTAGTTAAACCACTTCTCTATTTCTTTATCAATATTTGTTAACCAAATATTTTCAATAACTATATTGGCCTTTTATGTTATTTGGAAAATATTTCTAAATATCGCCTTCCTTTATTTTCTAAACTTTAGAAAATATATGTTATTTATAATTGGAAAATATTCCAATTACTTATCTCTTTTCCGATCTCGTTTATTTCTATATTTAGGAAATATTCTTTATTATATTTCTAAGCTTACACTTATTTTGGTTAAAACGGATGTTGTGTAAAACATCATTATGACAACCTAAATACTATATTCAACTAACTCTTATTCAACCTTGATCTTCAAGCCTGAAATCTTACTATTTATTTGTTATTAATGAAATCAATCAAGTTGGGGTATAACTACCTCTCAGACCTTGACTGAATAACATTTATAACGTCAAAACAGATATGACTACTTACTCGAATAATCAATACCATACAACTACTTATTCACTTTTAAACACGTATACGCTTCCTCTTTCTATTCTTACTAGATTTTATTCTTAGTCTTCCTTTTTGATTTTACTATACTATTTCTAAGTTCGTTTCCTTATCGACTTCTATATATATATCGATACGTTGATTTCTAACTATCAAATTATCTTAAAAATATTCTAACTCCTTAAATTCTCGGAAAAATTCGCCATAACCTCCTTTGTACCAGGAGCATCGGGATATTTCAAATAGCCTCCCATGGCCCTCACCAATCCAAAAGAAAAAGAAAAAGCCAAGCGGCTAGGCGATACGGCGCATAAAATCTCATACATGAATTAAATACATACCTTTTAGTCGAGCATTCAATTTATATACCTTCATACCTTATCCATACCTATCTCATGTATATTTATACCTGCCCAATCTATTTTAACTACACCTGATCGTTTTAACTTAATTCATTAATTAATTTGTTAATTAACTCTTTAGTCTATTTCACTTTTATATTTGAACATGACATGTTCAAATATATTTTAACTTGCTTATTAACTAATTTGAATTCAAATTTCAAATTTAAGTTCTATATTCGATTTCGAATATCCATTTACAAATCCAATTCACCTTTCAAAGTTCAACTTCAAATTCAAAACTCGATTAACTAATTCCTCTTCGACTTAGTTAATTCTATTCAATTTCTATTCAAATTTTATATTATAAATCCCATTTGAATTTCTATATTCAAATTCTATATATTCAAATCCTATATTTGAATTCCATTTGAATTCTATATTCAAAATTCTATATATCAAATTCTATATTCAAAATTCTATATATCAAATTCTATATTTGAATTCCATTTGAATTCTATATTCAAATTCCATTTGAATTTCTATATTCAAACTCTATTTCAACTCCATTGAATTTCATATATTCAGACTCCCTTTGAATTTCTATATTCAATTCTATTTGAATTCTCTTTATTCAAATTCTATATTTAAATCTATTTGAATTTCAACACACTTGTCTTTCCCAAAACAAATTCAAAACAGTATCTCTGGTAGTAATTCATCACTTACAACTCGAAAATGAATACTGATGATGCAGCTGTCATCATTGGAATCTAATTTCCAGCGATCGAAGCGAGTTCAATACTATAAAACCATTTCTAAACATTTTCACTTTGAAATTCATTTCAAAATATAATTCACACTGCTTGTAAAACAATTTAAAATCTCCCAGGATCTTAAATTTTCCTTATTTTTAATCCAAATCCATTTACAAACACTTATCCAATTTTCCAGAATTTTAATTCAATTTCTGGTTTAAAATTTCAGATTCAACTCATCTGATTTCACGTATTTCACTTATATGAATTCTGATTGGTTATTTACATAACCATTTAATTTATAATCTTACTCGATTATAATAACAACCAATATATCCAATATATTTTAATTTTGATATATATATATATCTTCTCTATATCAAGATATACCTTGGGTAAACTTATTTTCATTTACCCTCTTTTCAAAACATATCGTGTCGACCCATCATATTCGAGTGTTTATAAACTCCTACCGATACAGTGGATCAAATTGATCGACCAGAACTCATAAACAACTCAACCAATAAATCTCCACAATATAAAACAATTTTATATCAAATAACAAATACGTTCACTCGTATATATACACTCAAACTCAATCTAGGGTATTACTAACCCTATCTCTACCGAGTCACGCCACAGAGCCAAGGTAATTCACTTAACTTTAAGCTCTGATACCAACTGTAATGACCCAAAATTCCGGTCCAATTTGAGCTGACCAAAAACACAAGTCCAACCCCAAATTATACTAAAAATCAGGAAATTAATAGAAAGAAAACAGAGCGGAGAATAGTTAAGATAGAAACTTAGAATAGAAGAAGAAGAAGAACACAACATCAGAGTAACACGAACCTCACAGCGGAACGAATAACATATATTATATATAACATAACTTGAAATATACATCTGTATTTGAATATACATCATTATCAAAGTACAACACTTACAACACAGCGGAAATAAACAATAGCAATATGATCCTGAAGCCTCCTTCTCCAGCTCTTCAAGTATCTGTAAATCCTGACTACTTGACTGCCCGTATAAAATTGGGCACCCAAGAGTTTAGGGAAAACAAAACAAAATAAACTCCGAGTCAGTCATGGGACTGGTATGAGTAAAACAGTTTTAAAACAGTTTAAGTAGGTAAATGATATCTCATAAGACCACGCCGTATAACGGAACGGGTTTTTCCCTTATGAGAATCCAAAATATCTTTATATCAAAAACCTTTTGATATTATAATAATGTCTATCAACCACAATATAATAATCATCTAGCAGAAACGCTTTCATCTCACGTTCTACATATATGGTATACAATCAAAACCGCAAGCACGTATTGGGTAATGGATTTCCAACTATGACAAGGTATGGAACCACCTTTCGCTAGTGTATCTCTAGAGAGGAATACACTGGGTTCAACAAGAACATCTTGCAACCCGACCACACATGACCGACCACTCATTTCACTTGAGTGTATCAAATGTATATCACCAACGGTTGGGATCAGCAATCGTTTCCCGAATGGGACAATATCGATAATAGATTTTTAGAAATAAATTAAACTCTAGATCAGGTGATTATACACCCTACTTCGGAGCGACCGACTTAGCCATGCTGCCTGCACGATTTCTGTCATTTACCGGATGTGAGGCTAGAAGCTACGCTTTATCATCACACCAGATTCACTTTGAATGCCACATCGTCAAATCCATCAAATCACCTATTGACGACCTCAACCATACATTATGTGTTAGCTAAAAGAAGTTTCCTTATCCGCTTCCACTCTTGGTACTGTTGAAGAAATCAATGTACGTGACCTTTCTGGAAATACTCTGTCAGACATTCATCCATACACATCATCCAGGAACAGGATGAATCGAAGGCACTATTCAGTACATCCATCTTAGGAATTGTTATCTAAGACTTATACAATAGCCCTTGCACTTTACTCCGTCTTCAATTATCTTTGGCATATATGATTCACAACGCTTATGCCAATACAGAGTGGTTCTTTGGATAATAATCCAACCGGTCTCTCGATATTAACAACGTTAAAATGGTCAAAACTTCGATAGTCTGTGATTTAACTATCGAATAAAAACAAGTGTGCAAACAACGACATTATTTCCAGATGGAAATTATATCAATCAATCATCAAACATATATATATATATATATTCCTTATTTTCCTTGTTTAGAAAATATACGTTATTAACACTGGAAAACATTTCCGTTTCTAGTTTTCTATATTAGAAAACATTTCTGATTCTTGTTTGGAAAACATTTCCAAAACTCCTACGTTTGGATTAAGCAGATGTTTAGATAAAACATCGCTATGCCAACTCAACCATTTCCTTTAATTACTAAATTCACTTTACCATCCTTTACTGCCGAACCATAACCATTCCTTAGTTAAAAGCGAAGCCAATCAAGTTGGGGTAGAACTACCTCTCAGACCTTAATTGAACAACATTTCTAACCTTGAAATAGGCAAAGTTCACTTTAAATTTCTTTAACTAACTTCCTTACTTAACCTTTCTTTCGAATAACTATATTCGATTGACTCTTTTCACTTAACTCTATTCGATTTACTCTATTCACTTAACTCCTGTCGAATAACTATATTCGATAACTCCTCTAACTCTATTTGAATAAACTGTATTCGATTAACTCCTCTAACTCTATTCGAATAAACTATATTCGATTAACTCTTCTAACTCTATTTGATTTACTCTATTTGATTTTCTCTAATTAGTTAACTCTAAATCTAACTGGTCATCCCTCACTGATTAACTCTAATTGGTAATCTCTAACTGGTCAACCCTAACTGGTAAATTCTAACTGATTAACTCTAACTGGTTAATTCTAACTGATTAACTCTAACTGGTTAATTCTAACTCAGATTGATTTATTCTAACTCTAATCAATCACTTCTAACTCTAATGGATTACTCTTATTCGAATAACTCCTATTTGATAACGTTTGTTCATTTATAAAGATTTACTTTTGGTAACGGTTCTTCACTTTATAAATGTTCTCTTTAATAACGTTACTTCACTTACACAAGTGTTGTGTACCCTTTCTATTTAAACTATCGGTGTTAAAACCAATATCTCTTATCTATATAAGTTCAGACTTATATATTCCATTTATCGAATGATAAATATTTATTTAATTTATAAACTGTTATTTATAAATTAATCCTTTCTATTTGTTTGACAAATAATTTCCTTTATATTTTTTTTATATAAATAAATCCCTTTATATTTGTTTAATAATTATAATTCCTTTATATTTGATTTACAAATATAATTCCCTTATTCAAATCCTTTTCCTTTAACAATATAAAATCCATTGATTTTATATAAATAAATTATTTTCAAAATATACTTTGAAAATCCCCTTTCCACATTCTGGTATTTCTTATGGTATTTAACACACCATATAACAACGATAAATATCGTCCAAACACACATAATCAACAACATATTATATATCACATCATATATAACAATATATAAAGAACAATAAAATAACTGTTGAGGAATCCAGTCGGATTCCTCCAACTTGTTTCCCTGCATCCACAGATGTTACACAATAAAATCAACATCACTATATGATATATTCTGTTAAACAGAATCAATATAGAAATTCAACTAACTGACTAGCAGTTCAATCAAACAGTCAACACACATTCAATCAGCCAATATTAAACAGTTCTTAAAATACAACATGAAATTATAAATTGTTCAGAGTTAGTGAAATTTACTCACATTGGCAGTTCATCGTTAAAGAACGATAAACTGTTGTTTGATTTGAATCAAACAGTTTATTTTGCCATAAATTCAAATGAGCTTCAATCCACTCCCCATCAGTTCCATTTGATAGTGTCTGTTCATACGATCCCAACGGATCTTGTTTCGCTGAAAACCGACATTGTATGAGGAAGTTATGATATTAACACTCTCATACATGAATTGAATTTCAAAAAGAAATTAAATTAAAAAGGGTATTGGGCTTTACTACTTAAACCAGGCCCACTTACCCCTTAAATAAACCCAACCCGTGGACTCTTTTCCTCCCCAAATACTTCCCGTCGCATGTTCCTCAACATCCACCATTTCCGTGAATCTCGTTGATCCTTCCCGCCTCGTTTCTTCATGATTTCAAGAATCGTCTTCACCAAAATTCTTTTCTTCAAAATCGCTTCCACCTTATATGGGTGTTGTTCAGCTCGAGCTCCACCTATGAAGGTCGTCGACTGCTTCCAACTCCCAGCTCCAGTACAAAACATCGACATTTTTTTGTACTAATTCACGCCAAACTCTGCAGGCAAGACCAACGTAAACCTCTTACTCCAAAAACCCAGTCGAATCTATGAATCAATACTCCAATTCGCGAAATACTTGAGCCTTAGCTGCTCCTTGCGTTGCTGGAGCAAAACCCGTGACTTCAAAACTTGATCGAACCCAGAAAAAATGGCATAGAAATGAAACCCTTCCATCGCTGGATCCAAGGATATATACTTTGTAATTTATTGCTTTTTATTTTGACTTCTATCGAATTTTGAAGAAGGAGATCTCATGTTTTTAACGTGCTGGGTGGTGGCTGATTTTTCTTGAGCATAAATGAACCCTGACTTTAGGTTTAAGGGATGGAGTTAAGTCCTATTTATAGTGAAATATGTTAAGATATTTTCATGAAGGTATTTTATATATAATATTCCATTATATTCCGATCATTTGCTTTCTAAAATTCGTGTGATCACACACGATACCCAAAAATCACGAAAATTGACATGCCACTAGAGTTTGACATTGCGGACCCAACGAAACTGGTTTCGTTGAATTCCGACTTTTTTTGCAAAAGTGGCTTATTTTTATAGCTCTGAACGACCCATTTAAATATATAAATATATTTAAATATAATTAAATGCAGTATAAATAAATTTATATTATCGTATATACTCACAGTGGAATACCATACAGCTCTAGAATATTCCTATATGGATTTCTAGCTTGATATCTCAAATCCTGATTTAATCGATATTCGATTTATAATGAAATTCCTTTTTAAAATATAAATAATTCCTTTCTAAAATATAAAGGAATTTCACAGCGACTTTTTCTAAAATTTGATTTGGACGTAAATCAAAATCTACACGACGAAATCCTGATTTTTCTCTTCCACTGGAAAGATATACTCCACCAGCTCCTAACGTTTCTTGTTTCACAGAAATCCGGCTTAAATCGATTCCTGTACATTCAGTTGAAGTTCGAATCGCCAATTTACGAACTGCAGCGCTATTTCAAGCTCGATTTTAATTATTTTATAACTCTACATTCAAACTGTCGTTTATATAATATATTCGTTATTCAAATTCAATTCCAAGCTGAATTAAATATCACAGATGATCCAGTTCACACCATATCGTCATTTCAACCAATTATGATTATTCCAGAATTAAATATATTATTCAATTTATTATTTTAATTAAATATTCATCATTATTTAATTCCACGACCATTTAATTCACTATATCACTATTTAAATAATTAAATAAATTAATTATAATACCTCTGCCAATGCGGGTCATTACAGTTGCATTCGAACTCAACGCCATACACATATATTCTCAAGTCCCGACATAACATAGAATGATGAGCTGTAACCCCAATAGGATTTGAGACTACAATGGGATCCATAACTAGACTAGTATTTAGGTGTAGAGATTCAACAATAGAAGCAGATATAAACGAATGTGAAGCGCCAGAATCAAACAAAGTACGTACAGGATGATCGAAAAGGAAAATCAAACTTTCAACAGAAATGTTTCTACCTCTCTCTTGCGTAGCTGCCATGAGAGCATGAACCTGCCCTCCAGAAGTATATCCTGTCCTCTGTCCTTGCCCTTGTCCTTGCCTCCTTGGGCAGTCCTTAATCATATGTCCTGCCTCACCACATTGGAAGCAACCAGTCATTTTATCCTTCTTCTTTCTACAATCTTTAGCTATATGACCTGGTATACCACAGAAACGGCACTTCCTTTTATCTCGGGGTTTATTATTCTTTCCACCCTTCTTAAGTTCTACTTTCTTATTCTATGATTCTTCCACTTTTACCTCTTTCTTTTCACCTTTACCTTCTGCGTGGATTAAATCCATATCAACAAGTTTCTCATCCTTGGGTTGTGCTCCTTAGCCTAAACTCCCTCATTCTCATTTTTACCATCCTTGTGTAACATGTTAGCAATTCTCTCGAAAATTGTCTCCATCGCACAGAAAACCCTACGAAGCTTGAAAGAAGATTAGCCGCAGGTGAAACTACTGCGGCTACAGATGGAGGTTGGGCACTTCTTTGCCCTTCGACATGTGCCGTTGTTTTAACATGCCTACGGAACTATGACAAAAATAAAGGAAAAAGAGATTCAAGTAGAGAATCAAAAGAAAGATATATAGCTTTTGGGGATTATGTTTTTCATATTAAACTTTTCTCTTGAAAATAACCTCTTTAAAACATGTTTTTGGAAATACTTCTTTCTAAAAATGTCTTTTGAAAACAGTTTTCAAAGTCTTTTATCTGTTCTGATAACCTTCAGCTCTGATACCACTTGTAACACCCCCACGTCCATTAATGTCACTCGTTAAGGGAATGCATTAACTTCCATGGAGTATTATAAGAGTATAGAACAGAATATCACAAGACATATATATAGATGGTACTTAAGAAAATTCAAACTTTATTCATTGCAGTGGAAAAGCAAAACATGTTTGGTTACAACATCAAAAACACATTCTAGAATCAAGTACATAAATATCCATCTTGAAAAAATTATTATCAGAGTACATAAAAGTAAAATCATAATCCCACTCCAAATAGCCATAATGAAAAGAGATAAAGCTGAGCATTACTCTCAACACTTCCAAGTGCTTCAAGAAGAAAGAAATCCAAGTCAAGCTTCAGTGTTTCCTCCCTGAGAACCTGGGGGGGAGGGGGGAAGGACGGAAGAAAAAGAGGCGAAAACAAAATGGTCAGACATAAAGCTTGGCGAGTCCAGCTACTTTTAGCATGAAAATAAGTAAAGCAATATGACAGGAATAAACAGGGTGGAAATTATAACCATGACATAAGGTAAAGGTGGATAACAGGATGATTATAAAGGAATATCTAGTGTGCTTCCCAGATTTCTTACTTAATTTAATTCTCTGCACCACCTACTAGTAATTCTTAACGAAATGATCCCAACTCCGCAATTGGTAGCACTCAGGCGTAACATCTAGTAAGAGGTATCCGCCCCCATACAATCCTTGAATGTCCACTTGCCCATAATAGATACTAGATGTCCCCCTATTACCCCTAATCGATCAGCTCCTTAACTTGTAGATATCTGTGCGGGTCCCATCTTAGGGTGTATCACTCCCTAAGTGGCAACCCGTGGGTGCACAGCTTTATACTTACTGATGTACAGTGGCTAAATTTTCCAATGCCGGGAACACCTTGTGCACGCTTAACGAACCCGTCAGAACCTGCACTGCTACACCCTCGCTCTTATTTGACCGCTTATATTTAGTCCAATAAGCATTCCCCAACCCTGCCTAACTCAGGGTTCCCAATACCACTAAGTGGGTTACTATATGAAATGGGTCCCTACCGCTACTAGGTTTTTTCCTAGGGTTTATCCTAACCCAAACTTATATTGGTTTAGTGTTGTCTATCAACCCAGTTGACTTAACCATATCCACTTATCTAATCAATATGCATTATTGGTTAAGCTTGCCTTAACCCTATCCACTCTGTTCATGTATTATTGGTTAAGTTGTCATCTTACACAGGTTAACTTAACCCCACCCACCTAATGAGACGACCCCAAACCCCGTACGGACGGTGGCAAGGGTAATCCTTGGAATATAACACAGAAAACAGATAACAACAGAATAGAAATAAATAAATACACCAGATAATGAACAATAGAATATACTGGATAAAAGTAATCATCAGAGTTACACAGTATACAGGATCATACTTAGTACAAATACAGTTCAGCTATACATAAACGTCTACAGCGGAAAACAAACAAAATATGTACAATAGGAGCTGAACAGCATAAAAAGAGATAAATGATAGAATCCATCTTCAGCTCCAGCTATCCGGATAAAGCCTGCTAAACCTGAATACAAGGCTGCCCATGTAGAAAAAGGGGCACCCGAGTTTGAAAGTGAAACAAACTACGAGTCAGTCATGGGACTAGTATGAGAAATCTACTCAACACATTTTAAATATGGCTAATCACGGGACCACGCCACTTTCGTGGAATGGGTTTACTCCATTGGATTGCCAGTGCTTTAAAACAAATCATTCTTTTAAACATCGCAATGCTTTTTATAAAAATGAAGCCATTATAAGACTCAGTTCCCATCACACAATGCAACGCAAACCGGAGGATAGAGTTTTACCTTATAATGGCCAAAATATGGTTGATACGAATAAAACAAAAGCAATTGATATTATTACTAGTGTTTACATGTTTCAAAAACAATTTCGAATCATAACTATCAATCATAGACGGCATGGGTACCATATATCATGTCGCCATATATATATACAATCAAAACCGCACGATGTCGTATTTGGAAATTGGATTTCCGTCATGAACCAAGGCAAAAGATAGTCCTTACCGACTTCGAGACGCTCTAGCCCGTGTCTCAGGACCCAGACATAGGTAGGCCCTTGGATCGTCAGGGCCGGTCCACCGATGTGGATTAAAATTCCTGAACAATGCGTTTCCCCGCCCTATGAGGCGTAAGCGAGCCAACGAATGACTCCATCGGACCCGGATCGTCCGATCAAACCGAGGCGCCTCGCAACAGCAACAACCACATAAGTCAAACTCGTCAGGGCGTGTAAAACCACTGACGCCACTTCTAGCTAGAAAGAAACGCATGTATCCCTGAGGTCCTTCCTCCCGTTTCTGGTTCATACCGGGTGTGAGGCTCGCGATTTCACGTTATACACAAAGCTACGCCACACTGGCAGTGCTTTGATCATCACCACAAGACTTTGCTTTTCAACAGAAGCCCTGATCATTTGCCACTTAGGCATGCCACACTAGCAATTCATGCCATGCGACTGATGTCCATCGATATACAACCTCTGAGCTCGTGCGTTTCAGAGAAGGGCGTTAAGCAAAAGAATAAATTCTCCGTCGCCAAACAAATGTATATTTAATAGAGATCAATCAACACAGAACAAAATCCAATGTTAGACACACAGTCCATTTACAAGTCCGTTCTGGGTCTGAACGAAACCGGAGGCATTATATACCCCGCAAACCCATCGATCACCACGTACGTCTGGACGATCACCACTCATTATCCATATTTCGGGATGCCTCCCAATCAGGACCTCGGTTACCATCCAAACGAGGTGAAGATCTCCAGTCTTCGACCACCGTCTTCATCTTCGATTTCTTATCGTCGATTCAGTTATCCAGAATGGGATAAACCCGGTCTTTCTGAGCAACTCGCGTATATAATAAACAAGTGCAACGCTAACATACACACGCATCATTTCAATTCATTAGTCACTAACCGTCAATCAGTAAGAGAACGATTTCCCAAATATTAACCCCGAAGGCCGAAACCAACATCAGATCAATACCCAAGAAACCATTCGACTTAGCCAACCTTCAGTTAATTTCTAAATTTACATCCTTATCGTTTATAATATTTTATAACGATTTATCGCTATTTTTATTTATTTTAAAATAGCCATTTTATTCAAAACGACGCTTCGGGCCATAACGCGACCGTGGCGCTGTTTTTCTTCAGATTTGATTTACACATATCTGAAAATCTAACCGTTGGATCTTCACAAAATTTACATCATTAGAAAGATCTTTTCAAAACGAATCCAACGGTTCCAGTTTCGGGAAAATCCGACGGTCGGATCTCCTGGTATAATCGTTTGAAGTTTCGATTTCAAAATACGAACTGCAGTGTCGTTATTCGATTAAATATAATTATATTTATATATATATAAATATAATCGATTCTGGCGCTGTTTTTCTTCAGATTTGAATTAAACATTCCAGACAATCCAACCGTTGGAGTTTTACAAAGTTGGTGCCGTAGGAAAGATATTCCCAAGGCGAACCCAACAGTTGCGATTTCAAGAAAATCCGATGGTCGGATCTCCCGGTATAATCGTTTGAAATCATGGTTTCAAAATACGAACTGCAACTTCGTTATTCGATATATTTTAATTCTATTTATATATATATACATCGATTCTTCGATTTCAAAGCTATATTCTTTTCATACATTTGATAAAAATGATATTTTTATCTAACTGTCTTCTATTTCAACACTTCACTATATTTAACAATTCATGTATATAATAAAAATGTGATTTTTATTGTAAAACAATTCATTTCAAAACAGTATTATTTTCTATAGTTCATATAGGTAACAAAAATAGGATTTTTATTATAAAACAATTTCTTTCAAAACAAGATTCTTTTATATAGTTCATATAGATGTTAAAAATGTGATTTTTATTATAAAACAATTTATTTCAAAATATGAATACCATTCAACACATGAATTTCAATTCAACGAATGAATATCGATTCAACACATGAAGGTTTTCTATAGTTTATATATATAGATAAAAATGTGATTTTTATATTTAAAACACGAATACCATTCAACATATGAATTTCTAATCAACGAATGAGTTTCAATTCAACACATGAAGGTTTTCTATTCAACGAATAAATATAGTTTCAACAAATGAAAATAATTCAAACATATGAATAATATTCAAAATTTCGGCAACATAACGGCAGGGTAGTTAAAACCGGGACCGTCCCTAGTACGGCTCCTTGCTCTACCTTAAAACCTCGCGGTTTTTGACAATGGGGATCATGCATCTAGTTCGCACGCAGGCAGCATGTATATTTATTTCATTTCCACAAACTAATCCTATGCGGTTTCAACCAAATATTTCTCAACCACAAATGGGTATTTTTCAACCACAATCAATCAATATCAACCACAAACAATCCCAATCAACCATTCGCTATCAATCAATTTTCACACCAATCACAACCAATAAATATCGTCCATGGTTAGTGGACGAGGGGTGTATATATATCTATATATATATATATAGCAATTCACTTCTATTTCAACACATATATAATTTTTACAACGCATATACAACTTATACAATGCTTATACAAGAGGTGTACAACGCTTATATAACTCATACATCGACTATATAATTTATACATCGTCGTTTTCCATATTTTTTATAAATTAGAAATCTCACATTGAGTTCCACTCCACCAAAAATAGCAGAAGGCTCAGAAAAATATGCAGTCTCTTCTAGAATGTAGAAGGCGTCCACACGAGTCCACTGTCCCTTGTTTCACCGAATTTCGTCAAGAAACGAAAAAGATATGATAAACAACGCATTGATTACTTATCGAATTAATTAAAATAGGATTAATTTAAGTAAAAATAACCTTCTTCCTCTTAAGTTATCTGGAAATGAAGAACCCACCACACCGTCGTTCTCTCTCCTCCTTGCGCCGCCTAGGAGCCGCCGTTCGTCGATCATCCACCTCCACTCGCAGCGCCGGAGCATCCTCTACCCCGACCGCGAAACTGGGCCCACTCGATGCACCCCCTTCCACACAATCGGCACTCGAACGCGCTGAGTTTGCTCCCAGAAATCGAGCCCTACTCCCCACGATAGAAGATCATACCCGTACAAACCTGTAGATCTCAGAAATCTCTTTGATTTCGTGTTTTAATTTTCCAAAACAAGTTTGAGGATTGAAAGATTTTAATGAATTAAAATCAGAAAATATCGGCCTTTGATATTAGGGTTGACGGCGACCAGAATGAATTAGGGTTTTTGACCCAGTTTGACCCCATATTTAAATGAATATTTTATTTTATTTAATTCAAAACCAATTTGTTTCTCCGAACTCCAAACCAAACCCAACGAATGTCACCCATAGCTAATTTCCCCCATTCCGAACACAATGGAATATGTTTTGTAGGCCCATTCGACTGTTTCAATCAGTTTTCCTTCAAATTAAAATATAAAACATTTAATATTCAATTTGAACGTACATTTCAGCCAGGGCCACAAACTGATTCGAAAAATTCCAGAAAAATAAATCTGGCTATGTTTTGACGATACGGTCCCAACAAAACTAGTTTCGTCGAATTCTGAGACCGTTTGCAAAAAGGCCCATTTCTGGTCTATCCAATTTAACTGTAATTGACCAAAACACATTTTCCTTCGCCACGCTCACATATTAGCTTCAAAAACTATTAAATTTGAAACCTAAAAATGACTTCACATCTCGGATCCAACAAAAGCAGTTTCGTCGAATTCCAAGGTCGTTTGCAAAATGGCCAATTTCACGGGCTATATAAATTCCATAGCGACCTTTCTGAAAATTCATTTGGCCATAACTTTTGCTTTCCGCTATGCAAATTGGATTTTTCAGATTCGTTAGAATGGTATTCACTAACAGATTTAAATATTTTTGGTTTCACTCAAATCCGTTTTGTTTTGCACCCGGTACAGTCCGACAAAGTTTGAATTCATTTTTTTTGAAACTGCAGCGCCATTACAGGCCTTGTTTATAATTAAAATTAATTATATTCGTTTTCAATCGTCGATTCAAACTCACTCTTCATCGCTATTATTTAAAATATTTATTTTAAATATTTAAAATCCATTATTTTAGCCAATTTAAAAATTTTAAATTGGTTCAGATTTTCCGGGTCGTTACACCTAACATGTTTTAGGTATCATATTCATCTTTGATCAACATTAATTAGTTATTAATGCAAAAACCTCTCACATTAAGTCGATTGCTTGTGGCTGCTGGATGTGCCGGGCGGTTCCGGGCAGACTTCTGCCACAAGCCAGACTTAACCTCGTGTCTAAGCATCTTTTAGTTATGCCTACGACCTCTCACATTAGAATGGTCATTTGCTGTTGCTGGTTAGGCCGGTTGGTTCCGGGCAGGATTCTACCGCAAACGGAGTCTAACCTCGTGTCTCGGCATGCTTATCTTAGCCAATTTATTCATTTGCAGTTTATGCAAATTTTTGGCTAATTATGTCAATTACCTAAAATTCCCAATTTCATATCATGCCCAACAATTAACATATATTATGCCAAATTTAACATTTGTCTTGCCCAAATCAATCCAACGTATATTATGCCAAATTTAACATTTGTCATGCCCAAATCAACCCAACGTATATTATGCCAAATTTCCCAACGTTCCCTAAATTACCGTTCGTATGTTCATCTTTATGAGATTTGGCCTAGGCTCGAAGTAGCCCGGCTATAAAAACCAATAAGGAAGGAGGAAGGGATAAGATAAAGAACAGGCATAATAATAACAATAGGCATAAGTATGGACTAATCATAAAGATATGATAAAACTGATAAAACTGATGATAATATCAACATGGGCATATAAGAATCATGAATCTGATGTATAGGCTAAGATAGAATTGATGAGATTCAATCTTATTATCATATATAATTCCCAAATCCAATTTACAACATGTGAGAATTACTTTTATTATTTAAATCTTAAAATAGTCAATGGACTCACAAAAATTGGATTAAGGAAGAGAATAAGGTGTTGTAGTTGTTGTAGATTCGATCCCCTTTATAGAATTCCTTTACTTTGATTTGTTGAAGAAGAAGGACTAGTTTAGGTTGAGGCAGCATGGAGGCGCCATGAATTAGTGTAGTGAAATTAGGTTTAGGTCTAGGTGTGTTTATATAGGTGTAGTGAGTTAATTAGGGCCATTAGATTAGATCAGGAGCCATAAGAATCATCCACGTCATCCGACCAATAGAAAATAGCCATGTTGCGAAAAAAAAGATCATTAACCAATAAAAATGCGCCATGTGTGCAACATGATGCGCAGCAGCAGGGTGTTGACACCTAAACGTTATATATATATATTCACATATATTTTCTTTTTAACCATTTTTTCAATAAACCCTTTTCACACTAAAGCTCTTTTTAATTGAACTGCGTTCACACTAAGCCACTTTTTAGTCATTCCCCTAAAACAAAAATATGGCGCTGGCGAGGATCAAACTCTGTACCTCTTGTATGCAAGTCACATGCTCTAACCAACTAGGCTACTTGGTCCTTTGTTAACAAGACTTAGGACAATGGTATCCATTATTTTTTATCATTCCTCTTTTTTTTCATGTTTTGTTGCAATATTTAATTAAAAGGTATCTTTTTCATCCTAAATCGGTTTTCTGTAAACCATAGGACTAAATTGATTAGAAAATAGCCAAGAACGCAATGGCGTAACCCGTTTCATGTGACAACCCCAAACTTCCATGGTACGAAAGTAAGGATAATCATAGGAGCATTACGTAATTACAACAATAACAGATCCTCAGATAATAGCATAACACATAAATCATTGCATCGGAAATGGAAATGTCATCACAACATAACATCACAGACATCAGAGTACGTAGTTACAGGATACACTTAGTAAAATAAAAGTCTCAACAAAGAAGGAAATAAGTCTCAATCCCCACAAATACATCAAAGATCCATAAAGTCTAAATGTCTCAAGAAGCAATAAAAAGATAAAAAGAAAAGAGTTCTTCATCTTCTTCATAAGCAAGCTCCAGTCCAGAATGTGTCCATACCTAAAACCTGTCATTTGGCTGCCCGTGTGGAAAGAGGGCACCCGAGTTTTCAAAGTGAAACAAACTACGAGTCCGTCATGGTACTGGTATGAGAAATCTTTACTAACTAAAAATATGGCTAATCACAGGACCACGTCGCTAACGCGGAACAGGTTTACTCTATTGGATTGCCGGTGCATAAGTCTAATAAATTTATTCCAAAAACAACGCAATGCTTTTTAGAAAATGAAATCATTATAAGACTCAAGTCCCACCACACAATGCAACGCAAACTGGAGGATAGAGTTTTACCTTATAATGATCAAAACTGCTTGATATGCAGAAAATAATATTTTTAATATTATTATCAGTGTCTAATATGTTTTCAAAATACTTCAAAGTAAATGTATCAATCCTAGACGGCATAGCTACAATATACTATGTCGCCATATATAGGTTACAATTGAAACCGTAATATTGTATTGGAGATTGGGTTTCCATCATGAGTCAAGGCTAGGGATGATCTCCTAACCGATTCAAGACACTCTAGCAATGTCTCAGGATCACAAATACGGGCAACCCTTGGATCCTGCAGGGTCGGTCCACAAATACTTTGGTGGATTGGCAATTCCTGAACACATGCTTCCTGGCCCTATTGAACCTATAAAATGGTCACAATCGACCGATAAAACCGAGGCGCCTCATTCCATCAACCACATAAGTAAAAATGTCAGGGCTTGTAAACGCTGACACAACTTCTAACTAGAAAGAAACATGTGCACTCCCGGCGTTCCCTTGTCCCGTTTCTGACACATCCGGGGTGTGAGGCTCGTAAGGTAACGTAATACACAGAGCCATGCCGAAATAGGCTGTGCTTTGATCATCATCCACAAGGCTCTGCTTTTCAACAAAAGTCTCAATCAATTGCATCTTGGCATGTCACATTGACAATTCACGACATGCGATCGATAACTACCAATATATAACCTTTGAGCTCATGCGTCTCAAAGAAGGGTGTTAAGAAAGAGAATAAATTCTCTGCCACCACAGATATATATTAAATAGAAATCAATTTAATTACACGGAATGAAATTCAATGTCGGCACACATCCATTTACAAGTCCGTTCTGGGTCTAAACAAAACCGGAGTCACCTTATTCCTCATCCCGTATGTCCAATACGAAAGAGAGGTACTCGCATATCCGGACAATCAACAAGTACGTCCGGACAACTACCACTTTAACCCTTTACTGGTATCTAACCAATGTCGGGCATCAGTAGTTTTCCTTTCGATGTGAAGATCATCGGTCTTCAATCGCCGTCTTCAATATCTTCAATTTAAATCGTTGTATAATCATTTTAAATGAGATTGGACTCGGCCTTTTCAAATGATTCTCACATATATATAGTTTAAAACCATTTCATATCATTAATAGTACTTAATAATGATTTATCGCTATTTTTATTTATATAAAAATATCAAAATTAATTTAACGACGCTTCGGGTCAATAGGCGGCTCTGACGCTGTTTTTATCGAAATTTGATTTACACTTATCTCGAAATTTAGCCGTTGGATTTTAACAATGTTTATATCTTGGAAAGTTCTTCCCAAAGTGGTCCTAACGGTTCCAGTTTTGGGAAAATCTGATGGTTGGATCTTTCGGTATAATCGTTTAAAGTTACGATTCCGAAATGCGAACTACCGCGCGCGATTCGTTTAATTTTAATTTTAATATATATATAATTATATATATATATATACTCTTCGACGATTTTTCAAACATATTTAACATGCCAAATAAAAGAATGTTTTTACTGGCAAATCATATCTAGGTACCGTCAAACAGAATATATATCCTTTACATGAAAATTAATCCAATGACGAGTCAACTTTGCATATAAATTCTAATATATGCAATGTAATATAATGTGTTTTTAACAGCGCATATAAATTCTAGGATATGCGATATAATTATAAATGTAACTTTAGCAACGCATATAAATTCTAATATATACGATGTAATTATAAATGTAATTTTAGCAATGCATATAAATTCTAATATATGTGATGTAATTATAAATGTAATTTTAACAACGCATATAAATTCTAATATATGCAATGTAATATAAATGTGCTTTTAACAACGCATATAAATATTAATGTGCTTTTAACAGCGCATATAAATTCTAGTATATGCGATGTTATTATAAATATAATTTTAACAACGCATATCAATTCTATTATATGCAATGTAATATAAACGTGATTTTATCCATTTCATTAAAAACAAAGTTTTTAATGTAAATGTGTTTTATTTTAAAAGCTTGAATGTTTGTCCAACTTCTATTATTACATTAAAAAGTGAATTTTTTTATGTAAAACATGTTTTCTTTTTAAAACATGAATCTTTTCACTAATTTCTAATATTACATTAAAAATGTATATTTTTAATGTAAAACATATTTTCATTTTAAAACATGAATACTTTTCTTATTTTCAACATTACATTAAAAATGTATATTTTTAATGATATCCTGTTTTGATTTAAAACATGTACATTTTCCATTTTTCTATTCTTGTCATTAAAAATGTAAATTTTTAATGAAATCATGTTTTTATTCCAAACATGTGCATTTTCTATTTTTATATTCTTGTCATTAAAAATGTAAATTTTTAATGAAATCAAGTTTTTGTTCCAAACATGTGCATTTTCTATTTTTATATTCTTGTCATTAAAAATGTAAATTTTTAATGAAATCATGTTTTTATTCAAAACATGTACATTTTCCATTTTTATATTCTTGTTATTAAAAATGTAATTTTTTAATGAAATCATGTTTTTATTCAAAACATGTACGTATTCTATTTTTATATTCTTGTCATTGAAAAAGTAAATTTTTAATGAAATCGTGTTTTTATTCCAAACATGTACAATTTCTATATTCTAACATTATATTAAGAACGTGAGCTTTTTTTATATGAAATCATGTTTTGATTAAAAACATGTACATTTTCTTATTGTCTTATATTACATTAATAAGTATATTTTTAGTGTATCATGTTTTGACTTTAAAACATGAGCATTTTTCTTATTTTTAACTTTACATTAAAAATGCATATTTTTTAATGAAATCTTGTTTTGATTATAAAACATGCACATTTTTCCCATTTTTAACATTACATTAAAAATGTATATTTTTAATGAAATCATGTTTTGATTATAAAACTTGCACATTTTTTCCATTTTTAACATTACATTAAAAATGTATATTTTTAATGAAATCATGTTTTGATTATAAAACATGCACATTTTCCCCATTTTTAACATTACATTAAAAATATTTTTTTTAATGAAATCGTGTTTTGATTGTAAAACATGTACATTTTCTTATTCTTCTGAAACACGAACATTTCTATTTTTATAATAATTCAAAACATGTACATTTTCTTATTCTTCTGAAACATGAACATTTCTATTTTTATAATAATTCCATACAATGATCGAAATTTATATTTCATTTTTGTTGAATATTCTAATTCAACAAAATGACAAAATTTGATATTTCCTTTTTATTGAAAATTCTAACTCAATCAAATAACAAAGGTGTATATTTCATTTTGATTGATAATTCTAATTCAATCAAACAACAAACAAAAGTGACATTTTATTTTGATTGAAAATTCTAATTCAATCAAAAAACAACCAAAAGTGATATTTTTATTTAGATTGAAAATTCTGGTTCGATCAAAACAAAGGTGATATTTTTATTTGATTGAAAATTCTAGTTCAATCAAAACAAAGATGATATTTTTATTTGATTGAAAATTCTAGTTCAATCAAAACAAATGTGATATTTTTATTTGATTGAAAATTCTAGTTCAATCAAAATAAAGGTGATATTTTTATTTGATTGAAAATTCTTGTTCAATCAAAACAAAGGTGATATTTTTGCTTGATTGAAAATTCTAGTTCAATCAAAACAAAGGTGATATTTTTATTTGATTGAAAATTCTAGTTCAATCAAAACAAAGGTGATATTTTTATTTTTATGGAAAATTTAATTCCAACCAAATAAAATAAAGGTGATGCTCTATTTTTGTTGACTACATTTGTTTCAACAAAATAACATTGAAAAATGTTTGATTCGATTTTATTGTCAACATAACGCCAGTAAAATATAATAAAGGTGATGCTTCATTTTTGTTGAATATTTTGATTCAACAAAATTAACAACAAAAATGTTTGATTTATTTTTGTTGCAAATATAATAATAACACAATATCACCCAAATTACAGATCTATAACAACACATCACATACAGATCAAATCACGTAGCATAGCATGTAACAATTTACAGCGAATCAATGAGAATACAATCATGATTTATTCTAATTATTTAAAAGTAAAAATAAAGTAGAATTCTCACTGTCGTTTGAATCTGAATGGTTCAGATCTGAAAATTGGCCCAAATTTGATTAGCTCAGAATTGGATCCAGTTAGTCTAGAAACGTAGATCTCGTGTCTACGATCGCCACGCTTCGAAAATCATTAAGTTCTGAGTTCATATGAGTGAGTTATGAATTATTTTAGATTGAGAATGTCTAAAATAAATTAAATTTATGAAATAATAAGGGAATATCCTTCTTCCTCCTTATCTAACACAGGCCATAACTTTTCAAATTAGTTCAAACTTAGGTTTAGGAATTTCTTCGAATTGGTGAAGTTGGAGACCGATCGGATAATGGCACGTCAAAGGGGGAAGGTGGCGCACGTGCGCCGCAGGTGTGGTGCAGCTCGGTGGTGGCCTGGTGGTGCGGCAGGGGAGGAAGAAAGGTATTCCCTTATTATTTTATTAATTTAATTTATTTTAAACATTCTTGATCTAAAATAATTCATAACTCATTCGTATGAACTCAGAATAGAACGATTTTCGAAGCGTTACGATCATAGACACGAGATCTACGTTTCTAGACTGACTGGATCCAATTCTGAGCTGATCGAATTTGGGCCAAATTTTCAAATCTGAACCATTCAGATTCAAACGACAGTGAGAATTCTACTTTATTTTTAAATAATTAGAATAAATCATGATTGTATTCGCATTGATTCGCTGTAAATTGTTACATGCTATGCTTCATGATTTGATATGTATGTGATGTGTTGTTGTAGATCTGTAATTTGGGTGATATTATGTTATTATTAAATTTGCAACAAAAATAAATCAAACATTTTGTTGTTATTTTTGTTGAATCAAAATATTCAACAAAATTGAAGCATCAGCTTTATTATATTTTATTCGCGTTACATTGACAATAAAAATGAATCAAACATTTTCGTTGTTATTTTGTTGAAACAAATATAGTCAACAAAAATGGAGCATCACCTTTATTTTATTTGATTGGAATTAAATTTGCCATAAAAATAACAATATCACCTTTGTTTTGATTGAACTAGAATTTTCAATCAAATAAAAATATCACCTTGGTTTTGATTGAGCCAGAATTTTCAATCAAACAAAAATATCACCTTTGTTTTGATTGAACTAGAATTTTCAATCAAATAAAAATATCACTTTTGTTTTGATTGAACTAGAATTTTCAGTCAAATAAAAATATCATCTTTGTTTTGATTGAACTAGAATTTTCAATCAAATAAAAATATCACCTTTGTTTTGATTGAACTAGAATTTTCAATCAAAATAAAATATCACTTTTGGTTGTTGTTTGATTGAATTAGAATTTTCAATCAAAATATAATGTCACTTTTTCTTTTTGTTTGATTGAATTAGAATTATCAATCAAAATGAAATATACACCTTTGTTATTTGATTGAGTTAGAATTTTCAATAAAAAGTAAATATCAAATTTTGTCATTTTGTTGAATTAGAATATTCAACAAAAATGAAATATTTTTTTTCATTATATGGAATTATTATAAAAATAGAAATGTTCATGTTTCATAAGAATAAGAAAATGTACATGTTTCACAATCAAAACATGATTTCATTAAAAATATACATTTTTAATGTAATGTTAAAAATGGGAAAAATGTGCATGTTTTATAATTAGAACATGATTTCATTAAAAATATACATTTTTAATGTAATGTTAAAAAGGGGAAAAATGTGCATGTTTTATAATCAAAACATGATTTCACTAAAAATATACATTTTAATGTAACGTTAAAAATGGGGAAAATGTGCATTTTTATAATCAAAACATGATTTCATTAAAAATATACATTTTTAATGTAAAGTTAAAAATAAGAAAAGTGTTCATGTTTTAAAGTCAAAACATGATTACACTAAAAATATACTTTTTAATGTAATATTAGACAATACGAAAATGTACATGATCAAAACACGATTTCATATTAAAAAAGCTCACGTTCTTAATTTAATGTTAGAATATAGAAATTGTACATGTTTGGAATAACAACATGATTTCATTAAAAATTTACATTTTTAATGACAAGAATATAAAAATTGAAAATGTGTGTTTTGAATAAAAACATGATTTCATTAAAAATTTACATTTTTAATGACAAGAATATAAAAATAGAAAATGTACATGTTTTGAATAAAAACATGATTTCATTAAAAAATTACATTTTTAATGAATAGAATATAAAAATAGAAAATGTACATGTTTGGAATAAAAACATGATTTCATTAAAAATTTACATTTTTAATGACAAGAATATAAAAATAGAAAATGCACATGTTTGGAATAAAAACATGATTTCATTAAAAATTTACATTTTTAATGACAAGAATATAAATAGAAAATGCACATGTTTGGAATAAAAACATGATTTCAATAAAAATTTACATTTTTAATGACGAGAATAGAAAAATGGAAAATGTACATATTTTAAATCAAAACATGATTTCATTAAAAATATGCATTTTTAATGTATTGTTGAAAATTAGAAAAGTATTCATGTTTTAAAATGAAAATATGTTTTACGTTAAAAATATACATTTTTAATGTAATATTAGAAATTAGCGAAAAGATTCACGTTTTAAAAAGAAAACATGTTTTACATAAAAAAAAAATCACTTTTTTAACGTATCAATAGAAGTTGGACAAACATTCATGTTTTTAAAATAAAACATGTTTATATTAAAAACTTTGTTTTTAATGAAGTGGATAAAAGCACATTTATGTTACATTGCATATATTAAAATTTATATGCGTTGTTAAAATTACATTTATAATAATATCGCATATACTAGAATTTATATGCGTTGTTAAAAGCACATTTATATTTATATGTGTTGTTAAAAGCACATTTATATTACATTGCATATATTAGAATTTATATGCGTTGTTAAAATTACATTTATAATTACATCGCATATATTAGAATTTATATGCGTTGCTAAAATTACATTTATAATTACATTGCATATATTATAATTTATATCATTGCTAAAATTACATTTATAATTATATCGCATATCCTAGAATTTATATGCGTTGTTAAAGGCACATTATATAACATTGCATATATTAGAATTTATATGCAAAGTTGACTCGTCATTGGATCAATTTTCATGTAAAGGATATATATTCTGTTTGACAGTATGTAGATATGATTTGCCAATAAAAACATTCTTTTATTTGGCATGTTAAATACGTTAGAAAAATCGTCGGAGAGTTTATATATATATAATTATATATATAAATATAAATTAAAATTAAACGAATCGCGCGCGGTAGTTCCCGTTTCGGAATTGAAACTTCAAACGATTATACCGAAAGATCCAACCGTCGGATTTTCCCAAAACTGGAACCGCTAGGACCACTTTGGGAAGATCTTTCCAACGATATAAACTTTGTTAAAATCCAACAGTTAGATTTTGAGATAAGTGTAAATCAAATTTCGATAAAAACAGCGCTAGGGCCGCCTATTGACCCGAACCGTCGTTAAATTAATTTAGCAATTTTTATATAAATAAAAATAGCGATAAATCATTATTAAATACTGTTAATGATATGAAATGGTTTTAAACTATATATATGCGAGAGTCATTTGAAAAGACTGAGTCCAGTCTCATTTCAAACGATTATACGACGATTTAAATCGAAGATATCGAAGACGGCGATTGAAGACCGGCGATCTTCACATCGAAAGGATAACTACTGATGCTCGAGATTGGTTAGCTACCATTAAAGGTTTAAAGTGATAGTTTTCCGGACGTACTTGTTGATTGTTTGGATATGAGAGTACCTCTCTTCCGTATTGGACATACGGGACGAGGAATAAGGTGACTCCAGTTTCGTTTAGACCTAGAATGGACTTGTAAATGGATGTGTGTCCGACATTGAATTTCCTTCCATGTAATTAAATTGATTTATATTTAATATATATCTATGGTGGCGGAGAATTTATTCTCTTGCTTAACACCTTTCTTTGAGACGCATGAGCTCAAAGGTTATATATTGGTAGTTATCGATCGCATGGCGTGAATTGTCAATGTGACATGCCAAGATGCAATTGATCGAGGCTTTTGTTGAAAACAGAGCCTCGTGGAAAGCGTAGCCTATTTCGGCATAGCTTTGTGTATTACGTTACCTCGCGAGCCTCACACCCTAGTAGAGTCAGAAACGGGACAAGGGAACGCAGGTAGTGCACACGTTTTCTTCTAGCTAGAAGTGGTGTCAGCATTTACAAGCCCTAACATTTTTACTTATGTGGTTGATGGAATGAGGCGCCTCGGTTTTATTGGTTGATTGTGACCATTTTATAGGTTCGATAGGACCGGGAAGCGTGTGTTTAGGAATTTCCAATCCACTAAAGTATTTGTGGACCAGTCCTGCAAGATCCAAGGGTTGCCCGTAGGTGTAATCCTGAGAGATTGCTAGAGTGTCTCGAATCGGTTAGGAGATCATCCCTTGCCTTGACTCATGATGGAAACCCAATCTCCAATACGACATTACGGTTTCGATTGTAAACCTATATATGGCGACATAGTATATGGTAGCTATGTCGTTTAGGATTGATACATTTACTTTGAAGTATTTTGAAAACATATTAGACACTAATACTAATATTAAAAATATTATTTTATGCGTATCAAGCATTTTTGATCATTATAAGGTAAAACTCTATCCTGCAGTTTGCATTGCATTGTGTGATGGGACTTGAGTCTTATAATGATTTCATTTTCTAAAAAGCATTGCGTTGTTTTTGGAATAAATTTATTAAACTTATGCACCGACAATCCAATGGAGTAAACCCGTTCCACGTTAACGGCGTGGTCCTGTGATTAGTCATATTGTTAATTAGTAAAGATTTCTTATACCATTCTCATGAATGACTCGTAGTTTGTTTCACTTTGCCAACTGGGGTGCCCTCTTTCCACACAGGCAGCCAAATGACAGGTTTTAATTATGGACACATTCTAGACTGGAGCTTGCTTATGAAGAAGATGAAGAACTCTTTTTGGAACACCCCACCTCCGTTAAGGTCACTCACAGAGGGAATGCCTTAACTTCGGTGGAGCATTATAGGTAAAAGATGCAGATAAATTACAAGACAGACAAATAAAGCAGCGGAAAATAAAGTCATTTTATAAACAACTTAATTCAGTCAAGCTTTTACAACAATTTCCTCAATCATACTTAAATGTAATACATAGAACTTCTGTCTTGATTTAAAAACTTCCAAGAATAAAAGAAGCATAAAAACAATGATATTCCCCGATAAAGCATGAACCAACCATAGCAGTGGAAGAGAGAGAGAGTCCAAAGCGATACACCCACTAATCTTCAAGCTTGGAAAGAGAAGAGGTCCAAGTTAGGCTGAGCTATTCCCTCCCTAACTACCGGGGGGGGGACGGAAGAAAAGAGGTGAAAAACAAACTAGGTCAGACATAAGTCTAATAAGTCCAGTGATCTTTCAGCATGCAAACAAGATAAAGGATCATGACATGAATAAACCGAAAATAGGACAATACCATAAAAACAAGGTAAATAAGGACAAGATAAGTGCAAGGTGAACTGAATGCGCTTCTACTTTTTCTCTGCTTCGCTACTACTCTTTTAATTTGATTTCTATATTTATCTCTGCACCACCTAACTAGTGTTCCAACTTGTAATCTGTATAAAATGATAATTGTGATCCCAACCCCCCGTAATTGTGGTAGCCTTCAGGTTTATATCTAGCGTGAGGATTCCACCTCAATCAGCCTAATTGCCATGAACATGTTAGATGTATCCTTACTACCCTATCGATCAGTTCCCTGCTTGTATTCATGTTCCATATGTCTGTGTCAATCGGCCCTCTCTTGCGTGTAGATACCCTGTGCTGGTCCCACCATAAGGTGTATCAATCCTTATGATAGCAACCCGACACGATTCAAGATGCACAGTGTATAACTACTGGTACACAATGCCTGCTTTTTCCCACTACGGAGTATGTGCATGCCCGTAAACCATCGGAACCTACACTGACGTACCCCCTGCCGCTGCTTTGACCGCTTATAATCAGCCGAGTAATCATGCCTCACCCTGCCTAGTTCAGGGTACCGTGATACATCCATGTGGGTTACTGCTGAAATGGGTCCTCGTTACTAGGGTTTCCTATTGGTTAAGTTTGTGGGCCTATATTTACTAATATTACCCACCAACCCGATATGTACTTAACCCTCCCATTGATTCGAGCATTTTTAATAAACGGTTAAGTTTTGTGTGCCTATATGTACTAAGGTTACCCACCTACACGAGATGTACTTAACCCTCCCATCGATTCAAGCATGTTTATTTAATAGTTAAGTTTTATGGGCCTATATTTACTAATATTACACACCAACCCTATATGTACTTAACCCTTCCACTGATTCAAGCATGTTTATTTAATGGTTAAATTTTGTGGGCGTATATTTACCAATATTACCCACCAACCCGATATGTACTTAACCCTCCCGCACATTACGCCATATTAGTTAAGTGTTGTCGCTCATGTTAACTTAACTCACTCATTCATCATGTCATGTTGGTTAAGCATTTATTATTAACTTGACCCTCCTTACTTATCATGTTGGATCGGTTAAGTGTTTCCTATTAACTTAACCCCGTTCATTCATCAAGTTATATTGTCAAGTGTTTCTTGTTAACTTAACCCCATGTATTCATCTTGTTGTATTGGTTAAGTGTCATCAATCAATTCAAGTTAACTTAACCCACCTACGTGTCATGTTACTATGGTTAAGTGTTGCCTTCTTGTGTTAACTTAACCCTACTACAAATAAAGTTATATTGGTTAAGTGTTGCCCTCTTATTTTAACTTAACCTTTCCATACATCAAGTTATATTGGTTAAGTGTTTCTAAATTTACTTAACCTCACCCACTTGTCTAATTAACATGTTATAAAGGTTAAGTGTTCTAAATTTACTTAACCTCACCCACTTGTCTAATTAACATGTTATAATGGTTAAGTGTTCTAAATTTACTTAACCTTAGCTATTTGTCTAATTAACATGTTATAATGGTTAAGTGTTCTAAATTTACTTAACCTCACCCACTTGTCTAATTAACATGTTATAACGGTTAAGTGTTCTAAATTTACTTAACCTCACCCATCAGTTTAATTAACATGTTGAATTGGTTAAGTGTTTCCTTAATTTATTTAACCCTACCAATCTTGACTTAGCTTTATTAAAGCACCAACCACTCACATTAGACAGATACTGTTGTGGTCACTGGATGTGCCAGTCGGTTCCGGGCAGTTTTACACCACAACTCATTCTAACCTAGGGTCCTTTTTGGGCTCAATGCACTAACCACCAACATTAGACATGTATTGATGTGGTTACTAGATGTGCCGGTCGGTTCCGGGCAGTTTTACACCACAACTCAGTTTAACCTCGGGTTAGGCATATTCGTCTTTTCTAAATTTACATATTTCTTATTTATGACAAATTCCATATGTAAATTATTTCCAATTTAGTTATGCCATAATTATCCTTTTAATTATGCTCACAATTAATGGTATACTAAATATACCATTTCATGAACCAATCTATGCCATGTAATTTTTCATGTTTATCCTACATATTTATATGTAAATTATAAATCAATTATTGTCATGGCCCACTTTCCTTCTAAATCACGTTCAAAATTTTAGGTATATAGATTATACAGTTTTCATGCTAGTTATCATGCTTATGTGTCAAACATGCCAATTACATGTAATTTCATGTTTTCCCCAATGTTACCCCCGTTGTACGTTCGCAAAATTACATAGAATGTTAGGCTCGATATTTTAGCCTAACTTATAAAACCAAAAGGGGAAAAGAGGAACTTTGCAACATTCCAACATCATACAAAAGTATGGATCTAACTACACATATGTCACATGGATTTGACATAGAACAATATACTTTTAACTATGAACTTGCAAATTTGATCTATGCAACATGAACCACAAGCATATGAATTTACATAAGACTATACAAGTTAAACTTGGAATGTAGTGGTGAACTTGCAAATTAGATCTATCATAAATACATATGGATCTAACATATAAAGTTGTAGATCTAAACATATAAGGTCGTAGATCTAAACATGTATGCATGATGGCTCTAAACAATTAGGCATAAACGACATGACTTAGCCTAAAACTTGTATGTATCATAATATCACCAAACTTACATATGATAATTTCATTCCCAAATTCCTATACAACATCATAGGTTTACTCACCAATTTCCACATAACATGATAGGTTCGATAGACCACAATAGTTCATAGGCATATATGATAGAATATACATGAATAAACATGAATCAGCATCACATACAACTTGATACAATTCTATTTTACAATTCATTACAAATCATGTCTTTAACTTATTCACATCTGAAATATAACTACACTTACAATCAAAAGGAAAAACTTGATTTCAGGGATCTGTATTTTGAAACTGAATTGCTTGCCTTTGATGTAGATCATTGAATTCTCTTAGTTGAATTAGATTAGATTTAATTTGAATTAGGTTTTAGTGGCGGCTAGGTTTAGATGAGAGTGAATAATAGAATTAGGTTTTAGGTTTAGGGTCCTTATATAGTTGTAGAGAGTGTTTTAGGACCATTAGATTAACCCTGAACCATGAGAAACAATCAGATGCCACATCTGCCTTAGAGCGAATCGGCCCATAGGTTGACAGCAGAACACCCCGAATCAACCCCTAGTCGACCCAGCGAGGCTCGGGTCGACCTCAAAAATGGGCCGGTTCGGTTGTTCCCCCTCCCGATTCGCTGCTTTGAACTTTTTTTGCATATTTATTTATTTATTTATTTATTATATATATCTATATTTTTTTTCTCATATGCATACAAACTTCAAGGCTTAATAACTTCTTCATAAGGTATCCATTTTATGCAAACCAAATGTTTATCTTGACCAAAATTTTGAGACGAACGTAATAGAGCAACCCATTTCACTTAATTCTTCTTCTAAAAATTAAGTGTTCTTGAATTTGTTAATTTTAATATTCTCAGAAAATTCGGGGTGTTACACTTTTCTTTTTATCTTTTTATTGCTTCTTGAGACATTTAAATATTATGGATCTTTGATGTATTTGTGGGGATTGAGACTTATTTCCTTCTTTGTTGGGACTTCTATTTTGCTAAGTGTATCCTGTAACTGCGTACTCTGATGTCTGTGATATTATGTTGTGATGACATTTCCATTTCCGCTGTAATGATTTATGTGTTATGCTATTATCTGAGGATCTGTTATTGTTGTAATTATGTTATGCTCCTATGATTATCCTTACTTTCGTACCATGGAATTTTGGGTTGTCACAGTTGGTATCAGAGCTAAAGGTTAACCTTAGCTTCGGAGTATAACATTTTTAGAACAATTCGTCTTGATAGAATCGGTAATATTCTAAGACAAGTAGCTCATTAGAGATAGGATTAGTAATTCCCTAGATTGAGCACAGCAGAATATCACATATTAATTAGTCATTACATCATTATCATCTTATCACATGCTTCTACTTTTAACCTTTCCTTTAAATTATCATTTCTCTTAGTCTGACTCTTTCCTTAATGATACAGAAGTAACTAAGAAATGAGCACAAGAGCACGAACTAGAGCCCGAGGTAGAGGGTGGGCTAGAGGCACAGCTAGGGATGACACTCCTACGGCCCAGGGACAGCCCACTCTAGAGGCTGTAACACCACCTCCACCCCACAGCCGTTTGATTTAGACAAAATGTCCAAGAAGTACATTAACTTAGGGGGCGTATTCTTTACTGTCCGAGAAACCGTGATTGAGGCACAAGCATGGCTGAAGAACTGTGAGAAATCTAAACTCACCTATTGAAAGGCTCTATTAAAAATTAATTGCTTGTTCATTGATTGTTGAATATTGTTTATAAAATATATGTATGCAATAAACTATTCATGCTATGAAGTTGTGAATGCGATAAAATATTCATGCTATGAAATTGTGAATGCGATAAAATATTCATGCTATGAAGTTGTAAATCCGAAAAAATATTAATGCGATGTAGAAAATTGTATGTGTGATAAAATTATGTATGCGATGTAGAAAGTTGTTGTAAGATCTTTAATTTTAAAACAAAAATTATTATTTATTTCGATGTGAGATCTCTGATTTAAATTAAATTAAATTGTTGATTTTGATGTGAAATTTACATGTAATTTTCATATGTATGATGTATGAGATTTGATTTGGTTGTTTGTGGTGGAGATGAACTGATTGGATTAAATTGTGTAGATCTAGGATTTATTTACAATAAAAATCATATTTTTATTGTATTTATGAAAATAAAATATTCATGTTTTAAACAATATGTTTTAAATAATAAGATATACATTTTATTGTATTTTGAATCATCAAAATGAAACTTGTTTTAAATAAAAAGATTAGACAATAATAAGAATTGTCATTTAGTTAGAACATATTTTAAAAATGAACATGTCAAATATGTAGAAAACATATTTTATAAATAAATGTGCCAATTATGTAGAAAACATATTTTATAAATAAATGTGCCACTTATGTAGAAAACATATTTTATAAATAAATACGTCATTTAAGTAGAAAACATATTTTATAAATAAACATGTCATGTAAATAATTTCTCTTTTTATCTTGTCATTAAGAACATAGGACATGTTATGCATATAAAATATTCTTTTTAATTGTTATTAGAAACATTGAACATGTTATGACAGGTAAAAAAAAAAAATCTTTCCTTTTATTTGTCATTAACAACTTAGAAAATGTCATGCGGGAATAAATATATCATGTGGCTAGAAAACATATTTTGTAAATAAATATGTTGATTAGTTAGAATACATTTTTGGCAAATAAATATGCTAATTATTTATAATATGTGAGGTTAATGTAAAAATGTCATTATATTTAGAAATGTCATTATTCAGAAAAATGTTATGCTAGAACAAAAATATCATTTTTGATAGAAAATGTCATTATTTAGAAAATGTTACGTTATATAAAAATGTCATTTTTGTCAGAAAAATATCATGTTAAAATAAATATGACATTTATGTTAGAAAACTTATTGTGCAAATAAATATGACATTTATGTTAGAATCAAGTTATGTTAAATTAAAAATGATATGTTGTTAGAAACTGTTATGTTAGATTATAAATATCATTTTGTTAGATAAATGTTATATTAAAATTATAATTGCCATGTTTAACAAATTAGAATTGTTAAATTATAATTGTCATGTTTAACAATTAGAATTGTCAAATTACAATTGTCATGTTTAACAAATTAGAATTGTTAAATTATAATTGTCATGTTTAACAAATTAGAATTGTTAAATTATAATTGTCATGTTTAACAAATTAGAATTGTTGAATTATAATTGTCATGTTTAACAAATTAGAATTGTTAAATTATAATTGTCATGTTTAACAAATTAGAATTGTTGAATTATAATTGTCATGTTTAACAAATTAGAATTGTTAAATTATATTAACGATAAAATTTACATTTTTATCATATATGTAGAAAGGATTAAAAATGTTCATTTGTTTGAAATGAAGATATGTTAACAATAAATATTCACATTTTTATTGTATATAAGAAAAGAGTAAAAACGATCATTATAGAAAATAAAAATAAGCTAAGAATAAAAACCACATTTTTATTGTATAAATAGAATATGTAAAAATGATCGTTGTTTTGAAATAGAGATATGTTAACAAATAAATATTCACATTTATTTGTCATGTTAAATATTGAAATTTGTGTACAAATAAATATTCACTTTTATTTGTTATGTTAAAGATAGGAATTTGTATACAAATAAAAATCTCCTTTTTATTTGTCATTCGCAACATAGAAAATGTCATGAAAATAAATACTTCTTTTTATATGACATTAGAAATGTAGAACATGTTATGCAAGTAAAACCTCTTTTTATTTGTCATTAGAGAACATAAGAAAGTGTTATGTAAAATTATCTTTTATTTTGTCATTAGAATTATATAACATGTCATGTAGACAAAATTATCTTTTATTTTATCATTAGAATTATATAACATGTCATGTAGACAAAATTACCTATTATTTTGTCATTAGAATTATATAACATGTCATGTAGATAAAATTATCTTTTATTTTGTCATTAGAATTATATAACATGTCAGGTAGACAAAATTATCTTTTTATGTTGTCATTAGAAAATATAGAATATGTTCAACATAGAAAATGTTATGACAATAAAAATCACTCTTTTTATTTGTCATAAGCAACATAGAAAATATGTTTACTGTAATGGCCCGCAAATCCGTAATATCAGAGTTGACTATATACATCATACGTCCAACCCAAATATCACGAAAATACGAAACATTTTTTTTAGAAGAAAAGGGCAAAAGAAGAACAGAAATAACAACACAGAATCTCAAATCGCAGCGGAACCAAATATAATATATCATAACTTTTGAAATACAAACTTCAACTGTATAACATATACTTATCAGAGCACAACACTTACAACACAGCGGAACAAATCTCTATATAACTAACGCTAAAGCCTCCTGCTCCAAGCTCCTTTAAGTAGATCTATAAAATCCTGAACTACTTGACTGCCCGTATAAATTTAGGCACCAAAGAGTTTAGGTAGAATAAAACAAAATAAACTCCGGGTCAGTCATGGGACTTGTATGAGTAAACAGTTAAAACAGTTTCAGAAAACTAAATGATATCTCATAAGACCACGCCGTATAACACGGAACGGGTTTTTTCCTTATGAGAATCCAAACACTTGATTTAACTTTCAAAATCCCTTTGAAAGGAATAAAAATCTTTCTATCAAAACTCTTTTGATATTATGATAATGTCTAAATCAAGTAACTAACAATCTAGTGGAACGTTTCCATCTCACGTTCCACATATATAATATACAATCAAAACCGCAAGCACTTATTGGGTAATGGATTTCCAACTATGACAAGGTATGGAACCACCTTCCGCTGGTATATCTCTAGAGGAGAATACACCGAGTTCAACAAGAACATCTTGCAACTCAGCCACACATGACCGACCACTCATTTCGCTTGAGTGTATCGAATGTATATCACCAACGGTTGGGATCAGCAACCGTTTCCCGAATGGGACAGCATCGACAATAGATTTTTAGAAGTAAATGAAACTCTAGATCATGTGATTATACACCCTAATAGGTGCGACCTACATAGCCATGTTGCCTGCCCGATTTCTGTCATTTACCGATTGATGAGGCTTGAGGTTACGCTTTATCATCACATCAGATTCACTTCGAATGCCATATTGTCAGATCCATCGAAAATCACTAATTGACGTCTATAACAATACATTACGTGTTAGCTAAAGAAGTTTCCTTCTCCGCTTCCACTCTTGGTACAGTTGAAGAAATCAATGTACGTGACCTTTCTGGAAATACTCTGTCGGACATTCATCCGTACACATCATCCTGGAACAGGATGAACCGAAGGCACTATTCAATACATCCATCTTAGGCATTGTAATCTAAGACTTATACAATAGCCCTTGCACTTTACTCCATCTTCAATTTTCTTTGGCATATATGATTCGCAACGCTTATGCCAATACAGAGTGGTTCTTTGGATAATAATCCAACCGGTCTCTCCATATTGACAACGATGGTCAAAAACTTCGATAGTCTGTGATTTAACTATCGAATAATAACTAGTGTTTCGATAGTCGATGATTTAACTATCGAAGAAAACAAGTGTTCAGCCAATTATCAAACAATCACTGAGCCCTTAATTAATATTCAATTAATTAAATCACTTCTCTATTTCTATATCAATATTTGTTAATTAAATATTTTCAATAACCATCTTGGACTTTTACGTTATTTGGAAAACATTTCCGAATATCGCCTTCCTTTATTTTCTAAACTTTAGAATATATATGCTATTTATAATTGGAAAATATTCCAATTACTTATCTCTTTTCCGATAGTTTATTTCTATACTTAGGAAATATTCTTTATTATATTTCCAAGCTTACACTTATTTGGGTTAAAACAGATGTCGTGTAAAACATCGTTACGACAACCTAAATACTATATTCAATTAACTCTTATCCAACATTGATCTTCGAGCCTGAAATCTTACTATTTATTTGTTAATAATGAAGTCAATCAAGTTTTGGTATAACTACCTCTCAGACCTTGACTGAATAACATTTATAACGTCAAAACAGATATGACTACTTACTCGAATAATCAATACCATACAACTACTTATTCATTTTTAAAAACGTATACGCTTTCTCTTTCTATTCTTACAGGATTTTATTCCTAGTCTTCATTTGTGATTATATTATCCTATTTCAAAGTTCGTTTCCTTATCGACTTCTATATATATCGATACGTTGATTTCTAACTATCAGATTATCTTAAAAATATTCTAACTCCTTAAATTCCCGGAAAAATTCGCCATAACCTCCTTTGTATCGGGAGCATCGGGATAATTCAAATAGCCTCCCATGGCCCTCACCAATCCAAAAGAAAAAGAAAAGCCAAGCGTCTAGCCGATACGGCGCATAAAATCTCATATATGAATTAAATACGTACCTTTTTGTCGAGCACTCTATCTATTTCACTTCTATACTTTATTCCAAACCTGTCTCATGTATATCCATACATTTCTAATTCATTTCAACTTAATCCAATCGTTTTAACTTAATACCATTGTTTTAACTTAGTTCGTTAATTGATTTGCAAATTAATTGGTTTGCCTATTTCACCTTCATATTTGAGTATAACATGTTCAAATATATTTTAACTTACTTATAAACCAAATCTAATTCTATTTCAAATTCCAATTCAATTCTATTTGAATTCTCTTTACAAAATTCCATATTCAATTCTATTTGAATTCTCTTTTCAAATTCCATATTCAATTCTATTTGAATTCTCTTTATTCAAATTTCATATTCAATTCTATTTGAATTCTCTTTATTCAAATGCCATATTCAATTCTATTTGAATTCTCTTTATTTAGATTCTATATTCAATTCTATTTGAATTCTCTTTATTCAAATTCAAGATTCAAATCTATTGTTTAAATTCCATTTCACTTTCTATATTCAAATTCCATATTCAATTCTATTTCAAACTTTCTTTGTTCATTCTTTAAAACAAGTCTCGATTTCAATTCCTTTTGAAATTGATATTTCTACTTTTGGAAAATAGATTTCCATTTTCAATTTCACACTTGTATTTTTATTTTTGAATTATCCAATGATAATTCTTTTCACTTCATTTATAAACTTCGTTTATAAAAGAACTATTTATAAACTTCGTTTATAAAGGAACTACTTGTTTTATTTCTTTTAAAACAAGTTAATATTTCAAATCTATTTAAAAATTCAAATTCTATTTTAGAAAAATAGAATTTCCCTTTTAAATCTCAAATATCCCTTTCAGGGTATTTTTATAAATTATCACTTAGGCCCCATGATATTTAAACACCAAACAACTAATTATTTATTTCTGGTTCTCTAACATATCATATATGATAGTATATATGCAAACAAATAAAAAAACAAATAATATATTTTTGAGGAATCCAGTCGAATTCCTCCAACCTGTTTTCCTGCATCCACAGACGTTAGTAAACAAAGTAATACCCATCCTGCTTCGAGGCAGGATATCACGGTATGAAGGTCATCCACTAATATATATTTGTGGGGCATATAGGGAAATCATCCACTATGAAATTGCGGGCATCCGCTAATGAAACTACGGGAATCCAACCAATCATTAACCCAATATATACATATATATATATAATAGTCAATCCTAAATAACTAATATATTTAAATCAACCAGACAGCATTCAAACAAGCAAAACACAATTATTTTTAACGAAATAAAAATAATTCTTATTAAACAGGTGAGTGAGATTTACTCACCGAAATTTCCATTTGCGCTTGTATCAAATTTTTAATTTTCTATTCATCGATTTTCGAGTCTTCGACTTCACATGAGTGATTCCATTCGACTTATCCTCTTCTTCCTTCAAACAAGCATTGAAGCCTGCTTCCATACTCGCAACTCACTGAACAATGCCAATATCCCATTTTCAGTTCCCAGATTTCATCTTCCTCCAACCACAGACTGACCTCTCCAACTCCTCACTGCCAAACTCCATACCGTACATCATTCAGTAGACCGAACGCTCCCAGTCCATCCTCCGACATCGCAAACCCCTCTTGTACCAACTCCGGTGCTTCACGCTACTTCCCTAATTGTCACAGCACCCTAAACTTCAACCTGTTGACGTCGCTCGAGATCGAACAATTCCAGTTCGCACTTAGAACAGTCTCCCCTTTTCAAAATTTCTTACCTAAATCGAGATCCCCAATCGAATAGCATCGTGCAAAACCCCTAATTTCTGCCACTACCAATTTGCCGCAACTCCCGAAATCCCTGAGCTCAGCTAACTCCACGCGCCACCCTTTCTTGTTCGAATCAATATCCCCAACCAGCATCGCACTCACTAATAATGGAATTTGAATGAGGTTGAGGTCTCGAATTAGAAGATTTCGACTTTATTTTGTCTGAGAATGGAAAAGGAGAGAAGAGGAGCTCACGATTATATAGAAAAGGGATGCGGTTTATATTTGAACAGCGTGGCCTATTTTTGTTTGCCTTGCTGCTTTGTTTATGACCACTCAACAAAAAAAAAAGAATTACTTAGCTAAGAAGGAGATGCTATATTTAACTTAATTTAATTTATTTTGAATTGGTATCCCTTAAATTAAATCAGCCCATGATTACGGACTACTTCTGAACCCAACAACTGATAGTTCTATGATTTAACCATTATTCCGGAAACATTGGGATAGGTAATGAAGTCAAATTCGATTGTCTGTGGAAGTTGTTTATTTAAATTGATATAAATTAAAGTTCAAATCATTTAAATTCTTTGATAATAATTTAATATTATTATTCTAACTCAACTGAATTTTATACTGATCATCTGAACTGATTCATTTAGCTGTATATTTTTAAATTAAATTATTATTGCATTACGATAATTTAATTTATTCGACATTAAATCGAAATCGATTATTGAATTGATAACTTAATATATAAAATTCCATTTATATTATCCACCTAATATTTAAATCCGTATTAAATATTAAAAGTTAACCCATAAGAATCTGGGTCATTACAATCTTCCCCACTTAAAATAATTTCGTCCTCGAAATTGCTAAGGTAGAAAAAGTGCTACAAACCCATTTATCTTTTCAGAACTTATTTATGTTGATACTCGACATTTCAAACTTCCTTACGTAACTCTCTTTCGAATAAATCCCTATTCGATAACTCCTCCCTTCGAATAACTATATTCGACAATCTCTCTTTCAAATAACTAGATTCGAAAACCTTTCTTCGAATAAACTATATTCGATTTACTCTATTCAATTTACTCTTATCAATTAACTCTATTTGATTAGCTCTTTTCACTTAACTCCTTCCGAATAATCTATATTCGATAACTCCTTTAATTCCATTCGAATAAACTATATTCGATTAACTCCTTTAATTCTATTTGAATAACTAATATTCGATAACTCCTTTTAACTTTATTCGAATAACTAATATTTGATTTAACTCTATTCGCTTGACTCTAGATCGCAGCGATCACAATGGTTACGCCTGATTCCCTCAGGAAACATCCGACCGCCCTAGGCTATTGCAGCCCTGCGAATTACGCTAGCAGTCGTACGAAATGGCAACTTATCCTGAGTATCTATGTTTGACTAACTCTATTTCAATAACTATATTCAATCAACTTTAATTGAATAACTAACATTCAATTAAATCCCAATTCGATTAACTATGTTCAATTAACTCTATCTGGTTAACTCTAAATTTGAATAACTAATATTCAATTAACTCTACGGATTAACCCTAACTGATTAACTCTAACTGGTTAATTCTTACTCTAATCAATTTATTCTAACTCTAATCTATTTCTCCTATTCGAATAACTCCTATTGGGTAATGTTTATTCATTTATAAAGATTACTTTTAGTAATGGTTCTTCACTTTATAAATGTTCTCTTTAATAAGTTACTCCACTTATACAAGTGTTGTGTACCCCTTCTATTTAAAACTATCGGTGTTAAAGACCAATATCTCTTCTCTATATAAATTCAGACTTATATATTCCATTTATCGAATGGTAAATATTTATTTTAATTTATAAACTGTTATTTATAAATTAATCTTTTCTATTTATCTGTTAAAAACAGATTTTCATTTTCTATTCATCTTCTAAATATTCCTTTGATTAAATTCTATTTATTTAACAAATAAATATCTCATCTATAACATTTTATTTATTTTCTATAAATAAATATTTCCATTTAATCTATTTGTAAATGTTTTACAAATATTCCCTTTTAAATTCTATTTGTATATGTTTTTACAAATATCTCTCCTTCTATTTGTTTGCACATAATTTCCTTTGTATTTGTGTTACAAATATAATTCCTTTATATTTGTTTTACAAATATATTTTCTTTTATATTTGTTTTACAAATATATTTCTTTTTAACTCTTTTGGTTTTTCCTTTATTCACACCCAATTCATATTTCATTTACATTGATTTTACTCAATTTATTCATTTCGATCCATTTAACTTACTTAAGTTAAATTTAGTTTCAATCATTCAAATTCCTAGGGTTTTATTTCAAAACTTCATTGAAGTAATATAAATATATACATATATTTATATCCATTTCAAATTCAAAACATTTGAACTTTCAAACAACTTGTTTTCTTTTCAAACAAATTTCCATCAAAAACTTTTCTAAGGCAGCAATTCACCACTTAGGAACTCGAAAATGAACACTGATGATGTTGCGACCATCATCAGAATTATTTCCCAGCCACTGAAGTGAGTTTAGTGCTTTATCATATTCAAAATCCATTCAAATAATTTTTATTCAAAAATCCTTCCAAAATAAAGCTATGTTATTTTAATAAAATTCGGAAAATATTTTCCAACTGCCCATGATTTTAAATTCCGAATTCTGGTTGGAATTCAATTTCAATTTATCACATTTGTATATTTGATTTCATATAGAAATTCCATTGGTTATATATATATATATATAACTATTTCAGTTTTCATAATCTAATTTAATTATAATCCTAACATTCAACTCAACCATTTAAAACAATATCGTGTCCAATCTTCTGTTCAAGTGTTTATAAACTCCTATCGTCATCGTGGCGTCCCACGATTCGTCAGAATTCAAAAGTCACTCAACAGACTAGTCAACACAATATAAAACAGTTTTTATATCAAATAACAAATACGCTCTCTCGTATATATATACACTCAACTCATTCTAGGGTGCTACTGACCCTATCTCTAATGAGCACATTCCAACAAGCCTAGGTATTTGCTCAACCTAAGCTCTGATACCAACTGCAATGACCCGAAAATTTGTTAAGTGGGCTTTGCAACCATCCTCTCCAAACCCCAAACCAGCAAGGTAATACCCCACTGTGGCATACATTGGTACCCCAGCACCACGTTTTACGGCCAGCCTTTCGACTTCACAACCAACCCTCATTTTCGGGACATGTAGGGGTAAGAGTCTCCCATTCGCCACCTAACGAAAAGCGAGAACCCCTTACCATGCGACACATGCACCAAGCACGCAATATGGACTTGTATGAGTAAACAGTTAAAACAGTTTCAGAAAACTAAATGATATCTCAGAAGACCACGCCGTATAACACGAAACGGGTTTTTCCCTTATGAGAATCCAAACACTTGATTTAACTTTCAAAATCCATTTGAAAGGAATAAAAATCTTTTTATCAAAACTCTTTTGATATTATGATAATGTCTAAATCAAGTAAATAACAATCTAGTGGAACGTTTGTATCTCACGTTCCACATATATAATATACAATCAAAACCGCAAGCACTTGTTGGGTAATGGATTTCCAACTATGACAAGGTATGGAACCACCTTCCGCTGGTATATCTCTAGAGGAGAATACACCGAGTTCAACAAGAATATCTTGCAACTCAGCCATACTTGACCGACCACTCATTTCGCTTGAGTGTATCGAATGTATATCACCAACGGTTGGGATCAGCAACCATTTCCCGAATGGGACAGCATCGACAATAGATTTTTAGAAGTAATTGAAATTCTAGATCAGGTGATTATACACCCTAATAGGTGCGACCTACATAGCCATGCTGCCTGCCCGATTTCTGTCATTTACCGGTTGATGAGGCTTGAGGTTACGCTTTATCATCACATCAGATTCACTTCGAATGCCACATTGTCAGATCCATCGAAAATCACTAATTGACGTCTACAACAATGCATTACATATTAGCTAAAGAAGTTTCCTTCTCCGCTTCCACTCTCGGTACGGTTGAAGAAATCAATGTACGTGACCTTTCTGGAAATACCCTGTCAGACATTCATCCATACACGTCATCCAGAAACAGGATGAAACGAAGGCACTATTCAGTACATCCATCTTAGGCACTGTTATCTAAGACTTATACAATAGCCCTTGCACTACTCCGTCTTCAATTTTCTTTGGCATATATGATTCGCAACGCTTATGCCAATACAGAGTGGTTCTTTGGATAATAATCCAACCGGTTTCTCCATATTGACAACGATGGTCAAAAACTTCGATAGTCTGTGATTTAACTATCGAATAAAAACAAGTGTTTCGATAGTCAATGATTTAACTATCGAAGAAAACAAGTGTTCATCCAATTATCAAACAATCACTGAGCCCTTAATTAATATTCCATTAATTAAATCACTTCTCTATTTCTTTATCAATATTTGTTAACCAAATATTTTCAATAACCATCTTGGCCTTTTACGTTATTTGGAAAACATTTCCGAATATCGCCTTCCTTTATTTTCTAAACTTTAGAAAATATATGCTATTTATAATTGGAAAATATTCCAATTACTTATCTCTTTTCTGATCTCGTTTATTTCTATACTTAGGAAATATCCTTTATTATATTTCCAAGCTTACACTTATTTGGGTTAAAACGGATGTTGTGTAAGACATCGTTACGACAACCCAAATACTATATTCAATTAACTCTTATCCAACATTGATCTTCGAGCCTGAAATCTTACTATTTATTTGTTAATAATGAAATCAATCAAGTTGGGGTATAACTACCCCTCAGACCTTGACTGAATAATACTTATAACGTCAAAACAGATATGACTACTTACTCAAATAATCAATACCATACAACTACTTATTCACTTTTAAACACGTATACGCTTTCTCTTTCTATTCTTACGGGATTTTATCCCTAGTCTTCCTTTATGATTATATTATTCTATTTCTCAGTCCGTTTCCATATCGACTTCTATATATATCGATACGTTGATTTCTAACTATCAGATTATCTTAAAAATATTCTAACTCCTTAAATTCCCGGAAAAATTCACCATAACCTACTTTGTACCGGGAGCATCGGGATATTTCAAATAGCCTCCCATGGCCCTCACCAATCCAAAAGAAAAAGAAAAGCCAAGCGGCTAGCCGATACGGCGCATAAAATCTCATATATGAATTAATTACGTACCTTTTTGTCGAGCACTCTATCTATTTCACTTCTATACTTTTTTCCAAACCTGTCTCATCTATATCCATACATTTCTAATTCATTTCAACTTAATCCAATCGTTTTAACTTAATACCATCATTTTAACTTAGTTCGTTAATTGATTTGCAAATTAACTGGTTTGCCTATTTCACCTTCATATTTGAGTATAACATGTTCAAATATATTTTAACTTACTTATAAACCAAATCTAATTCTATTTCAAATTCCAATTCAATTCTATTTGAATTCTCTTTTCAAAATTCCATATTCAATTCTATTTGAATTCTCTTTCCAAATTCCATATTCAATTCTATTTGAATTCTCTTTATTCAAATTCCATATTCAATTCTATTTGAATTCTCTATATTCAAATTCCATATTCAATTCTATTTGAATTCTCTTTATTCAAATTCCATATTCAATTCTATTTGAATTCTCTTTATTCAAATTCTATATTAAATTCTATTTGAATTCTCTTTATTCAAATTCTAGATTCAAATCTATTGTTTAAATTCCATTTTACTTTCTATATTCAAATTCAATATTCAATTCTATTTCAAACTTTCTTTATTCATTCTTTAAAATAAGTCTCGATTTCAATTCCTTTTGAAATTGATATTTCTACTTTTGGAAAATAGATTTCCATTTTCAATTTCACACTTGTATTTTTGTTTTTGAATTATCCAATGATAATTCTTTTCACTTCATTTATAAACTTTGTTTATAAAAGAACTATTTATAAACTTCGTTTATAAGGGAACTACTTGTTTTATTTCTTTTAAAACAAGTTAATATTTCAATTCTATTTAAAAATTCAAATTCTATTTTAGAAAAATAGAATTTCCCTTTTAAAACTCAAATATCCCTTTCAGGGTATTTTTATAAATTATCACTTAGGCCCCGTGATATTTAAACACCAAACAACCAATTATTTATTTCTGGTTCTCTAACACATCACATATGATAGTATATATGCAAACAAATAAACAAACAGATAATATATTTTTGAGGAATCCAACCTGTTTTCCTGCATCCACAGACGTTAGTCAACATAGTAATACCCATCCTGCTTCGAGGCAGGATATCGCGGTATGAAGGTCATCCACTAATATATATTTGTGGGGCGTATAGGGAAATCATCCGCTATGAAACTGCGGGCATCCGCTAATGAGACTGCGGGAATCCAACCAATCATCAACCCAATATATATATATATATATAATAGTCAATCCTAAATAACTAATATATTTAAATCAACCAGACAGCATTCAAACAAGCAAAACACAATTATTTTTAATGAAATAAAAATAATTCTAATTAAACAGGTGAGTGTGATTTACTCACCGAAATTTCCATTTGTGCTTGTATCAAAATTTTAATTTCCTATTCATTGATTTCCGAGTCTTCGACTTCACACGAGTGATTCCATTCGACTTATCCACTTCTTCCTTGGAACAAGCATTGAAGCCTGCTTCCATACTCTCAATTCACTGAACAATGCCAGTATCCCATTTTCAGTTCCCAGATTCCATCTTCCTCCAACCACAGACTGACCTCTCCAACACCTCACTACCAAACTCCATACCGTACATCATTCAGTAGACCGAACGCTCCCAGTCCATCCTCCGACATCGCAAACCCCTCATGTACCAACTCCGGTGCTTCACGCTACTTCCCTAATTGTCACAACACCCTAAACTTCAACCTGTTGACGTCGCTCGAGATCGAAAAATTCTAGTTTGCACTTAGAACAGTCGCCCCTTTTCAAAATTGCTTACCTAAATCGAGATCCCCAATCAAATAGCATCGCGCAAAACCCCTAATTTCTTCCACTACCAATTTGCCGCAACTCCCGAAATCCCTGAGCTCAGCTAACTCCACGCGCCACCCTTTCTTGTTCGAATCAATATCCCCAACCAGCATCGCACTCACTAATAATGGAATTTGAATGAGGTTGAGGTCTCGAATTAGAAGATTTCGACTTTCTTTTGTCTGAGAATGGAAAAGGAGAGAAGAGGAGCTCACGATTATATAGAAAAGGGATGCGGTTTATATTTGAACAGCGTGGCCTATTTTTATTTGCCTTGTTGCTTTGTTTCTGACCACTCAACAAAAAAAAAGAATTACTTAACTAAGAAGGAGATGCTATATTTAACTTAATTTAATTTATTTTTAATTGGTATCCCTTAAAATAAATCACCCCATGATTCCGGACTACTTCTGAACCCAACAACTGATAGTTCTATGGTTTAACCATTATTCCGGACACATTGGGATAGGTCACGTAGTCAAATTCGATTGCCTGTGGAAGATGTTTATTCAAATTGATACAAATTAAAGTTCAAACCATTTAAATTCTTTGATAATAATTTAATATTATTATTTTAACTCAACTGAATTTTATACTGATCATCTGAACTGATTCGATTTAGCTGTATATTTTTAAATTAATTTATTATTGCATTACGCTAATTTAATTTATTCGACAATAAATCAAAATAGATTATTAAATTGATAACTTAATATATAAAATTCCATTTATATTATCCACCCAATATTTAAATCCGTATTAAATATTAAAAATTAACCCGTAAGAATCCGGGTCATTACATTCATAATAAAAATTCCCTTTTTATTGTTTATGTAAAACATGAAATGTGATTGAACCAAATACACCTGGTTGCTGATATTGATTGTGATGGATTGACTGTTCGGATTATGCTCGACCAGTTTATGAGCAAAATATGTTTTTACATTTAGCATTGGGTGGGTAGAAATAAATGTATGCTAACACCTTGTGAAACACTTCACGATTTGACTATAAGGTGGTTAGCGATGTTGTTTATTTCAAAATTAATGAATGATTTTAAAAAGTGATTTCTAAAGTAAAAAGAACAGTATTCCCGATTTTGGACAGGGAATGTTTTATAAAATGTTTTATTGAACATAAAGGATTTCGAGGACTATACCTGGTGATTTGGAAATGATTTGGAAGTAGAAATCTATATAGATTTGAAAGTACTTGTGATTATTATGTTGTGAAATGATTTTCCCTACTTCGGGATATAAAATGATTTAACAAGTATGTGGCTGAAAATGCGGGTGACCCGAAATTGACCAACAATGTGAGGGTGTGCATGTCTTCCCCAATTGGTGGGATGATGCATTGTCAGTTTAGCCATTAGGTGCGCGCACATACACACACACATATATTGGTTCGGTTAGGGTGCGTACTGCCCAGTCCTGAGGGAACATGACCGATATTTAGTTTCATACTTGTTTGTATGTTTTGTTACGTTTTGGAATTCATATTTCCAAATGTTTTGTTTTCCAATCCCGAAGTGAAATCTACTTTGATATAAAAAAAGATATGTATTTCAAATGAAATAAAATAAATCGGGGAATAAAATCCAAAAAAATAATTTCTGTAAAGTGAATTGGATTTTGGAATCTAAGTTTAGGGATTAAGCCTAAATGGGTAGATTAAGGAATTGCATGTTGATTGATGCATTGTAGATCCATTACTTTATTTATGGTTGATCTTTATGCACTGGCAATCCAATGGAGTAAACCTGTGTCGCGTTAGCGACATGGTCCTTTGATTGACCTTATTATTAAATAGAATAAGTAAGATTTCTCATATCAGTCCCATGACTGAACTGTAGTTTGTTTCATTTTCAAACTTGGGTGCCCATATTTTCCACATGGGCAGTCGAGTAGCTTATTTTGCAGATATATTGAGCAGGATTCAGGATCGAAGCTTAAAGCTATGTCCAGAGCACTAATAACCTTCCGCTGTGTTAGTTATTTGTTGCCACTACATTGTATTACAATTATTATAATTTAATCTTTCATTGTGGTATTTATTTCGATGTACTTTGATATTATGTACTCTGATGTTACATTATTATGATGTTTATGAAAGTCTTATGTTATCTGTTCAAATGTGTTGTATGCCCAAAGTTAGCATATTCGGGTTTTTGAACGGGCTTAGTCGATTTTGCGATCGATTAGGTCCAGGCGAAATCTGAATCGTTACATTTCACCTAATTCTTCTCTTAAAAATTAGTTGTTCTTTAGTTATCTCTTATGACATGTTTTGACATAACGGGGTGTTACACATTCAGCAGCCTCGTCGCCTGGCCCACCCTGACCGCCGCACCACTGCCGCCTGGCCTAGGGCATAGTCGCGCTACCGTGGCCCCTCCCTCAGCCACCACCGGCCTCCCCCATCGCCTGCTCCCCCTCTCCAATCAAAAATCTACCGCGCCCTAGCCAGAAACCCACGTCACAGTCGTCAATTCAACAACCACCGCTTGTGGCCCATCCACGGCCACCTGACCTCCCGTCGATCAAACTTGGCCGACTGCCGCCGCTTCCAGGCCCCACCGCAGCTTGACTTCGATAGGAAAGGTGAGTTTTAAATTTGTAAACCCTAGTTTTTAAATCAGTTTTTTTATTTATATAAAACATAGTTTAAATCTGATTATATTTTAAATAAAACACATTTGTAAAATCAGTTTTTATTTATGTATAAAACATATTTTAAAATCAGTTTTTAATTATGTATAGCTTATATAAAGTTTAGATTTTTAATTATATAAAGTTCGGATTTTTAATTATATAAAGTTTAGATTTTTAATTATATAAAGTTTAGATTTTTAACTATAAAAAGTTTAGATTTGTAAGTATATAAAGTTTAGATTTTTAATTATATAAAGTTTAGATTTTTAATTAGATAAAGATACGATTTTTAATTATTTAAAAATAGGATTTACATATATATATATAATAGTGCAATAAAAATATGATTTTTATTATATATCTAGCGATATAAAAATATGATTTTTACTGTATATATAGCGATAAAAAATTTTGATTGTATATATATATATATATATATATATATAGCAAGATAAAAATATGAATTCTTTTTTAAATAGCAAGATAAAAATATGATTTTTATTATTTGAGTAGCGATATAAAAATATAATTTTTATATAGAAAGTAGCGTTGTAAAAATATAATTTTTATAATATGATAGCGGTTTAAGAATAGGTTTTTTATTTATATTTATAGCGAATAAAAATATGATTTTTATTATATATGAAGCGAAATAAAAATATGATTTTTGTTTATAAATATTGTTGTATAAAAATGTAATCTTTTATATATAAAATACGATTTTTAAATATATAAACATCATACTAAAAATGTGATCTTTTTTAACTATGAATAGCGTGAAAAAGATTGCATTGGAATCACGGGCATATCCAAACTGTTTAGAAATTCAGAAATAAAACTGGAGGAGTGGATCCTAAAGGTGAGAACTTCTCACTCTAATTTTGTTTTCTATTTAAAAATATAATAGGATGCAGACGGTGCTTAGTAGCACCCGACACCTTTGTTTGAAACCATGGATGTTTGGTTAATTTTTGGACTGGGTGATTTATTTGTTTGAATTTGTTATGGGGCGTGAATTGAATTGATTGGAATTTGTATGTGTATGGCACGAGCTAGTATCAGGCGAGAGATAAGGCTAGACCTTATTCCTATTCTAGTATCGTGCCGTTATGCTGCCGAAATTTTTATAAAATGTTAGAACAATAAAAATATTATTTTTATTGTATAAATGAACAATATAAAATATTCATGTGTTGAATTAAGTATTTTATCGTTAAAAATATAATTTTTAACGAGTATGTGAATGAGACTAAATATTCATTTACAAATTGGACGATTTGTTTATGTACACTCATTTGACTGATATTGATTGGGACGATATATTTTACACATCGCCCAACTGCACGAATAAAATTGGTGTATGTTGATTGAAACCCCACATGGGTATTGGGATGATATTTGATGTACATTAATCTCAATTGTTTAGTTGTATGTCAATTGATTGGTTGACAGACTGTTGTAAGCGTTAATTATTTATATTTAGCGCTTATGCAGTTATGTAATGCACTCTGGATGATGTTTGACTGTGTTCGATTGTTATTGTATACATGTGTTGTATGAAATCCATATAAATAAATTATATGGTAATTGACTGTGTCTGATTCCAACTCGAAAAGAATGAATATTTTAAATTAATGAATATTATAAATGACGAATAATGAATATTTTAAAATAACTAATGTTTTAAAATAATATTCAGTAATGGATCAGAATATGATTTTGATGTCCGATTTGGGATGGACACAAAAATATTTAAATATACGAAGCCGTGTTGATTAGATATGCGCCATTTTGATGCGAACGATATTTATATCGATTTTATTTATTTTTATATTGAATATCAAAAAGGAAATTATTTCAAAATATGACATTATGAAAATATTATCATTTTTATATTATAATGATATGGAATATTCAATTTTGATTTAAATTTGAAAATGAAGTTGAAATCATTTTTAAAACGATTTATAAAGTATGATTTAAATGGAAATTGACAAAATATATGTAATATATATTATATATATTTAATGGCCTGAACAGAACGCGCCGCGCCGCGGCCGTTCGCGAGTTTCGACCATTGACTTCGAACTGAGATTACAGGAGATCCGACAGTCAGATTCTATTAAAACTGGAACCATTGGGTTCGTATCGAAAAGAGATTTCCAAAAGAATATAAGAGATTTGAAATCTAATGGTTGGATTTGGAATTATGTCCAAACCAAATTTGGAAAAGGTTGTTGTAAGTGTAGTTCGATGTCTGTTTATGGAAATCGACTGAAAAGGCCTTAATAAAATTATTAAAAATATTGATAATTTGTGTAAAATAATAATAAATTATTTGGAAAGAATTAGGATGAAAAATTCCACATTTGTAAAGATAAAAATATATTTTTTATCAAAGTGAACTAGTTATTAACTTGATTTGAAAACCAATAATTTTTAGATTAAATAAATTGGATATGTGAATGGTTTTGACATAACCAGAAATTTCCATTGAACAAATTGGAATGGATTTGGAATGGAAACAATCTTCGGAATATTTCGATATTGGATTCCATGATTATGCGGATATTGTTATGCAAATTTGGAAGATATATTTTATATCGTTATTTCCAATACGATATTTGTTGGGTTTAGAATTTGATATTGAATATAAGCCTATATAATTTTTATTCATAGCCTTGTATTTAATGTCAAATTGGATTTTGGGTTTGTCGTGAACGGTGTCTTAAATAATCCTGTCCTTGAACCTAGTTGAGAAAAGAATAAATATTTTAATTAAGATTTAGAGAAAATACCAATTGATTAATATTTAATTGGAATTGAATTTAAAAAAATGGAATTTTCGGTTTATCGTGAACGGTGTTTTAAATAACACTTGTTCTTTAACCCGATTTACAGTGAAATGTGATTTGGAATTTATAAATTTATTAAGATTTAAAGGAAAATTTCCAAAGTAAAGTTTTTCAATTTAATACAATAAATTGGAATGGAATTCGATTTGATAATAATCAAAGTGAGCTTCTGTGGAGGAAGACTGTTAATATATATGTAATTTAAAAGGCTTTGTCGTTATTCCATATATATTATTACTCGGATATGGAAATTGATATCGATTATATATTGATCTGTGAAGATTCCATAATTAATGGAATGTGATTTGGGTTTATTGTGAACTGTGTTTTAAATGACATTAGTTCTTTAACCCAGTTAAAGACAGGATTACATGTCTAACATTGTATTTCGAACTGTATGGTTGATCTCTGCTAAATATATATATATATATATATATATATATATCTGTTTTGTGGCAGAGAATTTATTCTCTTGCTTCACACCCTTCTCTAAGACGTACAAGCTTAGAGGTTATATATTGGTAGAAATTAATAGTACGGTGTAGATTGTCGATGTGACATGTTTGATTTCCTAAAGCTAAATAATCATTAATATTGATTTTTGGGAAGATTAAAACTAAGTGGAGTTTTAATGAATCTTTAATTAGATTGAAATGTGAAGTGATAATTTAAATTATCAAATTTTGGAAATGATCGAGAGTGGAGTATCTCCAGTTTTGCTCCAAGCAATAGTTAAATCTTTAATTAGATTTGAACGGGAAATGGTAATTAATTTTACCGGTAACACCATGGTGTTAGATATGGAGTGTTACCAGTTTTGCTCCATGGGATGAATAGGTTGGGACTGGGAAATTAAACAAATGATTACTTCAGTAAGGTGCGCTAATGTCGACTAGTTTGGAAAACCTTAATATGGTTTGAATTGATATCCAAAGGAAGATTAAAGAATAAATTTAAAAGAATTTATCTTTGATAAAATAAATGGGAACCTTTCCCAAAGTATAAGAATATTTGAATAAAAGAATATTTTGGATTGGAATAAGGCGTATGTTGTGTTTTTATAGCACTTGTTTATTATATACGCTGGCATTCGGAAAGGCTGAGTCTATACCCATTCTGAATAACTGATTCGACGATAAGTCGACGATGAAGAAGGTGGTTGAAGACCGGAGTCCTTCACATCGTTTGGATGATTACTGATGTCTTGATTGGGTGGTACACCCAAGACAGGGTAATAAGTGGTGATCGTCCAGACGTACTTGGAGATCGACTGGGTATGCGAGGACCTCTCTCCTATATTGGACTTATGGGACGAGGAATATGGTGCCTCCGGTCTCGTTTAGACCCAGAACGAACTTATAAATGGATGTGTGTATGACATTGGATTTCATTCTGTGTTGATTGATTTCTATTAAATATATATCTGTTTGGTGGTGGAGAATTTATTCTCTTGCTTAACGCCCTTCTCTAAGACGTATGAGCTCAGAGGTTATATATTGATAGACATCAGTCGTATGGCATGAATTGCCTGTGTGGCATGCTAAGATGCAAATGATCAAGACATCTGTTGAAAAGCAGAGTCTTGTGGTTGATGATCAATGCATGGCCTTAAAGGGCATAGCTTTGTGTATAGCGTTAATTCGCGAGCCTCACACCTCGGTATGAGTCAAAAAGGGATAAGGGACTACAGGGAGAACATGACGTTTCTTTCTAGCTATGGGTGGTGTCATGGTATAAAGCCTAGAAATTTATATATATTTTTACCTATGTGGTTGATGGATAACAAGGTGCCTCGAATACATCGGTTACTACGGAGCCGATGGATAGGTCCGATTGGACCGGGAAACGTGTGTTCAGGAATAATTAACCCTCAAATGTAAGAGAGGACCGACCCTGAAGCATCCAAGGGTTACCCAGAGTGTGTAGTCCTGAGGCATTTGGTAGAGTGTCTCGAAGCGGGCTAGGAGTACATCCCTTGCCTTGACTTATGATGGAATCCAATTTCCAATATGACATTTCAGTTCTAATTGTAGAGCCTAGTATGGCGACATGATATATGGTACCCATGTCGTCTATGATTGATATATTTATATTTGAAGTTGTTTTAAACACTATGCACTTATAATAGTACCAAATGATTTATTTTAAACGTACTAAGCATGTTTGGCTATTATAAGGGAAAATTCTATCCTCCGGCTTGCGTTGCATTGTGTGATGGGACCTGAGTCTTATAATAGCTTCGTTTTTCCAAAAAAAAGCATTGCACTGATTGTTTTATGCACTGGTATTCTTGGGAGGAAACCCGTTCCGTGTTATACCGCGTGGTCCCTTGATTTACTTTATTTTAAAGTAAAGATTGAATAATTGTTTTAGTTCTCACACCAGTCACATGACTGACCTAGAGTTTATTGTTTTAACCTAAACTCTGGGTGCCCCTATTTTCCAGACGGACAGCTAGTAGTTTTGGTTTTGTAGATTTATTTAAACAGGATCCTAGTTTACAGCTAGAGCTATATTCGGAATGCTCTATATCTGTGTATTTCTTTAAGCTGTGTTATGTATTATTTTTCCCCTGCTATGTATTGTAATTTTAAATCTCTGATATTTTCCAATGTATATTATTTATTCAAACTCTGTATATTCTTGTATTCTGATGTAAATTGTGTAATAAGCAATGAAATGTTCTTCTGTTTGTTTTATAATTTATCGTGTTCTCAGCTCAATCCGGGCTTTCCAGTAAGGGCAATTTTGTGTCGTTTTAATTGATGTAGTGTTGACTGTGATTGACAGAAAAATATTGTTTCCTTGTTATGAAAGGATGAATCATTATTGCGGCGAACTCAAAGCTACAAGAAGAAAATAGAAAAGTATTGTTATCCCTCACTTTCTGTAATAAAAAACATATAGTATATGTTGGATTATTTCCATAAAATATTCCTAAAAATAAAAGATTAAACATCCTTCCAATAATAACTTTTTACATTATTCTTTTAGGATGTTTTCTGTAATTTAGCGGCTAGAACAAGTGAGAACTCTTAGTCTAGAAGAGAAGCCTATAAATAAACTTTTTTTTGAAAGAAAAAATGTGTGATCCTCTATAAAGAAGAGAGCACACACATATATATTTAAAAAATAATATACAATAGCTGCCAACATCCCTGGCAGGTAACCAGATGTATACAGACAGCTCAGACTATGACCATAAGGCTAGGATGTAGATGGATGAGCTCTAGCATGGACCATCGCCCATCATACTTCAGAATCGAGTTCCGACATGGCCGCCACCCAGTTATAAAGTATATTTACTCATAAATAATACAATGTTCACTCCACAATATTCAAATAAGACATATAACAAAATAAAAGAAAGTAAAACTCTTGATCTAATCAGTACTAAGCTCCTCATTGACAAACAATCAACCTATAACCTTAAGTAAGTCTAAAACAAGAGTCGGCTAAAAACACACACACACACACAAATATATATATATATATATACACACACACACGCACACGCACGCACACACATAACATCCCGAGATTTTGCGATGATTTGAAACATTGAAGTTAATGTTATTTTGAACAATTTTGGTTTAAATATAAAAAATTAATGATTTATGTCGTAAATTTATAAGGTATGAATTTAATTTTTCTAGTTAAACAATGAATTTCAATAGCTATATATGATAATGACTTGTGTTTGATAATTTACTTGTTTTGAAATTGGAAGCTAATATCGAATTTACAATATATATATAATGGATTAAATAATTTTGGAATTCCATACATATTGAAATTTGAATGTATTAAATACGGTAATAATATAGATCCATTTGATTGTATAATGAATTTCAAACCACTTATAACTATAATAACCTGCATTGATTGAAAAATGTAACTATGATTGGTTTATACTGTTAAATATTGGGATTAAAAATTTAATATTGAATTATTTATATTAAATTGAGTTAAAAAAATTATAATTAATTTTAATGATTTGATTGTGAAAATTGTATTGTGGAAACTTAAGTAAATTGTTTAAGTAATTAAATACAACTTATTTTGATAGTAGTGACTTGTATTGATTGCATATAAACTTGTGATTTTGTTTATATGGATAATCATTGAGAAGTTGGAATTTAATATTAATATATTTAATGAAATTAATTTGTGTAATTTATAATTGAAATAAAATATGAATTTGGTAAATAACGAAAAATGGATTCACGGTAAACGAAAGTTAAACTTATAAGTTTATTTGAATTCAATTTTTTGATTTGGATTGAATTTATAACTTTTGAATTCAATTTAAAGTGAAAAAAATGAAAAATGAATATTTTAATATATTAATGAACTGGTTAAAATTGTCATTTTGCAAAAGATCTCGGAATTTGATAAAATTAGTTCCATTTCATCCGAAATAAAAAATTATTACAAGGTTTCGAATTTCGTAGCCACCAGACTTTTCGTTTGAGCGTGCGGATTTAAAACGCATAGAAAATTTTACGTACAATTTAATAAGAATAATCGGATTTTAAGTGCAACATTTGAAGACTTCAGAATTGGGCTTCGCCACTAGTCCCATTGCGTCCGAAAGGCCTTAATACCTATAGGTAGGCTGTCAACAGGCCTAATTTGGACTCTGGTCGGTTTTTGACTTAATTTTGCGTAAATCGAGAGTTATATTAATATAATATTTAGTTCAGAAACCCTAAAATGGCCAAGCTGCCTCTTTATTTTCAATGTCCGTTATTGTTAACCATTCCTCCCTTATTATCTTCTAATCCTATCAACGATTTCGAAAACCTCCAACTGAGAAATCATAGAGCGTCGAGAAGGCTTTCAATCCATATGGATGACGACACAATCAGAACGTAGACGGAGGCACAATACACCCACGAACGTAGCAGCTTTAGGCGTGGATTTCAGGGCAAGGAGGCCACCAAGTTTTGTCAAATTTGGGACGTGGATGGCGTTTGCAAAGGAGGTTTTGGTGGTACATTCCGATCGAGTTTCGGTGGTCTTGGATGTAGTGCGTGATTATGGAATTGGAGCGGTGATGGGTTACATTTGTACAAGCAACGATTTCACGATTTCCAGGAATGAAGGCGAGTTTTTTTAGCTATCGACGTAGCAAAATATAATAAGTGGTGAGGAATTATTTATTTTATATAATTTTAAATTGAAATGATAAAACGTATATAACTTCTTCATGCGACCTCAGATTGAAGCACGGTTTGATATGTTAGGATCGTATCAAAATTCCAGACAACATGGTGCTGTCGTGGATTGATTCTGAGACTATTGATTTTTGGGCCTACAATTGAATTTCAAACGAGTGGAAACAAAAGATGAGTGATTTAACCTACTCACGTTTAACATAAATATTCGAATATTAGTTAGATTAAAATCATGTCATGACATGATTGTATTGTTTTTTGTTTGATAGTTTAAATTGCTTATTTGTGTTATTTTGCATTGACGGTATAATTTAATTTAACTGTTAATTTAAATTGAAGTTACTTTAAATTTGAAATTTAATTACTAGTTTAAACCCGATACCTGATGTTATATTGAACTGTTTAGATGAATTGATCTTGATGGATGCCTTGGATTGATGTCCATTGTTTGTGTTGATTAATCCTAACTATTTACCCTAGATGTTACGAGCATCAAATAAACCCGAGATTAATTATTAAAATGAATAAAAAATGTAGGTTGAAATGATAAATACCTATAACCCTGAAATGGATTGAAATGATATATATTGTAACAACCCGAACTTCCCTATAAAGGAAAAAACGGATTGAGTTGAGGACAAGACGAATCAGAACACAAACAGAAGAACATTTCATTGCTTATTACAACAATTTATCTCATAGTACTAGAATATATAGAGTATGAACAAATAAATAAATTCGACAAATATAAGAGATTATAATACATTACGTAGCAGCGGAAAATAATACAAAAACACAACTAAAGGAGATACACGGATATAGAGTTTTTTGAACATCATTCCAGCTGTAAACCAGGATTCTGTGAATATAAATTTGCAAAACCAAAACTACTAGCTGCCCGTATGCAAAATAGGGGCACCCGGAGTTTAGGTTAAAAAAATAAACTCCAGGTCAGTCATGTGACTGGTGTGAGAACTAAAACAGTTATTTAAAAATTTCTTTAAAAATAAGGTAAATCAACGGACCATGCCGTATAACACGGAACGGGTTTCCTCCTAAGGATACCAGTGCACAGAATAAACAGTGCAATGCTTTTTGGAAAAAAATGAAGCTATTATAAGACTCAGGTCCCATCACACAATGCAACGCAAGCCGGAGGATAGAGTTTTACCTTATAATAGCCAAACATGCTTGGTACGTTTAAAACAAATCGTTTTGATACTATTATAGTGTAAAGTGTATGAAAACAACTTCAAATATAAATGTATTAATCATAGATGGCATAGTGCCCCATACCACTATGTCACCATACTAGGCTCTACAATCAAAACCAAAATGTCACATATTGGAAATTGGGTTTCCATCATGAGTCTAGGCAAGGGATGTACTCCTTTCCGCTTCGAGACACTCTAACAAATGCCTCAGGACAATGCACTCTGGGCAACCCCTGGATCCTCCAAGGCTAGTCCACACTTACGTTAGTGGATTGGCAATTCCTGAACACATGTTTCCCGGTCCTATAGGACCTTTCCACCTTCCCCGTAGAGACCGATATAACTGAGGCGCCTCACATTCCAACAACCACAAAGGTAAAAATAATATAAATGTCAGGGCGTGTAAAACCCTGGCACTATCCACGGCTAGAAAAAAACATCATGTCCTCCTTGGGTCCCTTATCCTGTTTTTGTCTCATACCGAGGTATGAGGCTCGCGAATTAACGCTATACACAAAGCTATGCTATATTAAAGCCGTGCTTTGATTATCAACCACATGACTCTGCTTTTCAACAAAAGCCTTGATCATTTGCATTTCAGCATGCCACATAGGCAATTCACGCCATGCGACTGATGTCTATCGATGTATAACCTCTGAGCTCGTACGTCTCAGAGAAGGGCGTTAAGCAAGAGAATAAATTCTCCACCGCCAAATAGATATATATTTAATAGAAATCAATCAACACAGAATAAAATCCAATGTCAGACACACATCCATTTACAAGTTCGTTCTGGGTCTGAACGAAACCGAAGGCACCTTATTCCTCGTCCCATATGTCCAATACAGGAGAGAGGTCCTTGCATATCCGTCGATCTCTAAGTACGTCTGGACGATCACCACTTATTACCTCATCTTGTGTGTACAACCCAATCAAGACATCAGTAATCATCCAAACGATGTGAAGACCTCCGGTCTTCAACCACCGTCTTCATCGTCGACTTATCATCGAAACAGTTATCCAGAATGGGTATAAACCCGGCCTTTCTGAATAACTCGCATATATAATAAACAAGTGCTATAAAACACGACATATGCCTCATTCCAATTCAGAATATTCGTTTATTCAAATATTCACATTCTTAGGGATATGTTCCCATTAATTTTATCCAAGATAAATTCTTCTAAATTTATTCTTTAATCTTCCTTTGAATATGAATTCAAACCATATTAAGGTTTTCCAGACTAGTCGGAATTAATGCACCTTATCGAGGTAACCATTTATTTAATTTCCCAATCCCAACTTGCTCATCCCATGGTGCAAAATTGGTACTTCCCCATAACTAACACCATGGTGTTATCAGTAGATTTAATTACCATTTCCCCTTCAAATCTAATTAAAGATTTAACTATCGCTCGGAGAAAAACTGGTGATACTCCACTCTCGATCATTTCCTAAATTTGATAATTTAAATTATCAATTCACATTTCAATCTAATTAAAAATTCATTAAAACTCCACTTAGTTTCAATCTTTCCAAAAATCAATATTAATGATTATTTAACTTTGAAGACACAAACATGCCGCATCGACAATCTGCACCATACTATTGATTTCTACCTGTATATAACCTCCGATCTCGTACGTCTCAGAGAAGGGTGTTAAGCAAGAGAATAAATTCTCCACCACCAAACATATATATATTTAGTAGAGGTCAACCATACAGTTCGAAATACAATGATAGACATGTAATCCTGCCTTTAACTGGGTTAAAGAACTAACGTCATTTAAAACACAATTCACGATAAACCCAAATCACATTCCATTAATTATGGAATCTTCACGGACAAACAAATCAATATATAATCGATAACAACTTCCGTATCCAACTAATAATATAAATGGAATAACGACAAAGCCTTTTAAATTACATATGCATTAACAGTCATCCTCCACAGAAGCTCATTTTGATTATTATCAAATTGAATTCCATTCAATTCCAATTTAATATATTAAATTGGAAAACTTTACTTCGGAAATTTCCCATTAAATCTTAATAAAAAGATTTATAAATTCCAAATCCCATTTCACTGTAAATCGGGTTAAAAAACTAATGTCGTTAAAAAATGCAGTTCACAATAAACCCAATTCACATTCCAAATCCCATCCCGTCCGTCTCTAACCATAAATTAGTAAGAGAACGACTCCCTAAGTATTAATCCCGAAGGCCGAAACCAACATCAGATCAATAACTTGGAAACCATTCAACTTAGCTAATCTCCAGTCAGTTTCTAATTTTCTTAACTCCATTGGGTTTAAAAATAGTATTATTAAAGATACCATTCACGACAAACCCAAAATCTCATTCCATTATTAGTCGGGTTAAAGAACAAGTGTTACTTAAAACACCGTTCATGATAAACCCAAAAACCAATTTTAATTTAATTCCAATTAAACGTTAATTAATTGGTAAACTTCATTAAATCTTAATAAAAAGATTTACATCTTTTCTCAACTGGGTTTAGGAACAGTGTTAGTGAAGACCCCGTTCACGACAAACCCAAAATCCAATTCAATATTAAATACCAGGCTCTGAATAGAAATTATATCGGCTTATATAATATCAAATTCTGAAATCATCAAATATCGTATTGGGAATAACGATATACATATATCTTCCAAATTTCCATAACAATACCTGTACAATCACGAAATCCAATATCGAAATATTCCGATGATGATTACGATTCAAATCCACTCCAATTCATATATTGGAAATTCTGGTTATTTTTAAAACCATTTCGAATCCAATTTATTTATTTAAAAATAGTGGATTATAATTCTAGTTCATAACTAGTTCATTCCGATAAAAATATATTTTTATCTTTTCAAATATGGAATTTTTCATCCTAATTCTTTCTAAATCATTTATTATGATTTTACACTAATTATTGATATTTTAAATAATTTTATCAAGGCCCGTGCAGTCGATTTCCATAAACAGTCACCGAACAGCACTAAAGCGACTTTTCCAAATTTGATTTGGGCATAATTCCAAATCCAGCCGTTATATTTCAAATTCCTTATATTCTTTGGAAATCTCTTTTCGATATGAACCCAACGCTTCTGGTTTTAGGAGAATCCGACGGTCGGATTTCCCATAACGCCAATTTAAAGTCAATGGTCGGAATTCACGAACTGCCGCGGCGCGACGCGTTCTATTCAGGCCATTAAATATATATATAATATATATTATATATATTTCGTTGATTTCCATTAACGTATTTTATAAATCTTTTTAAACCCGTTTTCAAAACGATTTCAACTTCATATTCAATTTTAAATCAAATTTGAATATTCTATATCATTAATATATAAATGATAATATTGTCAAAACATTTGATTTTGAAATCACTTCCATTTCGATATTCATTATAAAAATGTAAAATCGATATAAATATCGTTCACGTCAAAATGGCGTTAATCTAATCAACACGGCTTTATATATTTAAATATTTTCGTGTCCATCCCAAATCGGATATCAAAATCATATTTGGTCCATTCCTGCATATGATTTTAAAGTATTTGTTGTTTTAAAATATTCGTTATTTTAAAATATTCTTCAGTTGTAAATTGGAATCAGACACAATCAATTACCATATAATATTATTTATTTGGATTTCAACAACACTTATATATAATAATAATGGTAACCAATCAACCATCATCCAGAGTGCATTCGACACTGCATAAGCATTAAATATAAATATTTAACGCTTACAACAACCTGTCAACCAATCGATCGACATACAACTAAACAATTGGGATTAGTGTACATCATATATCATCCCAATACCCGTGTGGGGTTTTAATCAACAAACATTGAATATTATTTGTGCAGTTGGGTGATGTGTAAAATTTATCGTCCCAATCAATATCAATCAAATGGGTGTACATAAACAAATCGTCTGATTTGTAAATGAATATTTATTTTATTCATATCCACGTTAAAAAATACTTTATTTCAACACGTGAATATTTACACAGTCATTTCACATCACAAACAATTTCCGCAACACAATTAAACAAACAAGTCGTCCATGGTCTGTGGACGACGGGTGTTGAGTGCTGCTAAGCACCGTCTGCATCCTAGTATATATAATTAGAAAATAAAATTAAAGTGAGAATTCTCACCTTTGGGATCCACTCCTCCATTCTTTATTTCTGAACGGTTCGAAGTTGGATTTGATTCCGGTCGATTCATCGAAATCTGTCTCACGCAGTTTTATGTTAAAAATCATATTTTTACTTCAACGCTACATATATAAAAATCATATTTTTATAACGATGTTAATAGTATAAAAGTCATATCTTGATGTCGTTATACATATAATAAAAATCAAACTTTTACTTCGCTGACTTCATAATAAAAATTATATTTTTATTCAGCTATTTCATATATAAAAATCAAAATTTTAAATCGCTATTCAAATAATAATATCAAATTTTATTTCAATATTCAAATAGTAAAAATCGAATTTTTATTTCAAATCTATATAGATAAAAATCATATTTTTACAATGCTACTTATGTAATAAAAATCATATTTTTATAAATTCTCCTTCATTATAAAAATCAAATTTTTATTTATTCAAAAATCTTATCTTTATATATTCAATAATCTTATCTTTATTATTTAAAAATCTTATCTTTACTATTTAAAAAATCTTATCTTTACTATTTAAAAATCTTATCTTTACTATTTAAAAATCTTATCTTTACAAACAATGCTTTTCATATGAAGAAACTGAAAATAAATCAAAGTTATAAATAAAAAACTCACATTTTCTTTTCAAAGTTGAAGCTAGGTTGGAGGAGGGGGTTTCAGGCGGTCGGGGTCCAGCGTTGGCGGCTGCTGGTGACGGAGAGGGCACGACGATGGTCTTCAGGGCGACGGTGGTCTTGGGATGGGGTTTTGCGTTTGAATTGGAGAAGGAGCCGAGGGGTAGCGGCAATAGATGGAGAAGGAGGCGCGAGGGGAGCGGAGGTGGCGATGGCCAACCTTCCATGGCGGCGGCGCAACTGGAAGGGGGCGACGAGGAGCGATTGAGGAATCATCGGGGTTTTCTTCCCCTTTTTTTTGTTTTATTATCTCAATCTGAGAGAAAACAAAGGGGGGAGGGGCCATTTTTATATTTTAATATTTAATTAAATCCAAAAAGTCAACTTTTTTATTTGAACTCCAAATCGAACTCACCGATGGTTGTCCCTAGTTAATTACCCCCATTCCGAACACAATGGGATATGTTTCGCAACCCAACTCAGCTGTTACGATCAGTTTCCACTAAATTAAAAATATGAATCATTATATTTTAAATTTAAATGCACATTTCAATTTACCGGGGACACCTACAGACTCCAAAAATTCCAAAAAAATAAATCTGGCTATGTTTTGATGATACAGTCCTAACAAAACTAATTTCGTCGAATTTGGAGACCGTTTGAAAAATGGTCATTTTCCAGTCGATTAAATTCAAACTGAAATGATCAAACACGTTTAAATCCGCCACGCTCACATATTGATTCCAAAAATTACGAAAATTGAAATCTAACATAATTTGACATTCCGGATCCAAAAAAAGTGGTCTCATCGAAAAAGGAGGTCGTTTGCAAAATCTCTATTCTTAAGGGCTATATTTCCATGATGACTATTCTGAATTTTCAACTGGGCATAAATTTTATTCCCGCTATGAAATCTTGATTTTTCAGATTCGTTAGAAAGATATTTTCAAATAGATTCAAATATTTTTGGTTTCACTAAAACCCGGTTTGTTTTGAATCCTGTACATTTGTTTGAAATTTGAAATCGAATTTTCAAACTACCGTTCCATTTCCATTTCCTTTTATAATTAAAATAAATATTTATTTTCTAATTTCAATTTAAATAAATTTATATGTTCCAATTCTATTCAAAATAAATTTCTAGTCGTTATTATTTAAAATAATTCATTTTGAATATTCAAAATTCATTAAAAATGCCAAAATAAAAATTTTAAATTGGTTCTGATTTTCCGGGTTGTTGCAATCTCCCCCACTTAAAATCCTTTCATCCTCGAAAAGGAACGGAGCTGAAAGTTGTTTTACTAATCAACTCAACTTTCAGTTTGGCTTTCATTCTTCAACTTTTCAGTTTCTAAGAATTTTTAATTTTTCAAAAATTTGGCTAACACCCTAAATTTTTGAAAACATTTCGCCATAACCTACTTTGCACGAGGAGCACCGAGAAAATCCCGAAACCGCCACATAGGCCCTCTCATCTCAAAAAAGAAAAGAAAAAGCCAATCGGCTCATAAAATCATCCAAACCCAATAAATTAGTAAACAGTACCTATTTGTCGGGCATACAATTTTATTCCTCTTCTCTAGCCTCCTTGCTATAACTTGTTCACACATATATATGTACATGCATGCATTTCCGAACAATTTTCAATACAACTCAATATTTGGTTCAATTTGGCTAATGGTTCAAAATTTAATAAATCAAACCAATAATCAAACAACACAATAAGCAATCAAGTAGTTGATTAGTTTTTCAAATGCATAACTTTAATATATATTCAAAAATCATATTTTTGATGCCAAATTCTAACAATAACCTATCTAGTTTTGGTTCTCATGTTAATAGGAAATATATAGAAATCCTACTTTCGAAACTCAAACACAAATACTGATGATACTATAGTAATCATCAGGATCGTCTCAGGGCGACTAGAGTGTGATTCAATATCTATCCATTATATTAAAACTTCGAATATACGTTTGCAAGGCATATATGCAAAATCTTTATATACACGATTGTCCAAATTCAATGTAAATTAAATATTCAAATACGCATTATAAGTTTAAATTTTCAAAACAATATTTGTTTTCACTTTTATTTTAAAAATAATACTCTTCACACTCATTCTAGGATACTACTGATCCTATCTCTAATGATCCATTCTCATTGGATATTACTAATCCAATCTCTGATGAATTCTATCGTTCGGTTCTAATGTGTCCTGTTCTTGAGCTCTTTAAACCAAAGCTTTGATACTAAGCTGTAACGACCCGAACATTCATGTAAAGGAAAGAACGGATTGAGTTGAGGACAAGACGAATCAGAACACAAACAGAAGAACATTTCATTGCTTATTACAATAATTTATCTCGAAGTACAAGATTATTCAGAGTATGAACAAATAAAATACATTCGATAAATATAAGAGATTACAATACATTACATAGCAACGAAAAATAATACAAAAATACAACTGAAGGAGATACACGGATACAGAGCTTTCCAAATATCATTTCAGCTGTAAACCAGGATTCTGTGAATATAAATTTGCAAAACCAAAACTACTAGCTGCCCATATGCAAAATAGGGGCACCCGGAGTTTAGGTTAAAAAAATAAACTCCAGGTCAGTGATGTGACTGGTGTGAGAACTAAAACAATTATTTAAAACTTTCATTAAAAATAAGGTAAATCAGGGACCATGCCGTATAACACGGAACGGGTTTCCTCCCAAGGATACCAGAGCATAGAATAAACAGCGCAATGCTTTTTGGAAAAACTGAAGCTATTATAAGACTCAGGTCCCATCACACAATGCAATGCAAGCGGAGGATAGAATTTTATCTTATAATAGCCAAACATGCTTGGTACATTTAAAACAAATCGTTTTGATACTATTATAGTGTAAACTGTATGAAAACAACTTCAAATATAAATGTATCAATCATAGATGGCATAGTGCCCCATACCACTATGTCACCATACTAGGCTCTACAATCAAAACCGAAATGTCACGTATTGAAAATTGGGTTTCCGTCATGAGTCTAGGCAAGGGATGTACTCCTTTCCGCTTCAAGACACTCTAGCAAATGCCTCGGGACTACGCACTCTGGGCAACCCCTGGATCCTCCAAGGCTGGTCCACACTTACGTTTATGGATTGGCAATTCCTGAACACACATTTCCCGGTCCTATAGGACCTATCCATTTGCTCTGTAGAGACTGATATAACCAAGGCGCCTCGCATTCCAACAACCAGATAGGCAAAAATAATATAAATGTCGGGGCCTGTAAAACCCTGGCACCACCCATAGCTAGAAAGAAACGTCATGTCCTCCTTGGGTCCCTTATCCCTTTTTGACTCATACCGAAGTGTGAGGCTTGCGAATTAACGCTATACACAAAGCTATGCTATATTAAAGCCTTGCTTTAATCAGTAACCATAAGACTCTGCTTTTCAATAAAAGCCTTGATCATTTGCATCTCAGCATGCCACATAGGCAATTCACGGCATGCGACTGATGTCTATCGATATATGACCTCTAAGCTCGTACGTCTCAGAGAAGGGTGTTAAGCAAGAGAATAAATTCTCCGCCGCCAAACAGATATATATATTTAATAGAAATCAATCAACACAGAATGAAATCCAATGTCAGACATACATCCATTTACAAGTTCGTTCTGGGTCTGAACGAAACTGGAGGCACCTTATTCCTTATCCCATATGTCCAATACAAGAGAGAGGTCCTCGCATATCCGTCGATCTCCAAGTACGTCTTGACGATCACCACTTATTACCTTGTCTTGGGTGTACAGCCCAATCAAGACATCAGTAATCATCCAAACGATGTGAAGATCTCCAGTCTTCAACCACCTTCTTTATCATCGACTTATCGTCGAATCAGTTATTCAGAATGGGTATAAGCCTGGCCTTTCCAAATAACTCACATATATAATAAACAAGTGCTATAAAACACAACTTACGCCTCATTCCAATTCAAAATATTCTTTTATTCAAATATTCACATTCTTAGGGATGTTCCCATTTATTTTATCAAAGATAAATTCTTTTAATTTTTTCTTTAATCTTCCTATGAATATCAATTCAAACCATATTAAGGTTTTCCAAACAAGCCGGGATTAACGCACCTTATCGAGGTAACCATTTATTTAATTTTCCAGTCCCAACCTATTCATCCCATGGAGAAAAACTGGTATTACCCCATAACTAACACCACGGTGTTATCGGTAAATTTAATTACCATTTCCCGTTCAAATCTAATTAAAGATTTAACTATCGCTCGGAGAAAAACTGGTTATACTTCCACTGTCAATCATTTCCCAAATTTGATAATTTAAATTATCAATGCACATTTCAATCTAATTAAAGATTCATTAAAACTCCACTTAGTTTCAATCTTTCCAAAAATCAATATTAATGTTTATTTAACTTTGGAAACACAAGCATGCCGCATCGACAATCTACACCGTGCTATTGATTTTTACCTATATATAACCTTTGAGCTCGTATGTCTCAGAGAAGGGTGTTAAGCAAGAGAATAAGTTCTCCGCCACCAAACAGATATATATTTAGCGGAGATCAACCATACAGTTCGAAATACATTAATAGACATGTAATTCTGCCTTTAACTGGGTTAAAGAACTAACGTCATTTAAAACACAGTACACGATAAACCCAAATCACATTCCATTAATTATGGAATCTTCACGGGAAAACAAATCAATATATAATCGATATCAATTTCTGTATCCAACTAATAATATAAATGGAATAACAGCAAAGCCTTTTAAATTCCGTATGCATTAACAGTCTTCCTCCACAGAAGCTCATTTCGATTATTATCAAATCGAATTCCATTCAATTCAAATTTAATATATTAAATTGGAAAAGTTTACTTTGGAAAATTCCCGTTAAATCTTAATAAAAAGATTTATAAATTCCAAATCTCACTTCACTGTAAATAGGGTTAAAGAATTAATGTCGTTAAAAATTACAGTTCACAATAAACCTAATTCACATTCCAAATCCCATCCCATCCGTCTCTAACCATAAATTAGTAAGAGAACGATTCCGTATTAATCCCGAAGGCCGAAACCAACATCAGATCAATACCCAGGAAACCATTCAACTTAGCTAATCTCCAGTCACTTTCTAATTTTCTTAACTCCATTGGGTTTAAGAGTAGTATTATTAAAGATACCATTCACGACAAACCCAAAATCTCATTCCATTGTTAATCGGGTTAATGAACAAGTGTTACTTAAAACATCGTTCACGATAAACCCAAAAACCAATTTTAATTTAATTCCAATTAAATGTTAATTAATTGGTAAACTTCATTAAATCTTAATAAAAAAATTACATCTTTTCTCAACTGGGTTTAAGAACAGTGCTAGTGAAGACATAGTTCACGACAAACCCAAAATCCAATTCAATATTAAATACAAGGCTCTGAATAGAAATTATATCGGCTTATATAATATCAAATTCTGAAATCAACAAATATCGTATTGGGAATAACGACATACATATATCTTCCAAATTTCCATAACAATATCTGTATAATCACGAAATCCAATATCGAAATATTCCGACGATGATTACGATTCAAATCCACTCCAATTCATGTATTGGAAATTCTGGTTATTTTTAAAATCATTTCAAATCCAATTTATTTATTTAAAAATATTGGATTATCGATAAAAATATATTTTTATCTTTTCAAATATGGAATTTTTTATCCTAATTCTTTCCAAATCATTTATTATGATTTTACACTAATTATTGATATTTTTAATAATTTTATCAAGGCCCGTACAGTCGATTTCCATAAACGGTCATCGAACAGCACTTCCAGCGACCTTTTCCAAATTTGATTTGGGTATAATTCCAAATCAAACCGTTATATTTCAAATTCCTTGTATTATTTGGAAATCTATTTTCGATACGAACCCAACGCTTCCAGTTTTAGGAGAATCCGACGGTCGGATCTCCCATAACATCAATTCAAAGTCAATGGTCGGAATTCACGAACTGCCGCGGCGCGATGCGTTCTATTCAGGCCATTAAATATATATAATATATATTATATATATTTCGTCGATTTCCATTAACGTATTTTATAAATCGTTTTAAATTCGTTTTCAAAACGATTTCAACTTCATATTCAATTTTAAATCAAATTTGAATATTCCATATCATTAATATTTATATGATAATATTGTCAAAACATTAGATTTTGAAATCACTTCCATTTCGATATTCACTATAAAAATGGATAAAATCGATATAAATATTGTTCATGTCAAAATGGCGTTAATCTAATCAATACGACTTTATATATTTAAATATTTTCGTGCCCATCCCAAATCGGATATCAAAATCATATTTGGTCCATTAGTGAATATTATTTTAAAATATTAGTTATTTTAAAATATTCGTTATTTTAAAATATTCTTCAGTTCTGAATTGGAATCAGACACAATCAATTACCATATAATATTATTTATATGGATTTCATACAACACATGTATATAACAACAATGGTAACCAATCAACCATCATCCAGAGTGCATTCTACTCTGCATAAGCATTAAATATAAATATTTAACGCTTACAACAACCTGTCAAGCAATCGATCGACATATAACTAAACAATTGGGTTTAGTCTACGTCATATATCATCCCAATACCCTTGTGGGGTTTCTATCAACAAATACAGAATATTATTTGTGCAGTTGGGCGATGTGTAAAATTTATCGTCTCAGTCAATATCAATCAAATGCGTGTACATAAACAAATCGTTCAATTTGTTAATGAATATTTATTTTATTCATATCCACGTTAAAAATTATATTTTTAACGATAAAATATTTTATTTCAACACATGAATATGTACATAGTCATTTCACATCACAAACAATTTCCTCAACATAATCAAACAAACAAGTCGTCCATGGTCTATGGACGACGGGTGTCGGGTGCTGCTAAGCACCGTCTACATCCTAGTATTTATTTTAACTAGAAAAAAAGAATTAAAGTGAGAAGTTCTCACCTTTGGGATCCACTCCTCTATTCTTTATTTTTGAACGGTTCGAATTTGGATTTGATTCCTGTCGATTCATCGAAATCTATTTCACGCGGTTTTATATTAAAAACCACATTTTTACTTCAACGCTACATATATAAAAATCATATTTTTATAACGATGTTAATAGTATAAAAAACATATCTTGATGTCGCTATACATATAATAAAAATCATATTTTTACGTCGCTAACTTCATAATAAAAATTATATTTTTATTCAGCTATTTCATATATAAAAATCACATTTTTGTATCGCTATTCGAATAATAAAATCAAATTTTATTTCGATATACAAATAATAAAGTCAAATTTTTATTTCAAACCTATGTAGATAAAAATCATATTTTTACAATGCTACTTATGCAATAAAAATCATATTTTTATAAATTCTCCTTCGTTGTAAAAATCAAATTTTTATATATTCAAAAATCTTATCTTTATATATTCAAAAATCTTATCGTTACTATTTAAAAATCTTATCTTTACTATTTAAAAATCTTATCTTTACTATTTAAAAATCTTGTCTTTACAAACAATGCTTTTCATATGAAGAAACTGAAAATAAATCAAATTTATAAATAAAAAAACTCACATTTTCTTTTCAAAGTTGAAGCTTGGTTGGAGGAGGGGATTTCAGGCGGTTGGGGTCCGGCGTTGGCGGCTGCTGGTGACGGAGAGGGCACGACGACGGTCTTCAGAGCACGGTGGTCACGAGGATGGATTTTTGGGGCTTTGTGTTTGAATTAGGGGAGGAGCTGAGGGGTAGCAGCAGCAGACGGAGAAGGAGGCGCGGAGGGGAGCGGAGGTGGCGATGGCCAACCTTCCATGGCGGCGGCGCAACTGGAAGGGGGTGATGAGGAGCGACTAAGGAATCGTCAGGGTTTTCTTCCCCCTTTTTTATTTTATTGTCTCGATCTGAGAGAAAACAAAGGGGGAGGGGCCATTTACATATTTTAATATTTAATTAAATCCACAAAGTCAACTTTTTTATTTGAACTCCAAATCGAACTCACCGACTATTGTCCCTAGCTAATTACCCCCATTCCGAACACAATGGGATATGTTTTGCAACCGAACTCGGCTGTTATGATCAGTTTCCACTTAATTTAAAATATAAATCATTATATTTTAAATTTGAACGCACATTTCAATTTACTGGGGCCACCTACGGACTCAAAAAATTCCAGAAAATTAAATCTGGCTATGTTTTGACAATACAGTCCTAACAAAAATAATTTCGTCGAATTTGGAGACCATTTGAAAAATGGTCATTTTCCAGTCAATTAAATTCAAACTGAAATGACCAAACACGTTTAAATCCACCACGCTCACATATTGATTCCAAAAATTATGAAAATTGGAATCTCGCAATAATTTGACATTCCGGATCCAACAAAAGTGGTCTCGTTGAAAATGGAGGTAGTTTACAAAATCTCTATTTTTAAGGGCTATATTTCCATAGCGATTATTCTGAATTTTCAACTGGGCATAACTTTTTATTCCCGCAATGAAATCTTGATTTTTCAAATTCGTTGGAAAGATATTGTCAAATAGATTCAAATATTTCTGGTTTCACTAAAATCAGGTTTGTTTTGAATCCTGTACATTCATTTGAAATTTGAAATCGAATTTTCAAACTACCACGCCATTTTCAATTCCTTTTATAATTAAATTAAATATTTATATTCTAATTTCGATTTAAATAAATTTATACATTCTAGTTCTATTCAAAATAATTTCTAGTCATTATTATTTAAAATTATTCATTTTAAATATTCAAAATTCATTCAAATTGCCAAAATAAAAAATTTAAATTGGTTCTGATTTTCTAGGTTGTTACATATATTCTTTCCCAAAATACTAAAAATTAAATTTTAAGTATCTCTTGGCCATAGAGTAGAAAATCATATACGAACATCGGTTGGTTAAATAAATTTTGTTTTAACTTTTAACTTGAAATATTATTTAAGGAAATATAAATATTTTTTTATAATCTGATTTCATTTGAACTTGAACTTTGAATTTTGAAATAAAAAGCTAAAGTAAATGACTTAATGTGTACGCTGATGTTAAAACTGAAACCGAATATAAACTGAATCTACTGAAAATTGAATTGTTTATCCATCTTTGAATTATACTTTAAATTAACCTGATTTAAAGTAATGCTTGAATGGTGAACTCGAGGTTTGCTATAAATTGAAATGATTCTAAAATGAGAATTCTAAGTTAAAACTTTAAATATTTGAATCAGATTGTCTGAATTGAATTGATTTGAAATGAGAGTTGAGTCGAACTGAAATATTGAAATTGAGTTGATTTGGTTGGAAATTTGGAAGAAACCATTCTAATTCTAACTATAGTATTTTTAGTCATTAAATTAACTATTATACTAAGTGATAATTTTATTTTATGAACTAAACTATTTTTAACTTATATATTAACTATCTTTATAAACTATCTTTCCTTATAAATTATTTTATTTTTAACTTATACACATATATTTATTTACTATTTTAAATAAACTATTTTAACAATCAACTGTCTATGCTATAAACTCCTTTAATATTTAACTATATATGTGTATATATATATATATATAACAAAAATTTAATAAGTATTATTTTATATTCAAAATGATTTATTTAAACTTTTATTTTATAACTATTTGTTATCAAACTATTTCAAATATATATATAAACTATTTAATATACCTTTCAACTATTTTAATTATTCAAATTATTTTAAGATTGGAATAGTTTCAAGATTCTAAATTTGGTTTAAGTGGAGATTTTAATATGAATATTCTATCTTTACTCTTGAAATAATTTTAAAGCAAAATCTGATATTTTGATATAAAGTATGAATCCCTTTACAAAGTAAAAGAATCGACGAGTGTGAAAAATGTGAAGGTTTGGTTGTTAAAGAGACCAGGATCATATATTGTGATACTCTCGACCAATACCGAAACCACTTTAACAATTGTGCATGAGGTGGGTCATAATTAAAATGACTAAAACAAGGTTATACCGGACCAAGTGGGGTTGGCTACCCTCATCAGTAACACTTCTTCCTTTATTACTATAGTCCCTTAGTTGATTGGATTTAAAAGATGTGCATCCTTGATTTGGGAGTATTGTTACGAGTTGGGCGGTAGTCGCGACTATGCGTTACCACCAGTCCGGGCGTGCAACCAGTAGATTTCTACTCTGAGCATTCCTGTGTGCCTTGTAATATTGTCCAGATCGAGCCCTCTATGATTTTGATTTAACGTTGTCGTATAGCGGCACATCCCTATTCATCGACGGCTTACTGGTGTTTTATATGCAATGTTTACGACAATGTATAAACAGTGTAAGGGTAAAAATGTAATCCCCTTGCGCTATTTTGATACTTTTACTTTACTGGATAAACACTATTATAATAATGAAATTATATTATACTATATCTAGTTTGATGGATCCTTAGGAGATGGAAATTCCTCTAGCATATCTTAAGTTATAGCATTCACGATCACATTGGTATGAGAAGTTAAATGACCTAACTTTCTGTACCATTTACGTGACATTCAACTACTTATGTCCAATTTAAAGGCACAGAAAACCAAACTGTTAATAAATTTATACTAGAATATATATGAGAATATGTCTCGTCTTCAGCTCTTTCTCTGAAGTTCCAAGTAATACCTAACCTGGAAATATACTCGGTCTCACCCGAGCACATTTTAAGTAAAGAAAAATTTACCCGGACCAGTCTGGAATATTTTCGGTGACAAATTTATAGCACAAACATCTTGTTTAATTAAAAAAATCCAATTGAAAGAAAAGGATAATCGTAAGGCCAATCTACGCATAAACACGGACTGTTTTTACCTTACGATAACCCAAATATTTTTGATATCAAAATCTAGTGATATTGTAATAATGTTTATCAAACCACAAATAAATATCCTTCTAGTAGAACGCTTGCATCTCACGCTCTACACACTTAGTATATAATCGAAAACCACATAGAGATTGTATTTCCAACATGACAAGGTATGGGACCACCTTCTGATCAGTGTACTCTAGAGAGGATACACCAGGGTTCAATAAGAACATCTTGCAACCCGGCCAAACATGACTAGCCACTCATTTAACTTGAGTGTACCGAGCATGGTTGTGATCAGCAACCGTTACTGAAAGCATACAACAGTAATAAAATAAGAAGCAAATGGGATTTCTCCAGATCAGGTGATCGTACCCTTAATGAGAATGACCCACTTAGCCATGATGCCTGCCCGATTTTTGTCATTTCTCGGTTGATGAGGCTTGAGGTCACGATTACCTTTCAGAACAACACATTCCATCTCTGAATGCCACATCATCAAATCCTTCAACTCACTAATTGATGTCCCAAATACACTCTGGGTGTTAAGCTAAGAGAATAAATTCTCTACCACCAAATTTAGTATATTTGTAAAAATCAATGTACGTGAGTTTTCAGGAAATAACATATCAAATAATCGTCCATACAAGTCCGTTCTGGGGCCAAACGAACTAAAGATACCTCAAAACAAGAAGTTTACTGCCACGAGTTCGGTCTCGATAATTAACCCGAGACATCAGCGAGTAATCCTCTCGCTCTGAAGACCTATTTCTTCAAATTATAAGCATCTCTGCAATGTTAGTTCATTAATGCAAAGTTTGTTCGAAGTGGATTTGGGTCTGGTTCCCACCCCATCCTCTTCGACCTAACAAGTCAAAAATCCAAATTAACATTTCATCGATAGTTAGGTATTTAACTACCAATCACAAAAAATACAACCAAATACTTCAGTAGTCCGTGCCTTTTTACTTTAATCATATCATTAAAACCATTTCATCGATTTCATGAACTTATCTCAAAAAAATTCTTCTGTTTTTCGTTACTTTGGAAACATAATCATAAACTTACAACTTCATAATGGCATATTCACAAAACTTCTCTTTATTTCCTTTTACTTTGGAAAATAACGATATACAAACCTTTTCAATTTGGTATAGAATAAATCACCAATTCTTATAAGGGTTAAACAACAATATAATTCAATTATTGCTTATATTATAAAACCCCAATCCATCTCACTTAACCTTAAAACTTACGACTTTAAGTTTAAAACTTTACCCATGGAAATAATATTTAAATTTCCAAATCTATTTCCAATCCCAATCTAGTTATAGCCTCTTTTATAGATCTTTACCAAATTCAACTACAATTTGATTATTTTCTTAATTGGCTTACAATTAAAAAGTTAACCATTTCAATTAATATAAGTTCGGATCATCACTAACTTTAACGTTAACTACATAAAATGTAGTTAACTTTTTGATTAACCGCAACTAGAATAATTAATCCCTCTAAACAATTGTTAAAATAGTAATTAACATTATTAATAAGACTGTGACGGCCCGCCCTGCACCAGCCGATATTTCCAATGAAAGTGCGCTGTGCAAATGCCCGAGTAGCACGGGACGGTCGCCAAAGAAAGAAAAAGAAAGGAATTTGAACTAACAAGGAACCTGTAGAATGACTCACAACGCATAGGATAAAATATAATAATAACATAACTTTGACATAAAACAGGCGAGACAGTGCATAAACTGAAAACTAAACCATCATCGCAGTGGAATCCAAAATACAACTTATGAACCAACATCATTATTGCAACTTCAAAATACTGTCTCTGAAGCAAAATGAGAAAGGTACACTAGTAATGCCCAAAGTAGTGACCAACAGTGACACAGGGAGATTATATATATATAATACGTAGAAGCCTCCTGCTCGTCTCCGGTACAACTACTCGTGCATAATCACCTGATCTGTCTCTAGTATGCCCATTTAAGAGCACCCAGGGTAATAAGAAGAGTAATAAAATTATGGGTTAGACAAAAGTCTGGTATGAGCGATAAGCAGCAAAACAGAACAATAACAGGTATAACTAACCATACCTGAACCTGGACCTACAACCAAAGAGTTAGCACAACAGGATGTACAATACTCTAAGGTGACACTAACATATGGGGTAAAGATACGGGGGAGGTGTGTACACGTCATAGTGATGGCAAACAATCAAGCATAGCAACCATCCTCACATCTCTCACTTAGTGCGTAAAGCATACGATATCCACTGCTTTGATCACCCTAATCCTTTGCTATGATCACTCTGCCCCATGGAGTCATGATGGCTCCACTGCACTGATCCATAGCCACTAATCCCTTGCTATGTCCACTTTGCCCCATGAAGTCATGATGACTCCACTGCACTGGCTCATAGCCATGCTACGATCACTCTGCCCCATGGAGTAAAAACTACCCCACTGCACTGATCCGTAGCATAACATCCGTCTTGGTGGTGAATCAAAGCTATAGACGTTGACAACCCCTTTGCACGCATCCCGCAGAAAAGTCCAACTCATGATGTTAACTCATTGGTTCCCAACTGGATCCTGAGTTTTGCTTCCTATTTGGACTAATTTTGCATCTTGGGTTTTTGGTCTCTTCCGGATCGGTTCAGAAATGAGCTTCCATTCTGTTCAGTTCGGTCCTCCTGAGGTGATTCCCCATCAATTCGGTTCGTGTTGTCTCTTCTGGGTCAGCTAGTGAGCACCCATTGGGTTTGGGTCGGACTACTCAGTTCGTGATGAAGCTCCGTTTCGGTTGGGCCTTTATCACCGGTTCGGGCACTTGGTATGCTCCGGTTCGGGTCGGGGGGCTTCAGATGTGAACTATTCGTGAGCTCCTGGTTGGATCGGGATCTCCAAGTGGTTCGGGGTCGATGCACTAGCTCGTGGTGCAGCAGTTCGGAGGAGCGGTTCATGGGGAGGGGCGATCCGATCCGGTTTCCTGCACTGCTTCCTGCGACTTTTCCAATAAGTGTTTACGCCATACGACGGCGTTTTCGACCATTCTAACTTTTCTAATCAACCACAAAACATACCATACAATCATAGCAACATAGGGAATCAACAATAAACACCAAAACAACAACATAACATGTCAATATTGATCAAGCATACCCAAAAACCTATGTTTTCCCCTTAACCCCCCTTAATCATTTTTAAACATAACTAATGATAGGATTAACAAAATATATCCAAATTAACCCAAATTTATAACAAAGCTTTATTAAAATATTTAAGAATTTCTAACCATTTTTCCAGAATTTAATCATGTATAATTTTGTTAATTAACACTAATCAGACCTAATTAGCCGTAATTAGTGAAAACAATGTAAATCACTCACCTTAGCCAAAATATAAACTCAGATCTGGAATGATTCTTTAAATGGCATGAATTCCAATGCACATAGCAGCCTTTGCCTCTAATTTGATGTTGGTTTGCCTTGATTTGATGCTAATTAGCTTAATCCATGATTAGAGAGCGATTTGGGATGAAATTAGAAGGCGGAGGCCATTGTTAGGATTTCTAAGAGGTAAATGGCGGCTAGAAAACTGAAATAGAATGAAAATCTAACTCATTTCAGTCTCCCCATAACCCTAATCCCAAAATGGGTTATGGGCCCATTTGCTAATTATCCTAATTAGCCCACTTAAGCAGTTTTTCACCTTCTAAACCTTGTTTCAGTCATATCTCCCAAACGTGAGTCTGTTTGGCTAATGTGACCCCTATAGGAGAATATAAACCATTATCCGAATCCAATGGAAGTGGTTTCAGGTCAAAACTGCTTAACAATCAAAAGTTATGGTCGAAACAAGATCAGCGAGGGGCAAAACGGTCATTTAAAAATCGGCAAAAATCATGAACATGGGAAATGACCCCAATAGTCGTTCCCCAAAGTTACACGACTATACAACTTCATATGATAATGAAATAAATATCCTATGATCCTCTGATGCACAGAATGCGGGTCGTTACACTCTCCCCTCTTAAGAAATTTCGCCCCCGAAATTCCTCAACTAAGAAACAACCAATGGGTCCCGCATGCCTACCAGCCATTTCTCGCAATCAAACATACAAAAAAAACCCATCCTAGCATGCGGAAAGACTAAATTGAAATGAAAACCTTACCAGGCAAAGAGTTCTGGATATGTCTCCTTAATGCTCTCCTATGTCTCCCAAGTACAGTCATTCTCATCCCCGCCCCCACTGAACCTTGACTAGATTCACCGCTTTCCTTCGAAGTTTCTTCGTATCGTTCTTGACAATACGAATCGGCTTGCCGTTCCCAACTGCCTCGGGTTCTACTTTGATATCATCCAAATGATCAGGTGAAATAGCCACATCGGGGTCATGCACGAATTTCCTTAATTGGGAAACATGAAATACGTTATGAACTCCCGCCATCTTGTCCGACAACTCAATTTTATATGCCAAATTCCCAACTTGCTCGAGAACTAGGAATGGACCGACAAATCTTGGTGCTAACTTGCCCCTCCTACCAAATCGAATCACGCTCTTTAACAAAGAAATCTTGACAAACACCAATTCGCCAATGGAGAATTTTAGATCTCTTCTACGCCTATCAGCATAACTTATCTGCCTATCTTGAGCAGCCTCCATTCGCTGTTGGATAACCCTGATCTTGTCTGAAGGTTCTCTTATCACATCTGGCCCAAGCACAAACTTCTCACCAGTTTCTAACCAACATGATAGTGAGTTGCACGGTCTTCCGTACAAAGCTTCAAATGGAGCCATACCAATGCTGGACTGATAACTATTATTATATGCGAATTCAACCCGATGGAATGGTCATCCCATGACCCTCCAAAATCTATTATGCAATCTCTTAAGAGATCTTCTAATACTCGATTCACCCTCTCTGTCTGACCGTCGGTTTGAGGATGATACATGGTACTGAGATGTAATTCTGATCCTAACGCCTCTTGTAAGCTCTTCCAAAATCCACTAGTAAACAATGGATCTCAGTCGCTCATAATGCCTTTGGGTATTCCATGAAATCTCACTACCTACTTCATATACAATTCCGCTAACTTAGCTGCCGTTCTACTCGACTTGACGGGTATAAACCTTACACTCTTGGTCAATCGGTTCACAATCACCTAAATGCTATCATGGCCCGATCTAGTCCTTCGTAACCTATCAATGAAATCCATTGAGACTTGTTCCCATTTCCATTCTGGAAGTTCTATTGGTTGCAACAAATCACTAGGCTTTTTTGCTCGACTTTAACTAGCTGGCAGTTCGTGCATTTGGATATAAACTTCCCAACGTCTCTTTTCATCCCTTCCCAGTAGTAGGTCTGCTTCATGTCTCGAAACATTTTGTTACCACCGGGATGTATAGTCAGTTTTGAGTGATGACATTCTCTAAGAACTTCATCTCTCAATCCACTAACATTGGGTACAACTAGTCTCCCATTCTTTCTGAGCCATCCATCTCGATCAAGCCCATACTTGTTCATCTCCTCGTCGATACCCATCTCTAACCTGGAGACGATTTCCAATAGGTTAGGATCGTCCCTCTGACTGGAACCAATCCGCTCAATCAAAGTGGGTCTGGTCGTCAAACTTGCTAACATTTCTGGGTCTAATTCGCACTTAGTCTGAAATAATATCCTGCGACATATTCTAATTGCTTCCATTCTAGAAACGTAGCCCCTAAACTAGCATATCTTCTACTCAATGCATCAGCTACCGCATTGCCTTTTCCTGGTGCATATGCGATATCGAAATCATAGGGAGCTAAGAATTCTAACCATCTTTGCTGTCGGAGATTTAGATCCTTCTGAGAGAAAATATACTTTAACGATTTATGATCGGTAAACAACTCGAATCTTTCTCCCAAGAGATAATGTCTCCTTATCTTCAACGCGAACACTATCGCTGCCAATTCCAAATCATGGGTAGGATATCTTTTCTCATGTGGTTTCAGTTGCCGACTAGCGTAAGCTACAACCCTACCTCCTTGCATCAATACAGCACCTAGCCCGGTACCACATGCATCTGTGTATACCGTCATCTCTTCATTCCCTTAAGGAATGACTAATACTGGCGCGCACGTCAACTTTTCCATTAGATTCTTAAATGCAACCTCGCATTTTTCGTCCCAAACAAAAGCTTGATTCTTTTTGGTTAACTGAGTTAACAGTGCCGCTATCTTGGAGAAGTCTTGGATAAACTTACGATAATATCCAGCTAGTCCTAAGAAACTTCTTACGTCTGTTGCATTCTTGGGCGTAGACCAATCTACCATAGCCACCTTTGCAGGATCCAGGGAAATGCCATTCTTTGAAACGACATGGCCCAAGAATCTCACTTCCCTCCTCCAGAAGTGACACTTAGAAAACTTCGCTTTCAATTGGTGTTTTCTCAACACCTCCGTTGCTACTCCCAAATGTTCCTTGTGTTCTTTCCCTATCCTCGAATAAACCAAGATATCATCCACGAACACAAGAACAAACTTATTCAATTGATCTATGAATACCCTATTCATAAGATCCAAAAAATAAGTTGGTGCATTGGTCAACCCGAATGACATGGCCAGACACTCATAGAATCCAGACGGCGTCCGAAATGCCGTTTAACTATACTCTCAGCTTCCACCCTAAGCTGATGAAAACCTGTCGCGAGATCCAATTGGAAGAACACTCTCGTGCCACTCAACCAATCAAACAAATCATCTATCCACGATACAAGATACTCGTCACCTTATTCAATTCGCGGTAGTCCACACTCAATCGAAGGGAACCATCTGCCTGGGTAGCAAACACAACTTGTGCTCCCCACTCGGAGACACTTGTTCTGATAAATCCCTTCTTCAAAAGATCGCTTACTTGCACCCCATGCTCTCGCTTCTCCCTTGGTGCTATACGACGAAGTGGCATCACTATAGGTCTGACATCTTTCACTAAATCAATACGGAACTCAATCTCTCGGTGTGGTGGAAGTCCGGTCACTTCCTCGAAGACGTCCGGATACTGGCCAGCCACGGGCACATCTGACAACTCATCATGCAGGATGTAGAGGGAATTTAGAAAACTAGCCATTACCCCATCACTAGGTAAACCACCAAACAATATCCTCAGCCCATCATCCGCTCTAACTATCACCAAAAAGCCCTCACAGTCTACCACCACCCCGTATCTTTAGAGCCAATCGACTCCCAAAATAACGCCAAACCCAGTAAAGCCCAAAACAAAGCAATCACAAGCAAACATACATCCATGACTCGATAAGACCACATTACGACAAATCATACTAAGGCTAGTCGAACCGCCAATCGGGTTCGTCACTGCTAAAGGTCTATGGACTATCTAGGGTTCCAATCCCAGCCTATCTACCAGGTCACTAGATATTAAGGAACGGGAAGCCCCGATATCAAACAATACTCAAACAGGAACATCATAAACAGAAAGCATACCTTGAATGACGACATTCTTTCCTTTCTCCTCCATAGTTGGGGCATTCGACGAAGAAGGAACAACATTAATAGCATATGCTTTCACGATTCGCTTCTCTTTAGGGGGTTGCGGACATTTATCCTTGTGATGTCCTACTCGGCTGCAGTTGAAGCACTTCCTGTCCGTTGGCTTTGCTCGACATTCTTTAGCGTAATGACCCTTCTTTCCACAGCTAAAGCACTCAATATCTTTCTTACTCTTTTTCTAACCATCCTTAGCTTGGTTCTGCTTCCTCTTATTCTGAGAATTATTCTTGCCTCCACCGCTTGCCTGCGGCTTTGGCCCCTCTACAGATGCAACAACAACTTCAGTCTTGGGCTTAGGATAAAGGCTCTCTGGCCTCAATGCTTTCCCAACAATCGATTCAAAAGTCTCATCAATATGGTTTATAAGCCTTTCCCCCAAGTACTGATCTAAGCCTATTATTAACTTCTCACTCTTCTTCTCGAGAGTGTCAATAAGGGATAATCCATACTTCGATAAAGTATTGAACTCAGAAATATACTCCGAGACTGCCCTACCATTCTGTTTAAGTTCCAAGAACGTCCTAAACAATTCTGACTTCTGAGCAGCTGCGATAAACTTATCACTGAATCGGGCCTAGAACTGATCCCAAGTAACTTGATCTCAGGGGTAGCTGCCTTAATAGCATTCCACCAATTCATAGCCCGTCCTTGCAATTGATGGAATGCTAGCTTCCTCTTCATCGCGTCTTCGATTCCTAGATCCTTGAAGATATGCTCACAACTATCAAGCCAATCCTGAACTTCTGTAGCCGATTCCGTTCTGTGGAACGACTTCCCACCAAGACTAGTGTAGTCCTTACAGAGCTTGGTAAAATCGGCCCTAGGCGCTTGCACCATTGCACCACCACCATTTGCAGCATTAGGAGCTGCCCTCTGAATACCCCTAAGAGAATCTCCAACTATTCTAGAGTGTGGATTTTCATTTTGCGATTATCCAAACTCCGGAAATCGGGGAAACACAACAGTTTTCCATCCACGCGCTTGTTTAACAAACGCGTGGACCACACGCTTGTTTAACAACCGCGTGGACCACACACTTGTTAAACCAGCGCGTGGAACTTCTTGTTTACCAATTTATTATTAGTATATTTTATAACGTTTAAAATTTTAAAAATTGTTATTAGTATATTTTATAACGTTTAAAATTTTAAAAAGCATTCAGTGATACAAGTATTGCCTAATACACTGATACAATAGCATTTGGATACGATAGCATTTGGATACAAATTTTAAAAACTGTTATTGAATATATGCGTTTCGACCGTAACCACTAGTTTGTACGTGTGTGTTTAGTACACTTAACTTTGAAGGATTTTTATTGTATCGAATGAATTACATTGATGCATGTTGAATGAATTCTATTGAATTGCATTGAATAATGCGGGTGGTAAATTAAACTTAACTAAAGTCACAGTCCATTATTGTCATGGTTGATGTAGAACACTCAATTGTAAACTATTTAACAAAGGGGTTGCTATTTGGTAAATCTCTGTCATCATTAAGTGAGCTGTAGGATACAAATATATGACAAGACAACCCTCTGTCCTAAACAGTTGAGTTGCTACAGCTCTGCATTTTGCAGTTGATTTGACAACTCGTACTGATTAAAGATGACTTGACCACTTCTTTAATAAAGCAAAGCCAGAAACGTTTAATGAATTTGTACTGTTTGGACTGGTCAAGTCTTGCACATTTCACGTTTTATGGCAGAGTGGAGTCGTGTCACTCTGTTTCGAGAGTTTTCGGATTTTAGTGGAGTCCTTGGGAATTTGTACAGTTGGGGTCGTCCTCGATGTACTGTTTTATATCAGAAAGAGACAGAAAGATAACAATACAATACAACCATTATTGCTTTATGTCAGCAAGAAAGCCATTAATGCTTTATATCAAAACTACACCAAGTGTTGCTTTATGTCCCTTTTTGGTATCCAATGAAGACCAGAATGCAGAAAACTATGTTATATAAGGAGGAAACCTTTCAACATTCAGTACTCAAACACAGTCCAATATTTTTAGTACATACGCTCAAAAAACTCGAAAGGCCACAATGTTCACCGAAGAGTGTATTTTGTTTGATGATTCTGACGAAGACTTTGATATTATGGTAGATGATCATTTTCATCGACAAAGACAGCTAATTGCTGCGTTAGGAGATGGTGAATCTAGCAAAAAATCTGGAGGTTCTGGTGTTGGCCGTTGATATAAAAATCGTCATCATGCATGGCACAACGACAGACTAATGGAAGATAATTTTGTGTCAAATCCAAGGTATACATCTACAGAGTTTCGAAGGAGATTTCGAATGAGGCATCCTTTGTTTCTTCGAATCCTAGACTGTATTAAACAACACAATTCCTACTTCATCTACAAACGCAATGCGTTTATGACAATGGGGATCACCAGAATTCAAAAGATAACAGCTGCACTGCGTATGTTAGCCTATGGAAGTCCTGCTGACGCTCAAGACGAAATTTTGAAAATTGCAGAAAGCACAGTACTAGAATGCGTGGACCATTACTGCCAAGCTATCGTAGACGTTTACGGTAATCAATACTTACGTAGACCAAACGAAGCCGACATTGCAATGTTAATGGATATGCACGATAGTAGAGGATGGCCTGGGATGTTAGGATCTTTAGACTGCATGCATTGGGAGTGGAAGAATTGTCCAAAAGCATACGCTGAAGCTTATCAGGGTAAGTCTCATACGTCAACTATTATACTTGAAGCTGTAGCATCGTACGACTTGTGGATATGACATGCTTTTTTTGGAATGCCGGGTTCCAACAATGATTTGAACGTAGTTGAGCACTCAACATTGTTTAACGATTTGGCGAATGGTAGATCAATTCCATATCATTTTACTTTAGGGGGACACAACTATGACCATGAATATTGTCTAGGCGATGATATATACCCACAATGGAGTACCATTGTCAAGACAATACCGAACCCACATAACAATAAACAAGCAAGGTTTGCAGCAATGCAAGAAGGACAAAGAAAAGATGTAGAAAGAGCATTTGGCGTTCTACAATCCAGATTTGCCATAGTCAGTAATACATGCAGACTTTGGTCTCCAAATAAAATGATTAGAATAATGTATACTTGTGTTATTTTACATAACATGATTATAGAGGACGAAAGAGACATGGAGGATGACTTCAATTACGACTGCCCTGCTCCTTCACCTTAGATTTGGCGCGAAAATATGATTGGAAGCGAGCTAGAGCTTGAGTTTCATGTCGAAAACCAGATGTCCTACCGTAACGCTCAAATTCATCGAAGACTCCAGAAAGATTTAACGGATCATCTATGGAACTTTGTTGGAAGTCAGTAAATCTATTTACCGTTAGGTATTGTGTTTTTGTTGCTTTGGTAGTTGTAATATTGTTCTGTAACCTTTATTTAGTATTTGAACCTATGTATCCGTTTATTGTTAGTGAAATCATGTGTCTTAAGCTTTTATAACCATTCATCGTTTTTTATTTAAGTACATTTTCGTGTCTGCATTTCTATTTTTGTCACACTATTTCATCAGAAATCAGTAATCTAAATTTCTAAATAGGTCAAACAATTTATTATAGGACACTCCAAGCATTTGTTCAACATGTGCGTCATACATTGAAACATACGCGGTTGTTCAACAAACGCGTGATACACGCGCCTGTTGAACAACTGCTTGTATTCACGCGCCAGTTGAACAACCGCGTAAAGGGTTTGCACATTCCGAAACTTTCAGCCCAGAAATCCGAACTGTGTGGTGTTTCCACACAGTGTTGGAGCTGATTATGGGGTTGGATTTCAGATATTTGGATATCTAATGTTTTGTTGGAGATGCCCTAAGAATCTCTCTCATGATGTCAGTGAACATCGTCCCTATATCAGGTGCATTCCCGTTATTGGCTCCTCTACCAGTACCCTTCGTATATCAGCTCATCGTTCAATTTGTAAGGAGAAAACGATTAACCACCTCTTCTGTGGTGCCAGTGCAGTGCGACTCCATCCTTAGACATACTAACATTATATATATAGCTTTTGAAAACCAAAATATCACAAAATACGCGCACTCATATACGTATACTATCTCTCCCTTGCGTTTTTCCCAAGGTTAACTATGCAACCTAGAGCTCTAATACCAAGTGTGACAGCCCGCCCCGCACCAGCCGACATTTCCAATGAAAGTGTGCTATGCCAATGCCCGAATAGCACGGGAAGAAAGGAAAAGAAAGGAATTTGAACTAACAAGGAACCTGTAGAATGTCTCACAGCGCATGGAATAAAATATAATAATAACATAACTTTGACATAAAACAGGCGAGACAGTTCATAAACTGAAAAGTAAACCATCATAGCAGCGGAATCCAAAATACAGCTTATGATCCAACATCATTATTACAACTTTAAAATACTGTCTCTAAAGTAAAATGAGAAAGGTACACTACTAATGCCCAAAGAAGTGACCAGTAGTGACATAGGGAGATTATATATATATCATACGTAGAAGCCTCCTGCTCGTCTCCGGTACAGCTACTCATGCATAATCACCTGACCTGTCTCTAGTCTGCCCATTTAAGAGCACCCAGGGTAATAGGAAGATACATAAAACTCTAGGTCAGACAAAAGTCTGGTATCAGCGATAAGTAACAAAACAGAACAATAACAGGTATAACTAACCATACGTGAACCTAGACCTGCAACCAAAGAGTTAGCACAACGGAATGTACAATACTCTAAGGTGACACTAACATATGGGGTAAAGATAGGGGGTGGAGTCTGCATGTTATAATGATGGCAAATAATCAAGCATAACAACCATCCTCACATCTCTCATTTAGTGCGTAAAGCATACGATGTCCACTCCTTTGATCACCCAAATCCTTTGCTATGATCACTCTGCCCCATGGAGTCATGATGGCTACACTGCACTGATCCATAGCCATTAATCCCTTGTTATGTCCACTCTGCCCCCATGAAGTCATGACGACTCCACTGCACTGGCTCATAGCCATGCTATGATCACTCTGCCTCACGGAGTAATAACTACCTCACTGCAGTAATCCATAGCCTAACATCCATCTTGGTGGTGAATCAAAGCTATAGATGTCGATAACCCCTTTACACACATCCCGCAGCAAAGTCCAACTCATGAAGTTAACTCGTTGGTTCCCAACTGGATCCTGAGTTCTACTTCCTATTTGGATTACCTTTTCATCTCGGGTTTTTGGTCTCCTCCGGATCGGTTCAGAAATGAGCTTCCATTTTGTTCGGTTCGGTCCTCCTGAGGTGGTTTCCCATCAGGTCGGTTCGTGTTGTATCTTCCGGGCCGGCTCGTGAGCACCCATTGGGTTCAGGTCGGACTCCTCAGTTCATGATGAAGCTCCGATTCGGGTTGGGCCTTCATCATTGGTTCGGGCACGTGGTATGCTCCAGTTCGGGTCGGGGGGCTCCAGATGTGAACTGCTCATGAGCTCCTGGTCGGATCGGGATCTCCAAGCGGTTCAGGGTCGATGCACTAGCTCGTGTTGCAGCAGTTCGGAGAAGCGGTTCGTAGGGAGGGGCGATCCGATCAGGTTTCCTGAACTATTTCCTGCGACTTTTCTAGCAAGTGTTTATGCCATACGACGGCGTTTTCGACCATTCTAACTTTTGTAATCAACCACAAAGCATACCATACAGTCATAGCAACATAGGGAATCAACAATAAACACCAAAACAACTTAACATGTCAATATGGATCAAACATACCCAAAAACCTATGTTTCCCCATTAATCTCCCTTAATCATGTTTAATCATTACTAATGATAGGATTAACAAAACATATCCAAATTGACCCAAATTTCCAATAGAGGCTTAAAATAATATTTAAGAATTTCTAACCATTTTTCCAGAATTTAATCATGTATAATTTTGTTAATTAACAGTAATCACCCCTAATTAGTGAAAAACAATGCAAATCACTCACCTTAGCCAAAATATAAACTCATGTCTAAAATGATTCTTTAAATGGCACGAATTCTATGCATACAACAGCCTTTACCTCTAATTTGATGTTGATCTGCCTTGATTTTATGCTAATTAGCTTAATCCTTGATTAGATAGCGATTTGGGATGAAATTCAAAGGTAGAGGCCATTGTTAGTGTTTCTAAGAAGTAAACGGTGGCTAGAAAACTGAAATAGAATGAAAACCTAACTCATTTCAGCCTCCCCATAACTCTAATCCCGAAATGGGTTATGGGCCCATTTACTAATTACCCTAATCAGCCCACTTAAGCAGTTTTTCACCTTCTAAACCTTGTTTCAGCCATATCTGCTAAATGGTAAGTCCATTTGGCTAATGTGACCACTCTATGGAAATATTAACCATCATCTGAATCCAATGGAAGTGGTTTCAAGTCAAAACTCCTTACCAATCAAAAGTTATGGTCGAAACAAGATCAGCTAGGGGTAAAACGGTCATTTAAAAATCGGAAAAAATCATGAACATAGGAAATGACCCCAATAGCCATTCCCTAAAGTTACACGACTATACGACTTCATTTGATAATGAAATAAATATCCTACTATCCTTCGATGCATAAAATGCGGGTCGTTACAAAGACATAGTTCAATAATTACCTAAAAGCAATAAATTTAAAAGATTTATTTACTTAAAAACATCATTAAGTTTGAATACTATTCGTCAAATATTTCTATAAGATTAATTTCAATTCAAAACAGTTGACTTGGTCAACTGATAATCATCAGTTAACTTGTTAGTTGATTCCAACTAATTTCTTTCCTAGAATTAATCAATAATATAATTAATTCAATAAAATCACTTAATTGTTCCATATGAATAATTATTCCAAATGATTAGCTTGTATGTTAATTTTCTAACTTCTTGCGTATAAAAACTTATTAAATAGAAATTTTTGCAATAAGTATCATTTGTAACTAATTTAAAAATAGTTGTTTATTTAAATAAAGTTTCTATTTTCAATAATTTATAAAAAAAATTAAATCTAACTTTAGTTATTGTAACACCCCATATTTTTAAGAAATAAAATAAGAATAACTTAATTAAATAATGAGAATTAAGTAAAACAGACTGCGCCATTGCGTCCGTCTCGGAATTCTGGTCAAGATAGACAAATGGTTTGCGTAAAACGGACATCATATAAAGAAGCTATTAAGCCAAGAAGTTTTTGTACGTACAAGATATATATATATATATATAAATATATATATATACAAACAAATTAAAATATAAAATAAAGAATAAAATAAGGATTGCATGTAATAAATACATGCACTGAAAAAAAAATGTAATGCATGCATTGAAAGAAAGGATTGGTTGCATGCAATGTAAATATGTTGCATGCACTGATTTGCAAACATAATGCATTAAAATTAAAAGAAAAAGATTCATGCAATGGTTTAATTTAAGTATTGTAACTAACATGAAAAAGAGAAGTGAGGAGAGAACAATAATTATCATTGTTCTAAGACTTATGAACAAAAGACTTCATAGCTCAGTTGGTTAAGGAATTGGATTTGTAACATAAAGGTCGGGGGTTCGAACCCCGTTGGCGGCATAATTTTTTATCTTTGTTTAAGAGAGGGCCAACTGAACATGCAAATATATGTACGTATACAAATTCAAAATTTGAAAGGATAAGAACGTATATATAAGGAAATAAAGAAAATATATGTATATATATCAGAATATATATATATATATATATATATATATATATATATATGCAGAAATATATGTTTATGAAAGATAAAATTCAAGATAAGGCTACAGTCAATGAAATATGGCAAGAATCAAATAAGGGTGCAACATCATTTGAATTTTGAAAAAAAAACGAAAATTGTGCATATATATATATATATATATATATACACACGTAAAATGGTTAGTAAAGGAATTGTATAATATAAGAGTATTTTCGTGTGAATAAAACAGTTAAATAAATTCCAGAAATTCAAAAGTTCGAAAATCAAATTTCTACGCCAAAACAATTCAAACATTCGAAATTCAGATTTCTACGCCAAAACAGCTTGCGGGACCCAACGCTGACTCAACACTATGTGTACGATAAGATTTGGCTAGATTCGTCTGCGAACTTGGACTATTTTCTTAACTAGATTCAATGCTGACTCAGCGCTGCGTGTACGATAAGGTCTTGAGCACCTATAAATAAGACCCTAGACCCAACCCTAAACATCATAATTCAGCAGCTACGCTAGAGCTCTGCCATGGCTCCCTCTCTCTCTTCTCAAATCTATTCTGAAATTAAAATGTTAGCGTAGGAGGATTATGAATTCAGATCTGGAAGAGGGAATCAACGTTAATAAAAAAAGATTATTGAATCATAAAAGCATGGTAAACCTCTAAGAACCAATCTATTTAAATTATTTCTCTTTCCATTCTCTTTTCATGAAATAATAAATCCATGGTCGTTAGGTCGCGAATCAAATTAAAGGGAAAAGGAAAACCATGGATGATAGAACGGATCAGATTCAAAATTTGGGGAAAGCTTAAAGGTGAGTGGGTTTAAGCTATAGCCTTTAGATAATGTTATGACTATCGTTTAGCATTCCCCTTTTTAATAAATTGTGAAATGGCCAGTTTAATTATAAATTACTTTTGTAACGAATTGAAATGTTGATATGAATATTTCAGGAAATTCCTATATTGGCTAAGTTACTGAATGTTTACATGTTAGAGAAAATAAACTTTTTAGGATATGAATATCCAATTCAGTGATTGTAATTACATGCTTTACTTGGGACATATTATTGATTGAATGACATGTTAAAATAATTACCCGATTGAATGTTTACATGTCCTAGTAGAATTAAACATATGTTGAAAATGACATGCGACAAAATATAGGCAAAAATGGGACGACATGTAAATTAGATTACTGTAAACTATATTACAGTAAAAAGGATAATATGTCTAAAATTTTCATGTAATGAACATAACATATATTATGTTTTGAGATCTTAATTTGGTAGCGCAATTTGATATGAACATAAGTGACTGAATGAAAATGAATATGCCTATGATTACAATTAGAAATTGTAGATACACTTATGGCACGAGGTTAGGTTGCATTAGTGGCGGAAGTCTCCCCGGACCCGACCGGCATATCCAGCAGCCACTAATGTTAAACCTAATGTGAGATGCCTAAGTGCAAGAATTAACAACATGTGCTAAGACATGAGGTTAACTCAGCTTGTGGTAGAAGTCTGCCAGGACCCGCCCGACAAATCCAGCGTCCACAAGTGTAGGCTTAATGTGAGAGGTCTAGTGCTTATATATATATATATAAATAAATGTATATAACAATATATGAATAAATGGCAAGGATGGTAATTAGATGTCTAACTAAGAAAATAAGTAAGGAAGGGATGTAATGAACTGAGTTAGTGTGATAAGAGGGAAAAGTGATGTATTTCCCTAAATGACTTATTTCTGAAAACATTGTTGCAAGTAAGCTGATTAACATAGAAATGTGTTTATTTTGTGCTCTTATATCTTATCTTTTGTATATAAATAAATATTACTTGGGTATTGTTTTGTCACTTTTACAAATATTCCAACCCAGCCCGCATGCAACCAGAAAAGTAGAGAAATGGAGATCAGATTGCTATATATTTACATTTTGAAGAATTGTAGATGAAGATCTCACATCTATTGCTGTTGGACAAGGAAATGATTGATAAAAAGGCCATGCGTATCTCAAATTAAAGGAGGCATGCCAGAGAAAAGGAGAAAAGGCCTAGAACTTGTTCCAAAAGACAAGAGGCCTAAAATTTACTTGAAATAGCTAGGCCCATTTGTAATTAGGGTTAGGGTTTGGTTATCTCCTATAAATACCCTTGTAATATCATTGTAGCCACCATCCTATTTTTCTATCTTAACCTCCATTAATAAAAGTTCTTCTTCTTCTTTTAATTTCTAGCATTTTTCTTTATCTTAGCAATTGGTGTTGTCTTTACAATTAGTTTTGGTAGAACGCCAACTGTATTTTACATTTTTTATTAGCGATTAGTCGTTTGATTAGTTTCAATGACAATCCTAATTTTACTTTTTGTTGTTCTTCTTTTTTCTGCAATTTTAATTTTTGCATTTTATTTGTGTTTTGCTTTTTATTTTTCAAGCAATTTGTGCTATTTATTCAATTAGGTTTGATAGAGCTCAAGTTGTCTTTGCTATTTTATTTTCATTAGTGATTAATCGTTTGATTAGATTCAATGATATTCCTAATTTTGCAATTTCAATTCGTTTTTATTTCAACCAAATCTCCAAACTTCGTCTAACTCGCCCAAGAGATTAGATAAATAATTTGATTTTAATCTACCTCCCTATGTTCGACCTGCATACTACACATCTGTGCGCTTGCAGAATTTATTACAATATCGCGCTTTTTAAGCGTCGATCAAGTTTTTGGCGCCATTGCCGGGGAGGTAACAATTAAATTTTATTATTTATTTATTTTCCGATTCGTGTTAGTTTTATTTTATTTTGTTTCTTTTAGTTTTCTTGTATATAAAGATTTTTTTTCTTTTCAATTAGGTTATTTGGTATTGATTGTTGATACTGTAATTATCTAAACAAGAAGAAAAATTCCATTTTTCTTTTATTCCTTTCCTGTTTTCAACTTCTTTCTACTTTCTCCTTTCTTTCATTTATTTGTTTCCCTTTTACACATTCGTCCTCTTTCTTTTCTAAAAAAAAAACCTTGTCAAGTTGTTTTTATTTCTTTCCTTTCTCAATTCATTTTCCTTTCCAATTTTTACATACCCCTCCTTTTGTACAAAATTCAATTTAGAAAAAAAAATCCTTTTGTTTCCTTTTTTTTAATCTTTTCTTCTTCCCTTCTGTTGCTTGTATTTGTTCTCAACCATCACAGTCGGCATCAACATCTCTACTACAAACCCTCATATGCTCTTCCACCACCACAATCCACCTTTCATATTCAACACGCAACAGCATATCCGAAAGCCAAAAACCAAACTTTGAAATCCATATCCACAAACATATTTGCATCATACCCAAGACTGTTCATCATCTCACCTCAGCAACAAACTCCACTTCCCTTTCTACCCACAACATCACAGGAAACCATATCCTCTTCACAGAAATTCTTCACACCATAAACTTACAACATCCCACAATCACGCATTGCCAAACCAATCCCCACCAAGTCATCATCTAACTGCAATACCATCACAATACCAAACAAATCCACTTCCATCCATAAAGCCCCAAACTCCTTCAAACTCAGGCCATAGTACAACCGGAGATCCAACCACCCTCATCAATCTTACAACTGTTGCATCAACAAAACCATCGCACCATAACTACTATGTCAGATTGAACCAAATACCCTCACAGCATAACACGTCTCCTGCTCCTCATACTTCTGCCCCATACAATACCTTGACCAAACCGCACTCCACAAACAATATCCACATCCAATCCACTACAGACTCGACCACATCATCCCCAACCTACCCAGTTCGCACATAAAAATCCAAACCGGATCCAAACTCTCCACCATGCTCTTCCACGATCAACCATCCAGAAAATCCCATCGAAGTATCTAGCCCATCCATGCAAATCATACTCGTAATCCTCCTTTCACCAAAAAAATCGCACAGTCCATAGTCCACCATCTTCATACTCGAAACCGAAACCCTAGAAACCCTATTTGAAAACCCTATCAGCCCAATTCGGCAACAAAATTCACATCCGATTCCGTTCCTTGAAATCGATTCCAAGAACATAAAATCCCATTCAAAGAATCCACCCCAATTCCAAGCTCGAACCCGATCCGGATTAAAGATTTCTACTGTTTTTTTCTTCCTATCGTGATTTTGTTCGGTCAAAAAGGAAAAAAAAAAGGGAATTTATCTTTGTTGGAGAAACAGAAAGAAGAGGAGGCGTGCGTGATAATTGTGGGGGTTTGACTGTTTCCAGAATTAGGCAATTTGTTACCATTAATTTTTCCTTTTTTTAGTGCATGAGTTGTTTGAGAAAAAAATGGTGCGGGCGTAGGTTATGTTTCTTGTAGTGCTCTATTTACTGTATGCGCATTGTATTTGGGCCTTGTTCTATTGTTTTTAGGCCCTCCTATTTGTTTGCTGAGTTAGTTTTACTCGTTTATATTTTTTCGCCTAGTCCGTTTGTTAGTCTGATTTTTCATTTCTTCCAATTTAGATTTTTTCCTTCCTTTTCTTTCTTTTACTTGTTTTGTTAATTCCAAAAAGAAAAAAAAGAGAAGGATCAAAGTGAGAAAAGAGATCAGAAAACAATCTAGAGGTCGAGAGATTGCAAACAGAAAATAAAGCATTAAACAAGAAAGGGTTCAAGCTATTCAAATGGCAAGGATGAACTGCTATACACCCACTGTAAAATTCTCTGAACTCTACAGGTGCTCTGCTGCAAAGGAAAAAATATAAAAATTGCTTGTAAAAATCTTCTGTAGGGGCAACGGCTTTCTTGTACAATTTCTTTAATTTCTGCATTTATTACTGTTTGATTGTTCTGTGACTGAAATTTCTGAATTAATTTGGTGAGGAACAAATTTTTGAGCTAATCACTCTCGTCGGGTTTTCAATTAAAAATCTTGATTTGATTTACAAAACAATATAATTGAAAAGTGGTGTTTTGTGAAGTTGACTGTCTTGTATAATTGGATCGCGGATATATAGTAGTTCAATTTATTGAACTATTAGCAAACGAGGTTGCATACTACCCGTAAAATATTGGTCGTATCCCTTAGTATTTATACTATACGTGAACAACCATAAGACCCTCTTCACCCTTCTAATTGAGTCAGTAAATTAATATAGCACAGCTTAACATTTTATATTATTTTGAAGTGAGAAAAATTTCTGTCTTGCCGTGACTTCTTTGAAATGTTTGATTCAAATAAATCATTGAGAGAAATGTGGGATAATAATCAGAGTAGACGTCCTCTTGAAGAGTATGAGCATGAATTACAACTCATGAGGCAAGATTTTCCAAAATTTCATGGGCCCAATATCAACAATTTCCAAAATTTTCCAAATGACCAACATTTTCGAAATCATAGATATAATCGAAATGACGACTTCAACTCAAATTTCAATAATTTCGATTATGGGCCACATCCACATCAAAATAGCTTTGAATTCCAATATAGCTCTGATCCACATTAATATGAGGTTGTAAACCAAAATTTTCAAAATTATAGCCCACATCAACATCTTGAAAATAACCAAAATCACTCAAATTTTAACAGTTTTGGTTACGAACAAAATTTTTATGATCAAAATGATTTCCAATATCATTGTCAATTTTCTGAAAATTCAAACAACCACTACATTGGAAATAATGTCGATTGTGAAATTGATGTGGAATTCAATTCTGAGAATCAAGAAATCCAAAATGAGAGCTCTCAGATCAACGATTCTGAAGAATATCTTCTTAACATTCTTAGAGAAAGGGTAGAAAAGCAAGATAAACCCCTTGATGAAAAAGATAGATGGCTTGATGAACTTCTTTGTTTAATGACATCTTTTAAAGAACAACTCGACATTCTTTACTATTAGTGAAAATTTTCAGATAACAACTTTGGAAACTGGGAATAACGATTTAAATGAAGTTGTTCAAAATTCAACAAATGATTTGGATGTCGATTCTTTTCAGGAAAAAGATTTAAGCTCAGATTTTGATCTTCCTCTTTTGGGCTGTGAGAAACTTGAAATTTTTGAAATTGAACAGAATAAAAATCTTGAATTTTTGAATTCAAATTTGGAGAAGGATTTTAATGAAAATGAATTTTTTGGATTGTATGTGGATGAGTTGCCAAATGTGGATGAAACTGAACCAAGCCATGAATTCAAGTTTGAAAATTGTAAATTTGAAGAAACTTCCAGTGAACTTGAAGTTATCAATGTTGAAAATATTTTGTGCAGTAATGAAATTGAGAAATGTGATCACATAATCTTGAACAACACTCAGAATTCATATTGCATTGAATTTATATACGATCACAAATTTTTGAACAATTACACTGATAAATTTGTTGAACACATGAAATGTTTTTGGAATGTTAGCATGGTTGAAAAACTTCATGTTAGGATGACCCTGGACATTTATCTGCTAGACTATAAATCTAGGTATAAAGATGAGATGGTTTTCAAAAACCTTTGCTTATTAGAAAATATGCCTAGACATAGTGGGAATGGGATTCATTGGGCTAGAACCAAGTGTGGGGGAAAAAGATGGTGGCATTCTTTGCATCGCATGCATCATAAACACATATATCATTGTACATATGATCCATTCTTACATATAGTTAGACTGCATTTCATTCTGCAAATCATTTTGCATCTAATCCATCTATGGGTTTTATCATTCAAATTTAGGAAACGTGCTACAGTGTGGACACTTTTTAGTCCAAGAGGGGGGGGGGGGAGTCTGCATTTCATTCATTTTCTTTTTTTCTTTATTTTTCTTTCTTTTCATTTTCAGCCATTTAAATAGGACCATCACGCATTTTAGATTGTAGTAACATGTAGTAACATGCCATTTTTTTTTGAAACATGACTCATTTTAGATTGATACAACAAAATAAGTTAAGGATTGTTAATCAATTGATAGTATTTTTCTCTCTCAGCTAAGATCGAATAAGAAATATAATGAAAATTTGAATTTTTAGGGATAATAGTGTAACTGGTACATAGGGAGATTCTTAGGTGATGGCCATGAAATCTATTCTATATTTTAGCCTTTGTTTAAATAAGTGGAGGACTTAAAATACTTATATTGGCTTTTCGAATCTTTAAAACTAAGTTGTATTAAGTTGAATTCGCGTAACTCCTTTTTGTGCTTATATTTTAAATAATAATAATAGTAATCCAAGGGTATCCAACATTGCTTGTATATCAAGCGTTGGTGTGCAAACCCGCCAAGCTCTATCCGACATGTTGTTGACAAAGTCAGCGTTGGAATATCTTGCTCTCATTTTATGAGATTGGACACCTAAGGATTACCGACATGTTGTTGACAAAGTCAGTGTCAGTCTGCACAATCCGCCAAGCTCTGTCCTAACTCTCCGTCAGTCTGCAAGGCAGTGTATGGGTGGTATACCTTGGTCTTTTAAGTTAGGTGTATGTAATTAATCATAAATTTTAAAATTTGATAGAAAAGAGAATAAGCGATGAAGCCCAAACACTTCTTGACCTTATTGATTTGACTAGCCATACATGAGAAAATAATAATACCACTTTTGTAACACCCCGTGTTTTCGATAAACCTTAAAGTAACGAATTATAGAATAATTAATTTTAAATTTGAGAATTAAGGGAAACGGGTTTTTCCATTGCATTCGTCTTGGAATTCTACTTGAGGTAGAGTCCGAGTTTGCGTGAATTGGACTTCGTATGAAGAAGTTATGGCCTTCGGAAGTTTCAAAAATTCAAATTTCAAATTTAAACTCAGAAGAGGGCAGGGCAGGAAAAATTCCCACCCAGGCCAGGTCGACCAGGAGGTCGACCCTAATGTCGACCTACCCTACAGGTCGACCTGGAGGTCGACCTACCCCCCCTCGGGCAGATCTGAAAGGATGATGATTTCTGACTCCCTGTTGAGTCATTAGGGCTGAGGTGTTATCCTATCTTGACTGGATGGTCTTGATTACTTCTAAGGTTAATCCGACGGCTCTGAGTTAATTAAACCTCTATAAAAGCAACCTAACTCTCATCCCTAAAACACAAATATTCATACCAAGAGCCGCCATGCCATCAATGGTGAACCTAGAATAGCCATCATCTCTTTCAACTCAAAGGCAAGATTGAAGCTACGTCAAAAATTAAATCTAATCTAATTCAACTAAGAAAATTCAACGATCTACATCAAAGGCGAGCAATTCAATTTCAGAATGCAGATGTCAGAACTCAAGAATTCCTTTTTGTTAGTAAGTGTAGTTATCTTTCAAATGTGAATGAATTAAAGACATGGTTTGTAATGAATTGTAAAATAGAATTGTATCAAGTTGTATGTGATGCTGATTTATGTTTATTCATGTCTATTCTATCGTATATGCCTATGAATTATTGTGGTCTATCGATCCTATTATGCTATGTGAAAATTGGTGAATAAACCTATGATGTTATAAATTATCATATATACGTTTGGTGATATTATGATACATACAAGTTTTAGGCTAAGTCACGTCGTTTATGCCTAATTGTTTAGATCCATTATGCATACATGTTTAGATCTACGACCTTGTATAATTTAGTGATTATATCTATATGCTGTATGTCAATTTAGAAATTATGCCATGTTTATGCAAGCTAAGTGATGTTATCATGTTATGAATACATGCAAGTTTATAGGTTAAAACATGATTATGTAAACCTATATGTTTAGATCTACAACTTTATATGTTAGAACCATATGCCTTTATGTTAGATCAATATTAGCATGATTAAATCCCTATGTAAGTTCACCACTACATGTCTAACTAGATTTTGGTAGTTCTTTGTAAAACTATTATTTTATTGCAAGTTCATAATTAAAAGTATATTATGCCAAGTTCATGTGACACATCTGTAGTTAGATCCATATTTTTTGTATGATGTTGGAATGTTGCAAGTTCCCCTTTTTCCCCTTTTAGTTTATTAGTTAGGCTAAAATGTCGAGCCTAACATCCTATTTAATTTTGCGAACGTACAACGAGGGTAACGTTAGGGAAAACATGAGAATAATATATAATTAACATATTTGGCTCATAACCATGTAAATGGTATGGCATTGAAGTGGTATAATTTACTTACCAAAAATTATGAATTTGATTTAGAAAGAAAGTGGGCCATGACAATAAATTGTTGGCTAATTTACATAAAAGGATAAATATGTAAATTTAGAAAAGACGAATATGCCTAACCCGAGGTTAGACTGAGATGTGGTGTAAAACTGCCCGGAACCGACCGGCACATCCAGTAACCACAACAATACCTGTCTACTGTGGGTGGTTAGTGCATTGAGCCCAGAAAGGACCCGAGGTTAGATTGAGTTGTGGTGTAAAACTGCCCGGAACCGACCGGCACATCCAGTGACCACAACAATACCTGTCTAATGTGAGTGGTTGGTGCTTTAATAAAGCTAAGTCAAGATTGGTAGGGTTAAGTCAATTAAGGAAATACTTAACCAATTCAACATGTTAACTAAACTGATGGGTGGGGTTAAGACACTTAACCAATTTAACATGTTGGCTGGAAAACACTAGTAACGGGCACCCATTTCAGCAGTAACCCACATAGATGTATCATAGGACCCTGAACTAGGCAGGGTGGGGCACGATTACTGGGCTGAATTGTAAGTGATCAAAAAGCATCGGCGGTGGTGGATCAGCGTAGGTTCCGGCGTAGTACGGGCATGCACGTACTCCGAAGTGGAAAAAGCAGGCACTGGGCATCAGTAGTCATACACTGTGCATCTTTAATCGTGTCGGGTTGCCACCATAGGATTTGATACATCCCGCGGTGGGACTAGCAGTCAAGCGGGGGCCGAATGACACACGTGATAAATGCATGCGAGTAGGAGCCGATCGATATAATTGGATCATTTCACCATGAACACGTGGTGCTAGTTGGAAAAATATAAGTAGGTGCAGAGAATTAAACATGGGTGCGATGTATATTCGGTTATCCTACCTCATATAGCTTTAAGTTAGTTTGTTGTTCTAGTACTGTCCTATTTTCAGTTTATTCCTATCATGACCCTTTTCCTTATTTACACACTGGAAATTCACTAGACTTACTCAGACTTATGTCTGACCCATTTTTCTTTCGTCTTCTTTTCTTCCATTCCCTCCCCCCCTCAGGTAGCCAGGGAGGGAATAGCTCAGCTTAATTCAAACCGTTCATCTTTCCAAGCTTGAAGACTCTATGATGTACGGCTTGGAACCTATTATCTTTGGCTATGGCTTTGGACACACTAGACTTAGGGATTTATGCAGTTTTATTAATGATTTATGCTTCTTTATATAATAACCAAGACAGAAATTATGATGTAATAATTTGGGAGTTGGTTTAAAACAGTTTGCTGTAATGTTTTGTTATGAACCATGTTTGAAATAAAGAAATGTTTGTTTTCCACTGCTTATATATATATATATATATACATATCTTGTAAATTATCTGTGTCTCTTACCTATAATGCTCCATCGAAGTTAAGGCATTCCCTTTGTGAGTGACCTTAACATAGGTGGGGTGTTTCACTTGGTATCAGAGCAAAGGTTTACTAGATCAGATAAAAGTTTTTGAAAACTATTTTCAAAAAGAAGCATTTTTCAAGAGAAAGTGTTATTTCATTTTAAAAGGCATAATCCCCCAAAGCCATATGCATTATCTTTCTATCCTTTGTTTTGAATCTTTCCTCTTTCATTTCAGCATGTCTAAGAATCTTAACCTTCTAGAGGGTGTACCGATACCTGGCTGGTTCAGGAGGTACCTAGAGGCTAGGGCCAACGACACAGGCCCATCAGACATTCCTCCTCCCCCAGCTGCAGCAGTTCCTCCTCCTCCTCGTCATGCAAATGCTTTCTCAAAAATATGTAGGGACTTTCGAGCCATGGGTGGAAAGAACTTCAGTGAAAATGAATCCTTCGTGGAAGCAAGAATCTGGCTCAAAGAAACTGAGGATTTGTTCGATATCTTCGAAGTGGATGATAGCCAGAAGATACAGTTGGCGCTATGGTTGCTCAAAGACGAAGCTTCCTATTGGTGGGAAGTCACTAACGCTGAAAGACTAATTGAAACTTGGATGGATTTTAGGATGAGGTTTGAAATGAAATTCCTCTCACAAGCTGAACTAAGACTACAGATGGAGAAGTTCTTAGCTCTCAAACAGGGAAGTATGTCGGTCAAGGAATACGTTAACCAATTTAATTAGCTGGCTAGGTTTGGATTGGAGTTAGTGAACACTCCACATAAGAAGGTCTTCCCTTTGTTAAAGGATTGAATGAGCCACTGCACAACGTAGCTATGTCCCATATACCTATGGGTGCGACTTATGAAAGACTGTTGGACATGGCACTGTTACAAGAAGAAGATAGGGTAGGCAAGAAGGAGACAAAGATGGAAGCATCTTAAGATAAAAAAAGGGGAAGGATCACAGAGCAAGAAGACAGATTCTAAGAAAGGTGGGAAAAACAACAAAACCCATGACAAGAGGAAGTGTAATTTTTGTGGCATTCCTAGACATCTGGTAAAGGATTGCAGGAAGAAGAAAAGGAAGATGGGTGGCTGTTTCCATTGCGGTGAGACAGGACACATGGCTAGGGACTGCCCAAGAAAGCAAGGGCAAGGGCAGAGAGTTGGATCTACTTCTGGAGGGTAGGTTCACGCTCTCATGGCACCTCCACAAGAACAAGGTAGAAATGTTTCTGTTGAGAGTTTAGTTTATCTTTTTAATCATCATGTTCATACACTCTTTGATTCTGGCGCATCGCACTCTTTTATATCTACTGCATTAGTTGAATCTCTACACCTAGACACCAGTTTAGTAGAGGATCCCTTGGTTGTTCCAAATCCAATTGGGGGCTCAAATTATTTGTCAATGATTTGTTTGGATTTGGAAATTTCTATATTAAGTGTGGGGTTTAGATGTAAGGCCTATGTTTTGGGCTTCACCGGCTATGGGTTGATTCTAGGCATGGATTGGCTATCCAGTAATGGTGCCATACTTGACTGTGAAAAGTTAGTGGTTAGACTCATGACTCGCCTCGGTAACACTCTCGAAATTTCTTGTAATCCCATGAACTCTGTTTTGCTTAGCTATCTAGAATCTCTTGATGCGTCTATTGAGAATTTGCATTATGTTAGAGTAGTCTGTGAATACTCGGATGTCTTTGAAGAGGTTAAAGGGTTACCTCCGAAACGAGAGATAGACTTCCGCATATACCTCATTGATAATGCAAAACACGTCTCTCTACCCGTTAGACACATGGCTCCAAGGGAGAGGAAAGAACTCAGCAAGCAAGTTAAAGAGCTGCTTGAAAAGGGGTTTATAAGGCGGAGTATTTCTGAATGGGGTGCTCCAGTAGTGTTCGCAACTAAAGCGGACGGTTCGCTTCGCCTATGCGTTGATTATAGGGAGCTAAACAAGCTGACCAAGAAGAATAGGCACCCACTCCCAAGAATAGACGACTTGTTCGATCAGCTTGTAGGTGCATCGGTTTTCTCCCAACTAGATTTAGCTACCAGGTTTCATCAGCTAAGAGTGGCTGAAGACAGCATTGACAAGACCGCGTTCAGAACTCCGGATGGTTTCTTCGAGTGGCTTGTGATGCCTTTTGGCCTGACAAACGCACCCGCTTACTTCGTCGATTTGATGAGCATGGTGTTTAGGGAGTTCCTCAATAAGTTTGCGGTGGTCTTCGTAGACGACATTTTGATTTTCTCGAAGAGTGAGGAAGAGCATGCTCAACATCTAAAGGAAGTCATGGACACTCTTCGTGCACACCAGTTAAAAGCCAAATTCTCCAAATGCCACTTCTGGAGGGAAGAAGTAAGGTTTCTTGGACACGTGGTGTCCAAAGAGGGATTAGCTGTGGGCCCCGCAAAAGTAGTTGCAGTGCAAGATTGGAAGGTCCCACGGAATGCAACCGGAGTCCGAAGCTTCCTCGGGCTAGCAGGATTTTACTGGAAGTTCATCAAAGATTTTGCGAAATCTCAGCTCCACTCACAAAGTTGACAAGGAAGAACTTAAGTTTCACTTGGGACTTGGATTGCGATATTGCTGTCCAACGCTTAAAAAGAGCTCTAACAACAGCCCCAGTTCTGACATTGCCGGATGGGAGCAAGATGTTTACCGTATACACGGATTCTTGTGGTATGGGACTAGGTGCTGTCTTGATGCAAGAGGGGAAGGTAGTAGCTTATGAAGGCAGGTAGTTGAAAGTACATGAGAAAAACTACCCAACCCAAGACCTAGAGTTGGCTGGCATCGTCATTGTGCTTAAGTCTTGGCGCCATTATCTCCTAGGTGAGAAATATGAATTATATACTGACCATAAATCGTTGAAGTATCTTTTCTCGCAGAAAGATCTTAACTTGAGGCAACAAAGGTGGATGGAATTTTCGGCATCCTACGATTTCGAGATTTCCTATACCCCTGGCAAGGGGAATGTAGTAGCGGACGCCTTGAGTAGAAAGAGGCTGACCTTAAGCCCGCTCTTTGTAGAAAGGAAGAGCATGGAGTATATAGCCAACTTTGATTTTAGACCCTCTGTGGATCATGTGACTGGTTTGTTAGCATCGCTAGAGATGCGGCCTACTCTTTTGGACTCAATAGGGACCGCACAACTTGAAGACCCTCATCTTGTTGATGTGATAGATAAGTTAAGTAGGGGTGAGACTTCTAGCCACCTCAATAGATACTCCATCGGTGATAAGGGTTGGTTGAGACGGGATGGAAGGCTATGCGTCCCTGCGAGGCCCGCCCCGCATTAGTCAACATTTCCCCCGAAAGTGCGTTGTACACAAGTCCACTAGCATGGGACGGTCATCAAAGAAAGAAAAGAAGATGAAATAACTAACAAAGAAACCTGTAGAATGTCTCACAGCGCATGGAATAAAATATAATAGTAACATACTTGACATAAAAAAGGCGAGACAGTGCATAAGCTAAAAACTAAAACCATCATTATAGCAACAGAAATCCAAAATACAGCTTATGATCCAACATCATTATTACAGCATTAAAACTGTCTCTAAAGCAAAAGAAAGTAAAAGAAGGAGGTACACTACTAATGCCCAAGCGGTGACCTTCAATAACACAGGGAGAATATCTATATATCATACATGGGAGCCTCCTGCTCGTCTCCTGTACAACTACTCGTGCATACTAGCTAACCTGTCTCTAGTCTGCTCGTTTAGGAGCACCCAGAGTAATAAGAAGATATATAAAACTCTGGGTCAGACAAGAGTCTGGTATGAGCGATAAGCAACAAAACAGAACAATATCAAGTATAATCCAATCACACCTGATCCTGGACCTGCAACCAAAGAGTTAGCACAACATTTCGCTCAATACTCTAAGGTGCCACTAACATATGGTGTAAAGAATACGGGGGTGGGGGTGTGCATGTCATAGTGATGGCAAACGATCAAGCATAGCAACCATCCTCATATCTCTCACTTAGTGCGTAAAGCATATGATATCCACTATTTGGTCACCTAATCCTTTGGGCCCTGATGGAGTTCAACCCCGTACAACTATCACTACAAGCCCACTATCCGTCTCTCAGTGGTGAACCAAAGTTATGAATACCGACAACCCCTTTGCACATGTCCCGCAGCAATGTTCAATCGTGAAGTTAACTTGTTGGTTCCCAACTGGATCCTGAGTACAAACTTCCTATTTGAACTACCTTTGCATCTTGGGTTTTGGTCTTCTCCGGATCGGTCTTCATTTGGTTTGTAATCCATGCCTCGCGCCCAAGCTCCTTGGTTCAGCTCAAAGTATCTCCTTTAGTTCGGATCGGATCGTGATGCTCATCTGGTACGGGTCGTGACGCGCCTCCCTGATCGGATCGGAGGACTTCAGGTCATGGACCAAGCATCGGTTCAGAATTGGTAAGCACGAGTGGTTCGGATCGTGTTCACCCATCGGATCGAGTCGAAGCTTCTGATTCGGATGGTGCAAGTAGCTGGAAGGCAGTTCGAATCGGAGTATCCAGCTCCTGTAACTTGAAGAGAAGCACTTTGGATCATGTAGAGGTGGCCACGATTAGGTCGGGTCGTGGTACGGAGGGGCGATCCGATCCGGGTCCTGCACATTTCCTGTAACTCTTCCAGCGACTATTTTACGCCATACGACGGCGTTTTCGACCATTCTAACTATTCTAAACAATCACAAAGCATACCATACAGCCATAGCAACATGTATAAACATCCACGAACAGCAAAACAACAATATGATATGTCAAAACCGATCAAACATACCCAAAACCATTATTTCCCCTTAAGTATGTTTAGCAACAACTATTGATATGATTAGCAAAACTTAACCAAATTAGCCAAAATTTCTACTAGAGCCCTAAAATAATATTTTAGAATTTTACAAATTTTTCAAAATTTTTACGATGCTAAATTTCGCTAATTATAACTAATCACACCTGATTAGCCGTATTAGTGTAAAAAGATGCTAATCATTCACCTTTGCCACAAATTAAACTATAGATCTGAAATATCCTCTGTTTTGGGTCGAATCCTAATGCTTAGCAGCAGCTCCAACTCTGATTTGACACTAATCTTCCGTGATTTGGTGTAGATCTTCTTAATTAGTGATTAGAAGGTGATTTGGGGTGTTTTTAGAAAGTGGAGGCCATGGCTAGAGTTAGAGAAATGTTTTAGGCAGCTGAAAAATGAGATAAAATTCATTTTCCTACTGTTCTCAGCCTCCCTATAACCCTAATCCCGAAATGGGTTATGGGCCCTCTTGCTAATCACCCTAATTAGGCCTGGTTAAGCTGTTTTTCACCTTCTAAACCTTAATTCAGCCATATCTCCCAAACGGTAAGTCCGTTTGGCTAATTGACCATTCTACGGAAAGCTAAACCATCATCCGGATCCAATGGAAGTTGTTTAAGGTCAAAACTCCTTACCAATCAAAAGTTATGGCTGAAACAAGATCATCTAGGGACAAAATGGCCATTTAAAAATCGACAAAAATCATGAACATGGGAAATGACCCCAATAGTCGTCTCCCAAAGTTACATGACCATACGACTTCGTATGTGAGGAAAATAAATATTCTACGATCTTTCGATGCGTAGAATGCGGGTCATTACTTCCCCCCTCCCCCCCACGCCCTTAGGAAATTTCGTCCCCGAAATTCCTTAACCCAAAACATACAAAGAATCCCGCATGCCTACCAATCACTTACAACAATCAAACATGCAAACAAACAAAACAAACCTATCCTAGCATGCGGAAAGACTAAATCGAAACTAAAATCTTACCAGGCGAAGAGTTCTGGATACGTTGTCCTAATGCTCTCCTCTGTCTCCCAAGTACAGTCATTCTCATTCTCGCCCCACTGAACCTTGACTAGATTCACCGCTTTCCTTCGAAGTTGCTTCGTATCGTTCCCAACAATACGCATAGGTCTGCAGTTCCCAACCGCCTCGGGTTCAACCTCGATATCATCCAACTGATCAGGTGAAACAGTCACATCAGGGTCGTGTACGAACTTCCTTAACTGGGAAACATGATATACGTTGTGAACTCCTGCCATCTTGTCTGGTAATTCAACTTTATATGCCAAATTCCCATCTTGCTCGAGAACTGAAAACGGACCAACAAACCTTGGTGATAACTTACCTTTCCCACCAAAACGAATCATATTCATCAACAGAGAGACCTTGACGAACACCAAGTTGTTAACGAAGAATTCCAAATCTCTTCGTCTCTTATCGACATAAGTCTTCTGCCTATCTTAGGTAGTCTTCATTCTCTGTTGGATAACCTTGATATTGCCTGAAGTCCCTCTCATTATTTCTGGTCTAAGCTCAAATTTCTCACCATTCTCCAACCAACATGATGGTGCCTTGCACAGTCTTCCGTACAAAGTTTCAGTTGGAACCATACCAATACTGAGCTAATAACTATAACTCAATTAGATACAAATGGCCATCCCATGACCCTCCAAAATCCAATATATAAGTTCTCAAAAGATCCTCTAGTATATGATTCACTCAAATACCATCATGACCTGACCTAGTCCTTGGTAAACCATCAATATAATCCACTGAGACTTGTTCCCATTTCCATTTAGGAATTTCTAATGGTTGTAACAACCCACTAGGATTCTTTTGCTCAGCTTTAACTAACTGGCAATTCATGCATTTGGACATAAACTTCCCAATGAACTTATTTATCCTTTCCCAGTGGTAGGTCTGATCCATGTCTCAATACATTTTGTTACCACCGGGATGTATAGTCAGTTTCGAGTGATGATATGCTCTAAGCACTTCATCTCTCAGTTCGTCTACGTTGGGTACAACTAGTCCCCCATTCTTTCGAAGCTATCCTTCTCGATCAAATCCTTGCTTGATCATTCTCTTTCCATCAATACCCATCTCTACTCTAGGGATGATTTCCAATAGGTTAGGATCATCCTTCTAACTGGAACCAATCCACTCAATCAAAATCGATCCAATCGTCAAGCTTACTAGCGTTTCTGAATCCAATTCACTCTTGGGTTTGAAATCATATCCTGTGATATACTCTAGTTGCTTCCAACCCAGAAACATAACCTTTAGACTGGCATGCCTCCTACTCAATGCAACCGTTAACACACCTAAATCCTTTGCTATGTCCACTCTGCCCCATGAAGTCATGACAATTTCACTGCACTGGCTCGTAGCCTTGCTACGATCACTCTTCCCCATGGAGTAATGACTACCCCACTGCACTGATACGTAGCCTAATGTCCGTCTATACTACCATCTCTTTGTTCCCCATCGCTAGAACCCTACAGGTGATAGTCTACTCAAGGGAAGAAAGATAGGGACAAACATAGCAACCATAACATCCATCAAACAAGTCCTACCTATCACCTACTAAAGCCATGAACACGTCGACACCTACATGACTGGTCTAACCAATCCCAATATGTCGATTCTTATATGTCTAGTCCAACCAACATCAAGAACTAATGGAAGCCCAACCTCCAAACGGACTACCGTACGTCCAATATACGTTTTATCCTCCAAGGATAACTAGACCACGTCCAACGAATCCAAGGTAACGGGCGTCCCCAGATACCCCTGCTTTAAGTCCGCCTAAAATACTTGAGTCCAACCCAAGTCTATCCATTATCTTGCTGCCCTCTCGAGTCCAACTCGAGCCAAATCCAATTCCTTGCAGCCTTCTCGAGTCAAACTCGAGTCAATCTATAACTCAGACCCAGTCTTGAGTATCCATTATCGACAAACTCGACTCCAACGTGAGTCGTCTCCCTATTCGTTGCATCTACAAGATCAACGAACACCCATTTTCTTTTACGAGTTCAAGTCCAACTTGAATCGTCCTAATCTTCGTTGTATCTTCCATGATCAACGAACACATCCTATTTCTTCAAAGTTCTACGATCCAAAAAGAACATCAGCATAGGGTCCTAAACAATCCATTACTTTGCATCTTTCTCAAGTCCCAGTCGAGCCATCTCATAACCCTATCGAGTCTAACTCGGGGCAGTCTATACCATTGAACAGTCTTATCATGTCATGGCTTCCCATCACTCCTCGAGTAAACCAAGATATCATCCAATGAAGAATCACAACAACTATTTATCTCTCACGCAAACCATCCTACTCGAACTCGACATTCCCCAAGCACAAGCCCCAAAGGCCTAAACCAATATCAGACAAGCACCCAAGGAAGATCTCCTCCGAATTCGGACAATCCACATGAGGTGATACTAGCTAAACAACTGAGCACTGGAGCACTCATTTGCCTCCTAGAGACTACTAGAACTTATTACAACGATAACCTCTCATCTTTTTTAACTCCAGATACTATCGCCATCACTAGTAGGTACCTAATACCACCCTATTTCTTTAGAGTAGATCGACTCCCCAAAATAATGCTAAACCCAGTAAAGCCCAGAACAAAGCAATCACAAACATACATCCATGACTCGATAAGACCACGTTACGACAAATCATACTAAGGCTAGTCGAACCACCAACCGGGTTCGTCACTACCAAAGGTCTATCGACTATCTTGGGTTTGTCAAACAATACTCGAACAGAAACATTTTAAATAGAAAGCATACCTTTGATAACGATGCCTTTTCCCTTCTGCACCGCAGTTGGAGCATTCAACGAAGAAGGAACAACGTTGATAGAATACACTTTCACAATCTTCTTCTCCCTAGGAGGTTGTGGACAATCATTCTTGTGGTGTCCCGCCTGGCCGCAGTTATAGCACTTCCTTTCCCCGGGCTTTTCTCGACAATCTCTGGCATAGTGGCCCTTCTTGCCACAACTAAAGCACTCACCACCATTCTTATTCTTCTTATTCTGACCATCCTTTGTCGGGTTCTTCTTCCTCTTGTTTTGAGAATTCTTCTGGCCTTCACCGCCTGCTTGCGGCTTTGGTTCCTCTGTAGATGCAATAGCAACTTCGGTCTTTGACTTAGGGAAAAGGCTCTCTGGCCTTAATGCCTTTCCTACAATGGACTCGAACGTCTCATCGATATGGTTTATAAGTCTTTCCCCCAAGTACCCATCTAAACCAGTTACGAACTTTTCGTTCTTCTTTTCGACTGTATCGATAAGGGACAATCCATATTTCGATAAAATGTCGAATTCAGTGATATACTCCGAGACTGCACTACCATTCTGCTTAAGCTCCAAGAACTTCCTGAACAATTCCGATTTATGAGCAGCTGGAATAAACTTATCACAAAAGCGAGTCTTAAACTAATTCCAAGTAACTTGATTCTCAGAAGTAGCTGCCTTAATAGCATTCCACCAATTCATAGCTCGTCCTTGAAGTTGACGCGATGCTAGCTTCCTCTTCATTGTGTCTTTGATTCCCAAATCTTCGACGATGCGCTCACAACTATCTAGACAATTTTGAACTTCTATAGTCGACTCCATTCCGTGGAACGACTTCCCACCAAGACTAGTGTAATCCTTGCACAACTTGGCAAAATCGGCCCTAGGCGCCTGCACTACTGCACCACCACTGTTAGCAGCATTAGGAACTGCTCCCCGAGCATCCCTAAGCATCTCTCTCATGAACTCAGTGAACATAGTCCTCATATTAGGAGCATTCCCATTATTGGCTCCTCTACCAATACCCCTCGTATATCGGCTCATCGTTCAATATGTACACAAAAAACGATTAACCATATTCTTTGTGGTGTATGTGCAGTGCAACCTAATCCTTAGATATACTAATAGTATATATATTATATAGCTTTTGAAAACCAAAATATAACAAATACGCGCTCTCATATACGTATACTATCTCCCTCTGATGACTTCCCTAGGTTAACTACGCAACCTAGAGCTCTTATACCAAGTGTGACGGCCCGCCCCGCATTAGCCGACATTTCCCCCGAAAGTGTGCTGTACACATGTCCACTAGCACAGGGCGGCCGTCAAAGAAAGGAAAGAAGATGAAAGAACTAACAAAGAAACCTGTAGAATGTATCACAGCGCATGGAATAAAATATAATAGTAATGTACTTGACATAAAATAGGCGAGACAATGCATACGCTGAAAACTAAAACATCCATCATCATAGCAGCGGAAATCCAAAATACAGCTTATGATCCAACATCATTATTACAACTTTAAAACTGTCTCTAAAGCAAAAGAAAGTAAAAGAACGAGGTACACTACTAATGCCCAAGCGGTGACCTTCAACAACACAGGGAGAATATCTATATATCATACTGGGAGCCTCCTGCTTGTCTCCGGTACAACTACTCATGCATACCACCTAACATGTCTCTTGTCTGCTCGTTTAGGAGCACCCAGAGTAATAAGAAGATACATAAAACTCTGGGTCAGACAAAAGTCTGGTATGAGCGATAAGCAACAAAACAGAACAATAACAGGTATAATCCAATCATACCTGAACCAGGACCTGCAAACAAAGAGTTAGCACAACATACCGCTCAATACTCTAAGGTGCCACTAACATATGGTGTAAAGAATACGGGGGTGGAGGTGTGCATGTCATAGTGATGGCAAACGATCAAGCATAGCAACCATCCTCACATCTCTCACTCAGTGCGTAAAGCATACGATATCCACTATTTGGTCACCTAATCCTTTGGGCCCTGATAGAGTCCAACCGCGTACAGCTATCACTACAAGCCCACTATCCGTCTCTCAGTGGTGAACCAAAGTTATGAATATCGACAACCCCTTTGCACACGTCCTGCAGCAAAGTCCAATCGTGAAGTTAACTCATTGGTTCCCAACTGGATCCTGAGTACAAACTTTCCATTTGGACTACCTTTGCATCTTGGGTTTTGGTCTTCTCCGGATCGGTCTTCATTTGGTTCGTAATCCATGCCTCGCGCCCAAGCTCCATGGTTCAGCTCGCAGTATCTCCTTTGGTTCGGATCGGATCGTGATGCTCATCTGGTACGGGTCGTGATGCACCTCCCTGATCGGATCGGAGGACTTCAGGTCATGGCCCAAGCATCGGTTCGGGATTGGTAAGCACGAGCGGTTCGGATCATGTTCACCCATCGGATCGGGTCAGAGCTTCTAATTCGGATGGTGCAAGTAGCTCACATGGAAGGCGGTTCGGATTGGAGTATCCAGCTCCTTTAACTTGAAGAGAAGCACTTCAGATCGTGGAGAGGTGGCCACGATCGTGTCGGGTGGTGGTACGGAGGGGCGATCCGATCGAGTCCTACACATTTCTTGTAACTCTTCCAATAACTGTTTTACGCCATACGACGGCGTTTTCGACCATTCTAACTATTCTAAACGATCACAAAGCATACCGTAAATCCATATCAACATGTATAAACATCCACAAACAGCAAAACAACAATATGATATGTCAAAACGGATCAAACATACCCTAAAACCCTTATTTTCCCCTTAAGTATGTTTAGCAACAACTAATGATATGATTAGCAAAACTTAACCAAATTATCCCAAATTTCTATCAGACCCCTAAAATAATATTTTAGAATTTTACAAATTTTTCTAGATTTTTATGATGCAAAATTTCGCTAATTATCACTAATCACCCCTAATTAGCCATAATTAGTGTAAAAAGATGCTAATCATTCACCTTTGCCACAAATTAAACTATATATCTGAAATATCCTCTGTTTTGGGTCGAATCCCAATGCTTAGCAGCAGCTCCAACTCTGATTTGAAACTAATCTTCCTTGATTTGGTGTTCTTAATTAGTGATTAGAAGGTGATTTTGGGTGTTTTTAGAAAGTGGAGGCCATGGCTAGGGCTAGAGAAATGTTTTAGGCGGCTAAAAAATGAGATAAAATTCGTTTTCCTACTGTTCTCAGCCTCCCCATAACCCTAATCTCGAAATGGATTATGGGCCCTCTCGCTAATCACCCTAATTAGGCCTGGTTAAGCTGTTTTTCACCTTCTAAACCTTAATTCAGTCATATCTCCCAAGCGGTAAGTCTGTTTGGCTAATGTTACCACTCTACGGAAAGCTAAACCATCATCCGGATCCAATGGAAGTGGTGTCAGGTTAAAAATCCTTACCAATCAAAAGTTATGGCTGAAACAAGATCAGCTAGGGGCAAAACGGTCATTTGAAAATCAGCAAAAATCATGAACATGGGAAATGACCCCAATTGTCGTCTCCCAAAGTTACATGACCATACGACTTCGTATGTGAGAGAAATAAATATTCTACGATCCTTTGATGCGTAGAATGCGGATCGTTACAGTCCCACAAGCAAGGTATTTGGTGAAGAAAGTTCTTGAAGAAGCACACCATTCCAAGTTGATCATACACCCCGGTGGAGACAAGATGTACAAAGAACTCAAAAGGGTTTTCTTTTGGGATGGAAAGAAGAGGGAGGTAGTTGAATTCGTCTCGAAGAGCTTAGTATGCCAGCAAGTCAAGGCGGAACAAAAGAAGCCTGGTGGTTTGCTTCATCCGCTAGAGGTCCAACAGTGGAAATGGGATAGCATCTCGATGGACTTTATTGATGGGATGCCTAGGTCAAGAAGAGGCAATACCAGTATTTGGGTAATAGTGGACAGGCTCACAAAAAGCGCTCACTTCATACCCGTTAAGAGTAGAAGGACTGTGTTAGATCCAAAATTGGCTCTAACACCCAAATTGTTCCATTATGCGGAGATTAATATCAGAAAAATGCAAGAAAAGCAGAAAAGACACAAGATTTATAGTGGTTCGGCATTAACGAGCCTACGTCCACTTTATATCTATGATTATACTTAAGATTTGAGTACAATCAATGATTTATCTCTCAACCTCACTTTTACAATGTTGGTTCACTCAGTAAATTCAAGACAGCTCTGAATAGGAATAATGGAGATATTATAATGGTGGAATCAGAGCTCAGAATTGCCAAAAAGATCCTGAAAAATGCCAAGTTCTGGGCTATTTATATGTGATATCTGCAGGCGGATCACGGTCATACATGGCACAAATCCCGAGGATCTCGGACTGTTTCATGGATTGATGGAGAAATAGTCAATATGGTTATTATGGACAGGTGTCGTGAGATCCTACATTCTCGGATCATGAATGACTTAGTCCAGCCCTCCGTTTTTTGGCTTTTGGGATTGGATCGGATCGAAGAGAGCCAGTAGGGACGAATCGGGTCGTGGCACCTTCACCGCGAGTCATTGAGAAAGGGACGATCGCGATCGGCCTTCAATGGCTTGGTGAGCAAAACTCCATACTGCCTTCATGTATGAGTCTTGATGGCTTGATCTAAAAGCTAGCCAACATTTTGCACCCTCGAAGTATGTTTTATCAAGGATAGGACATGCTTCGAAATAACTGAGATATCATGAAGCGATGTGAGCCAAAGGTTATGTTTGTTTGAAATGTCATACCATTTCAGGAAATTGCGCCCCTTGAATATTATAAATATCAAGTTATTTTTTCCGGTCATTTCTCTATTCATTGGTCAATTTCCATCTCTCGGGTTTCTGAAAATATTGTCAAATCGCCAGGTAAACTTTCGAAACTTTGTAAGTTTTTCTGGGTCTTCAATTTTTGCAATTGTCTATTGAGTTCGGATCGCCGAAAAATCCTACGGTATGTGGGATGACGTTCTCGCTTTGGTTTGGCAATCATCCGGGCTTCTCCGCGGACTACGATGGGCTTTCTATTTGAATCGTGGGCCACCTGAAGGAGTGGGCCCTTCTCTTGAGGCGTGGTGGGCTTTGGCTCGTGGCCCATCAGGCTCCACGGTCCGAATGGGACAAAAAAGAGGATACCACCCCACATCCGTTAAGGTCACTCACAAAGGGAATGACTTAACTTCGGTGGAGAGTTATAGGTAAAAGATGCAGAAAAATTACAAGACAGATAATTAAAACAACGGAAAATAAAACTTTACTTTATTGATAAAATAGTTTGTACAACAATTATTTTCCAATACCAAAATATCTATCTTACAAAATAAAGAAGCATAAAATAATATTTATATTCCCCAATGTAGCGTGAGCCAGCCATAGCAACGGAAAAGAGAATCCATGCAAAACTCCGACTAATCTTAAGCTTGGAAAGAAAATTGGGCTAAATAGTAATATTCCCTCCCTGCGAACCTGGGGGGAGGGAACGAAAGACAAGAAAGCGAAAGAAAACAGAGTCAGACTTAAAGTCTGGTAAGTTCAGTAACTTTCAGCATGTGAACAGGTAAAAAACAACATGGCATGAATTAGCTGTATACAAGACTACACCATGATTACGGGAATCATAAGGTTAGCACAAGATATGATAAGGTAAGATAAACTGGATGCACTTCATTATCTCTGCTTCGCCACTACCCTGTTATTCTAATTTCTATATCCCTGCACCACCTAAATAGTAATCTGTATAAACTGATAAGAATAGATATGTAATCCCAATTCCCACAATTTTCGTTGTTTCAAGTGTACATCTATCATTTATTACCTAGGTCTAACCTGGGGTTTTATATCGAGTGCATTCTAGACCCAACCAGGGTTTTCGCTACCTAGGGTTACTGGGGTTTATGCTACCTATTGAACGTTTCTCGGATTTAGGGTTTACGCGACCTAAGTCCAACTAGGGATTATGCTACCTATCGAACGACGCCCCTAATCTAGGACACACTAACCAGAGTGGTATATGTTCCTAGACTTTCCCACGTATGTGTCGTGGATCGTTATCGCTTGTCTAGATGCACATGTCCTCTATATGTGCGACCCAAGTCTCGTGGCAGGGCAATTCAGGAAACACGGAACTCGGTCGGGAGCTTCCAGATATCTGCCGATGCAGATGCTAAGGTCTGTTTTTCCAGTGGCTATGGTCCCACCTGTCCCCTCCTTCAACTAATGAAAGGCACACCTTGAAAAATGAGAACTATACGCAGGCCCCCCATGCCCCACTAACCTATGGCCATCCGCAACCATAACTAGATAGCAAGTATATGGTATGTTGGAGTTCTCCGCCTTTCCGCTTCACGTATCTCGTTTGACTCAAGATGGTAGGTAGACGACGAGTTGCTATCATAGGGCTACTGGTCCCGCCGAATCACGCTGGTCCATCCTAGTCTTTAGGTTGCCTTATGTTGCAACCAAGGCATACCCTTGGTTCTTCTAACACAGACCTTAACCTCTATGAGCCCAGGCGGATCATCTGCAGCCTCACAGAGGGATACAAAGAGTACACTCGCGTCCCCTCGAAGCCGCGTGCTTCGTACCCCTGTTTGTTACATTAAGATCAGATGGACGTTCACTCGTTCTCGTATTCTACTAAGGTTTACTACTTATTTCCCTTAACTAAGGTTTACTACTTAGTTCTCTGAATCGTTGTTTTCTTAACTAAGGTTTACAACTTAGTCCTCTTAACTAAGGTTTACTACTTAGTTCTCTTTCTCGTCAAGCTGGACTGGTTAAGTGTCATTAGTCAATTCAAGTTAACTTATCCTAGTCATTTGTCATGTTAAAATGGATAAGTGATATCAGTAGTTCATGTTGACTTAACCCTACAACAAATCAAGTTATATTGGTTAAGTATTTCTTATTACTTAGCCCCACCCCTTCACCTCGTATCGGTTAAGTGTCCCCTTTAACTTAACCCTAACATCTGTTTAACTCACATGTTCTAATGGTTAAGTATTGTCTCTTCAAGTTTTAACTCAACCTTGTTCATTTGTCACACTATGATGGCTAAGTGTTCTAAGTTTACTTAACCCCACCTTCTAGTCTAATTAACATGTTAGATCGGATAAGTGTATTTTACTTAACCCCACCTTCTAGTCTTGTTAACATGTTAAATCTGATAAGTGTATTGTACTTAACCCCACCTTCTAGTCAGGTTAACATGTTATAACGGTTATTTAACCCCTATAAGTCTTGTTAACATGTTAAGTTGGGTAAGTATTCCTATGGACTTAACCCTCCCATTCTAGCTTAACCGTTTCTTAGCTTTAAATTATTCTTTAAAGCACCAACCACTCACATTAGACAGATATCGTTGCAGTTACTGGATGTGCCGGTCAGTTCCGGGCAGATTTACACCGCAACTTAGTCTAACCTCGGGTCCTTTTGGGCTCAATGCTCTAACCAACCACATTAGATAGGTATTGTTACGGTTGCTGGATTTGCCGGGCGGTTCCGGGCAGTCTTATACCGTAACTCAATCTAACCTCGGGTTAGGCATATTCGTCTTTCTCTAGATTTACATATTTATTCTTTTTGCTAACAAATCTTTTAAACAAATTTGTCCTATATCATATTTATTTGTTATGCCCACTAACATACCTATATTCTAGGCCCAAATCTTAATCATTTAACACAACTTGCAGTTTTATGCCAATTTAGATCAGTTCATGTCAAAACTAGATTTAATATTCTAGTTTACAGTTTATGCCCAAAATTTGGCTTACATACTAATTACATAATTTGCGGCTAATTAACAATTTACCATTATATGCCCAAGTCCAATATGCATGTAATATTTATAGACAATTTAGATCAACATATTTATTATGCCAAATTATACAAATTAAGTTACGCCCAAATTCCCCCGCCGCAGTCGTACGTATAACATGATTTCACAAGTTTCTAGGTACTTTCGAAATGAAACTTAACAAAAGGAACACGAGATAACCACGAGAATTTGACATAAAGAATAGGCATGCGAAAGCGAACCAAATACAAAGATAATGGTTCCAATAGGTTTGATGTACATAGCAGTGAATAGGAATAAACTAGACAAGCTACATCATAAATACAAGATCAACACAATTTATGGAATAGGCATAGGTGATTTGGTCTAACATAATGCCAATTCGGGGTACAACATGATTTGCAACTATAGTGTTATGGCCATAAGCAACTAACCATACTAGTCATAGGCAATTAACCTCAATAGTCATAGTCATGGTTTCATAGTTATGAATCATGGGCGACTGAACACAATAGTCATGGATAATTAACAAAAATAGTCCTAGGCAATTACCCTAAATAGTCATAGTCAATTAACTGTAATAATTTCAAATTCATGGTCGTGGACAATAGTCTTTTGTTCATAATCATAGGCAATAATCTCATAGTCATGAGTCATAGGTGATTGGCCCCAATTGTCCTTGTCATAGTTGTAGGCAGTAGTCTTATGTCTACCGTCATAGGCATAGGCATAGTCTTATGTTCACAGTCATAGGCATAGGGATAGTCTTATGTTCACAGTCATAGGCATAGGTCCAGTCTCATCGGTAATTAATCTCAATAGCCCTTAATTAGATCCAAGGGCATATACAAGCACAAATTCAATTGAGAGGATCAGGCATATTCTTATATCCATTTAATTACATGCCACAAAAAGATCTAGACGTTCAAATCTAAAAAGTAACTGACTTACAACAAACGACGAACTTGAATTCTGGTTTCTGAGTTCTGGAATTGAGATGCTTTCCTTTGGGTAGATAAACGTTGCTTTGATTTATAGTTTTGAATCTCCTATTTGCAACTCCTAGCCGTAGTCTTCAAGAAATAGTCTTCGTATTTTATTTTTAATTATTTATTTTAATTATTCCAGAGGCAGCATAAGGAGAGAATGAAATGGTGTAAAGAGAATGAGGCTAGGAGGCTGTTTATATAGGGTTAGGCGGACGAATCTAGACTGAAAACGTGACCAGATACATCAGAATGAACCCAGGCTAAAAACTGGGTTTTGGCACCAGGTCGACCCCAGGTCGACACTATGGTCGACCTGGTCCCTGGGAGGTCGACACTATGGTCGACCCCCAGGTCGACCTGGTCCTGGGCGGGAAATTTCCTGCCCATCCTGTTCTGGGTTTTGAATTCGAATTTAAATTCGAATTTCGAGCTGTTTTTCTGTTCTGAAAACCCTTGAAACTTCGGAGGGTCATAACTTCTTCATACAGACTCCGTTTCTTGAAAACTCGAACTTGTTTCTAAGCAGAATTTCGAGACGAACGCAATGGTGCAACTCGTTTCCCTTGATTCTTATTTTAAAATTTATTTATACATTAATTTGTGAAACTTAATGTTACAGAATTTCGGGGTGATACATTCTCCCCCTCTTAAAAGGATTTCGTCCCCGAAATCTTCAAGTTAGGAAGAATGTGTACTACTATCCAATCACCCATCTACTCAACCATTCAATCATAGGCATTCATTATCCTTAAAAAGATTTCTATTGCTTTCATGTTCATATGCATAGTGTGTGTATATGTCCTTATCTAATGCAAAATCAGGCGGTCTACTGATTCAGTTGACCTTCTTAATGCGAATTATGTCAGTGTCATGCGTCCAATCATGTATGCAAGCATTCCTAGTTATGTAAATACTACATGTGTGCATAGCCATTCATCCATATGATAACATATAAAGTTAAATCCTTTAAGCAAATACATATATGCGAATGCAATATGAAAGTGACTGAGTCGTTCTAGCGCCTATGTTGTGTATATGCATCCACGAGAAACCATTTGCAACCATCAATCATAACACGTTTCAAATACATGTTTACATCCATTGGCTTCTACCTAAGGATTGATGATATGCCCGAGAGGATATACCTTAAAAGCTAGGAGGTATGCATAAAATTCCTAGAAAAAGAGATCAAGGATGTACCATTAAGAAAAAGGGTATGATGCGTGTATCTAGTCTTTAGTCTTCTAAGTCGCATCTTCTTGAGCTTCACTATTTTGTACATTATCTAATTAACCTTCATGATTGTTAAGCTTCTTGACCTCCATTTCCAAAATTGTCGTTGATCGGATAGCTGGCTTTTCATTGTCAACTAGATACTTGCGGATGTCTATCCCATGTTTTAGGGGTAAACTCCTAACCTAATCAAAACATATGCGTACTCATGGACTACCCTAACAGATTGCAAATCGTCGATAAATGCATTACGAGATTCTAGCTAGCTAAGCCTAGCTGATTCTTTACATGGAATTTCGAGGGTATTTCCAAGGCAAGTCAAAAGTCTAACTACCCTCCTTTCAGAATTACTAGCCAACCAACCCATGCCTAGAATCAACTCATCGCCCATGGAACCAAAAACATAAGAATTATGCTTAAACTCAATAGTTACTCTCAAATCCTTACAAACTAAAAGTAAACGGGCCGAACCACCAATTGGATTTGAGACTAAATGGGATCTTCTACTATACAAGTAATAAGGTGCGGAGACTCACTATGGAAGTGGATATGAACAAATGCGAAGCGCTAAGATCAAAAGAGTACTAACTGGTTGATCAAAACGAAAAACTAAACCTTTCCAACAGAGACTTTTACTATCTCTCTCTCGGGTATTCTGGTGGTGAAAGCATGCACTCGCCCTTCTGAAAATCCTGTCCCTCGTCCTTGCCCTTATCCTTAATTATATGCCCTATTATACCATGGAAAAGATACTTCTTCTCGTTTTAGGTTTTATAATTCCTTCTTTCTTCGTGAGTCGAGTTTATATCCATGAATTTCTCATCCTTGCGTTGAGCTCCCTAGCTAAACTCCCTCATCTTTTACCATCCCTGTGTAATCATATTGACAAATTTCTCAAAAGCTTCCTCCATCGCACGGAAAACCCTTCAAAGCTTGAAAGAAAACTAGCTGCAGGTGAAACTATCATGGCTAAAGATGGAAGTCGGACACTACTTTGCCTTTCGATAGGTATCGTAGTCTTATCAACCCTACAAAACCGTGCCGCGATGAGGTTACCTCCCAGAAAGCTAGGAGCCCCGAAGACTCAAGAAAGAAGGGGACAAGAATTCAAACAGAGGATCAGAAGATAGTGCGTATGGTTTTTGGGGAATATGCCTTTAAAACAAATCTTTTCTTTTAAAAAATGCTTCTTTTAAAACCGTTGAAAATAATTTTTCAAATCTTTTTATCTGATCCGGTAACCTTCAGCTGTGATACCACGTGTAACACCCCACATCCGTTAAGGTCACTCACAAAGGGAATGCCTTAACTTCGGTGGAGAGTTATAGGTAAAAGATGCAGATAAATTACAAGAAAGATAATTAAAATAGCGGAAAATAAAACTTTACTTTATGGATAAAATAGTTTGTACAACAATTATTTTACAATACCAAAATATCTGTCTTACAAAATAAAGAAGCATAAAATAATATTTATATTCCCCAATGTAGCGTGAGCCAGCCATAGCAACGGAAAAGAGAATCCAAGCAAAACTCCGACTAATCTTCAGCTTGGAAAGAAAACTGGGCTAAGTAGTAATATTCCCTCCCTGCGAACCTGGGGGGTGGGGGGACGGAAGACAAGAAAGCGAAAGAAAACAGAGTCAGACTTAAAGTCTGGTAAGTTCAGTAACTTTCAGCATGTGAACAGGTGAAAAGCGACATGGCATGAATTAACTGTATACAAGACTACACCATGATTACGGAAATCATAAGGTTAGCACAAGATATGATAAGGTAAGATAAACTGGATGCACTTCATTACTTTCTCTGCTTCGCCACTACCCTGTTATTATAATTTCTATACCCCTGCACCACCTAACTAGTAATCTGTATAAATTGATAAGAATGGATATGTGATCCCAATTCCCACAATTTTCATTGTTTCAAGTGTACATCTATCATTTATTACCTAGGTCTAACCTAGGGTTTTATATCGAGTGCATTCTAGACCCAACCAGGGTTTTCGCTACCCAGGGTTACTGGGGTTTATGCTACCTATTGAATGTTTCTCGGATTTTAGGGTTTACGCGACCTAGGTCCAACTAGGGATTATGCTACCTATCGAACGACGCCCCTAATCTAGGACACACTAACCAGAGTGGTATATGTTCCTAGACTTTCCCCACGTATGTGTCGTGGATCGTTATCGCTTGTCTAGATGCACATGTCCTCTATATGTGCGATCCGAGTCTCGTGGCAGGGCAATTCAGGAAACACGGAACTCGGCCGGGAGCTTCCAGATATCTGCCGATGCAGATGCTAAGGTCTGTTTTTCCAGTGGCTATGGTCCTACCTGACCCCTCCCTCAACTAATGAAAGGCACACCTTGAAAAATGAGAACTATACGCATGCCCCCCTATGCCCCACTAACCAATGGCCATCTACAACCATAACTAGATAGCAAGTATATGGTCTGTTGGAGTTCTCCGCCTTTCCGCTTCTCGTATCTCGATTGACTCAAGATGGTAGGTAGACGACGAGTTGCTATCACAGGGCTACTGGTCTCGGCGAATCACGCTGGTCCATCCTAGTCTTTAGGTTGCCTTATATTGTAACCAAGGCATACCCTTGGTTCTTCTAACGCAGACCTTAACCTCTGTGAGCCCAAGCGGATCATCTGCAGCCTCACAGAGGGATACCAAGAATACCCTCATGTACTCACGAAGCCGCGTGCTTCGTACCCCAGTTTGTTGGAGCCTTCTTTAAGATCAGATGGACGTTCGCTCCTTCTCGTATTCTACTAAGGTTTACTACTTAATTCCCTTAACTAAGGTTTACTACTTAGTTCTCTGAATCGTCGTTTTCTTAACTAACGTTTTCAACTTAGTCCTCTTAACTAAGGTTTACTACTTAGTTCTCTTTCTCGTCAAGTTGGATTGGTTAAGTGTCATTAGTCAATTCAAGTTAACTTAACCTATTCATTTATCATGTTAAACTAGTTAAGTGTTATCAGTAGTTCATGTTGACTTAACCCTACCACAAATCAAGTTATACTGGTTTAAGTATTTCTTATTACTTAGCCCCACCCCTTCACCTTGTGTCGGTTAAGTGTCCCCTTTAACTTAACCCTAACATATGTTTAACTCACATGTTCTAATGGTTTAGTATTGTCTCTTCATGTTTTAACTCAACCTTGTTCATTTGTCACACTATGATGGCTAAGTGTTCTAAGTTTACTTAACCCTACCTTCTAGTCTAGTTAACATGTTAAATCGGATAAGCTTATTTTACTTAACCCCACCTTCTAGTCTAGTTAACATGTTAAATCTGATAAGTGTATTTTACTTAACCCCACCTTCTAGTCTAGTTAACATGTTATAACGGTTATTGAACCCCTACAAGTCTTGTTAACATGTTAAGTTGGTTAAGTATTCCTGTGGACTTAACCCTCCCATTCTAGCTTAATCGTTTCTTAGCTTTAAATTATTCTTTAAAGCACCAACCACTCAAATTAGACAAATATCGTTGCGGTTACTGGATGTGCCGGTCAGTTCCAGGCAGATTTACACCGCAACTCAGTCTAACCTCATGTCCTTTTTGGGCTCAATGCTCTAACCACCCACATTAGTTAGGTGTTGTTACAGTTGCTGGATTTGCCGGGCAGTTCCGGGCAGTCTTATACCGTAACTCAATCTAACCTCGGGTTAGGCATATTCGTCTTTCTCTAGATTTACATATTTATTCTTTTTGTTAACGACTCTTTTAAACAAATTTGTCCTATCTCATATTTATTTGTTATGCCCACTAACATACCTATATTCTAGGCCCAAATCTTAATCATTTAACCCAACTTGCATTTTTATGCCAATTTAGATCAGTTCATGTCAAAACTAGATTTAATATTCTAGTTTACAGTTTATGCCCAAAACTTGGCTTACATACTAATTACATACTTTGCGGCTAATTAACAATTTACCATTATACGCCCAAGTCCAATATGCATGTAATATTTATAGCCAATTCAGATTAACATATTTATTATGCCAAATTATACAAATTAAGTTACGCCCAAATTCCCCCGCCGCAGTCGTACGTATAACATGATTTCACAAGTTTCTAGGTACTTACGAAATGAAACTTAACAAAAGGAACATGGGATAAGCACGAGAATTTGACATAAAGGATAGGCATGAGAAAGCGAACCAAATACAAAGATAATGGTTCCAATAGGTTTGATGTACATAGCAGTGAATAGGAATAAACTAGACAAGGTACATCATAAATACAAGATCAACACAATCTAGGGAATATGCATAGGTGATTTGGTCTAACATAATGCCAATTCGGGGTCCAACATGATTTGCAACTATAGTGTTATGGCCATAAGCAACTAACCATACTAGTCATAGGCAATTAACCTCAATAGTCATAGTCATGGTTTCATAGTTATGAATCATGGGCGACTAAACACAATAGTCATGGATAATTAACAAAAATAGTCCTAGGCAATACCCTAAATAGTCATAGGCAATTAACTGTAATAATTTCAAAGTCATGGTCGTGGACAATAGTCTTATGTTCATAATCATAGGCAATAATCTCATAGTCATGAGTCATAGGTGATTGGCCCGAATTGTCCTTGTCATAGTTGTAGGCAGTAGTCTTATGTCCACCGTCATAGGCATAGGCATAGTCTTATGTTCACAATCATAGGCATAGGCATAGTCTTATGTTCACAGTCATAAGCATAGGTTTAGTCTCATCGGTAATTAATCTCAATAGTTCTTAATTAGATCCAAGGGCATATATAAGCACAGATTCAATTGAGAGGATCGTGCATATTCTTATATTCATTTAATTACATGCCACAAAAAGATCTAGACGTTCAAATCTAAAAAGTAACTGACTTACAACAAACGACGAACTTGAATTCTGGATTCTGAGTTCTGGAATTGAGATGCTTTCCTTTGGGTAGATAAACGTTGCTTTGATTTATAGTTTTGAATCTCCTATTTGCAACTCCTAGCCGTAGTCTTCAAGAAATAGTCTTCGTATTTTATTTTTAATTATTTATTTTAATTATTCCAGAGGTAGCATAAGGAGAGAATGAAATGGTGTAAAGAGAATGAGGCTAGGAGGCTGTTTATATAGGGTTAGACAGACGAATCTAGACTGAAAACGTGACCAGATACATCAGAATGAACCCAGGCTCAGAAATGGGTTCTGGCACCAGGTCGACCCCCAGGTCGACACTATGGTCGACCTGGTCCCGGGGAGGTCGACACTATGGTCGACCCCCAGGTCGACCTGGTCCTGGGCGGGAAATTTCCCGCCCAGCCTGTCCTGGGTTTTGAATTCGAATTTGAATTTGAATTTCGAGCTGTTTTTCTGTTCTGAAAATCCTTGAAACTTCGGAGGGTCATAACTTCTTCATACGGACTCCGTTTCTCGAAATCTCGGACTCATTTCCAAGCAGAATTTCGAGACGAACGTAATGGCTGAACCCGTTTCCCTTGATTCTTATTTTCAAATTTATGTATACCTTAATTTGTGAAACTTAATGTTACAGAATTACGGGGTGTTACACCAGGAGTCGTCGTTATGCCTATATAACCCGGGCCTTCCTTTACCTTTCCCTTTCTTCTTCTTTTCGTTGCCGCCGCCAGCCTCTTCTTCTTCCTAAAAACCCTAACCACGAATTTTGGAAAACCCATTCATATCTAACTTAAAAAAAGGTAACTACGCTAATAATGCTTTTACGTAACTTCATTCTCATTTCCCTCGAGTTTTTACTAGTTTGAAAGGCAAGGATAGCGGAGTTTCGTGGAATTCAAGGCTTTGAGAGAGACAGTGATGTAAATGGGTTCAGTTGCTCGTGTTCATGAATGGAGAGGAAAGAAGAAGAAGGAGAACGAGTTGACCAGCTCGGATCGTAAGTGAGGTTCGGGTTTGGATCGCGGTAATACTTGGATGGAGGAAAACGAGGTGTAGTTGATGTCAACGGATCGGGTCGCGGTATTGAGGTGGATCATGGAGATGCTCCACGGTCCGCTTATATATTCCTGGTTTAACTATGTCACGATCCTAAGATCCCTCTGCTGCGAGCTTAATGAATGACCCATTCTTCACGATCCGGCTTAAGCTCCACGACCTGAACACATCGCGATCCGATCCACATTTCTCATGCGAACCGAACTTGTTGACGGTCCCGAACACATTTTGACCTTGACAATGCATCGTTATCACAATACTTTGGACAGTTAGGTTAGAGCCTTCGAGACAAACTTTTGGACTGAACAACTTAACTTGATGGCATATCACAACCAATATCCTGTTCATTTAACTAACTTCATGCTTTTATTATATGTACGCAAAAGCACACACTTGCACTTACACACATGGGGAACTGGTAACTTGTGTTCTAATTTTCACTCGCCAACACAGCTATGTAGGATAAACAAGTGACTGAGACACCGAATGAAAGTACCGAATCAGAGACATCAATACATCACAGCCTGATGTGCTTCCCTCAGATTCAAATGAGGAAAAATCCGATCCTGATTACAAGACGGGTACCGATATAGAGTCAACGAATTCTGAGAGCACATCCCTTGAAGATGAGGATGATCGAGCTCCTGATGAAATTCCGGGTGTTAAGGAAATAGAGAAGTTCACCGATTCTTTACCCTCCAAGTTAGACAATATAAAACTTAAGAAGATATGTTTAAGAAACGGAATTCCCTGGGACGATGTGAAAACTCCAGAAAGCGAAGATAGACCTCATTCTGCCCCAGAGGGGTACATGACTGTTAGTCGAATCATGTGCGGGTTAGGGGCTATTCCTCCTTTTCCTCCACTTGTTGTCGATCTCTTAAGATAGTTACACATTGCCCCCATGCAACTCCATTCGAATGCCTATGCGGCTCTGTATACTCTGTATGTTGCTTATATGGAGATTCTGCAGACCGAACATACCCTTAAAGATCTGAAGTTCTATTACCACTTCAAGCATCGTTCCGCATGGGCTCCCAATTTTTCTTTCTTCGAATCAATTGCCAACAGAAAAGTTGCGACGGATGGTTACAGTAATATAGGGGATATCAAATCTGACTGGTTTTACATAAAACACCAAGCCGGATGTGCAAGGAAGTGGCTATAAGCGAGTATGTTTTCAACTTTCCCGCGTTTAATTCGAATGCATAATTTCAGTGCTAACGAATCATTTTGTTCCATACAGATTACAACTTTGAGAGAACGGAAGGATCGATATATGAAGACCGAATGTCCCTCCTTCTCAAGAGTAAATCAGATTTCTTAAGGATTAAGAAATGTATCACTGACGAGAACCTTCACAAACACCGTCTTTTAGATATAAGATTCAGACTTGGAGCGGGCGGCAAACCTTACAAGTATATACCTCCGACTGAGGGAGAAGGAACTTCACAAGCTATAAAGACAACTACCCTTCACAAGAGTCCTTCGCCTATGATTAATCAGGATGACGAGGATTTAAATGCATACAAAGGAGACGAGGGGCGAGCTAACGAATCAAAGGAGGTCCCGACCTCTTGGGGGCAGTCTCCCTTAAGAACTTCATCATCGGTTGAGTATGTCGCTCAGGATGAGTTAACGGAGGAACAGATACTCGGGGAATTAAATAAGATTCCTTTACCGGACGATATTTATACTCAGGAAGATTTTGGAGGGGAACTAATTTTTCCCATCTCTGAAGAGGCGAGTGCCCCAGTTGGAGAAAAAAAAGTCATCCAAACGAGCCTAACTCTGGGCCCTGGTCCGTTAAAAAGGGGATTTCACGGGATGCACAAATCACATGCACCATTTACCATAATAATCTTTTACCACTGTCGTTCATAGTTTTAACATGCACCTGTTTCTTTTGCAGCGAAAATGTCTCGCAAACAGTCTTATTCTTATCGTTCCCTTTGTGAGGGCACACCAAGCCTCCTTCCAGATCCCGACCATGCTTGTAGTGATAGTCGGGGAAGGGATAGTCGTCGGTCCCGGGATTCTCATCGACCTTATTCCACATGATCCCGATCTCCATCAAAGCAAGATTCTGAAAAGCCTCACAGTCGTCCATCGTTACCGGATGGGGGCAAGCAACTTCCTAGAGATTTGTTCCCTCTGAAGAGTACGCCTTCTCATGTCCAGTCTTCTAAAAAACACCACAAGCCAAAGGACAAAAACAAAGATGAGGGTAAGATCGTAGAGAAGAGAAAGACATCTCATGTTTCTTCTAGTGAGCACGACTTGGATACCACTCCTGCGCAGAATATTGCTCCTAATTCTGAAATTCAGGCCAGGCTAGAGCGCTTGCGAAAGCAGTTTCCTAATATTTTCTTTGAGAGGATGATGTTCGTCCCGGATCTTGAACCGGTCCCCGAGGATTGGGACACAAAGGTGATAGGGTACGTATGCCATGTGGCTAAACAATACGGGGTAATGAAGAAGCATGCTGCTACACTTTCTACTGCCATCCGCCAGTTGGAGACGGAAGCAGGCAGAGTGAAGATTGATAATGATGCTAGGGCTAGGAGCAAAATGGAAAAAGAATTAGAGGATGCACAGGCCCAACTGGCTTTAGCTTAGCGAGATGCAGAGAATTACAGGTCCGAGCTATAGAGTGCTAGGGAGCGTTTTCGCAGTGAGCTCAACTCAAATAGCCAGGAACGGGTGGCTCTGAGGAAGGAAGTGGAAGATCTTAGGGCGATTAATACCGAACTGAAGACAGCACAAGAACGCTTTGCTGCTGAGAAAGATGCCTGGGAGAAAGAGAGGGCGAGCTTAAAAGACGACCTCTCTCTTGTCAAAAGGAAAAAGAGGTTTTAAATGATCAACTTACCCAAACTGAGGAGCGTGCAGCTCTCGCTGAAAGTAACGCCAATAATGCTCTTGAATCGGCCACTACTGCTGCTGATAAGCTTGCTGAAAAAGAGAAAGATATAGCTGGTTTTGAGGAACTGTTGTTCGACTTCTTTGGTCAAGTCATCAAGACTCGAGACAACTCTTAGATTCTGGACTATCATGTTACTTTGGCCAATGTATGGGATGCAACTGTCGAAGGCGAGAAGCGGCGATTGATGGTCGACAAGATTGACGAAAACCAGCCGATGCAGACCTTTCTTAGAGGTGAAGAACCTGAGGCTTTGGAGAAAGGTAGATGCTTAACGCATGAAGAGATCGAGAGGGAGAAGATTAAGCTCAAGGGCAAGGATAAGATTGGCGAAGCCTCAAGCCCGGTAGTGGAGCCCAAAACCTCTGAAGTTGAGGAATATAACCCTGATGATCCGTTGATCCCCTTGGCTCCAACCCCTCCAATTTTCGGGACCACCACTAAAAATACGGGAGATGGGTCGGCTGAAGGTGTCTCCATATTCTCTCCACAGTTCATCAAAGCAATTGTAACTTGTCGTCGTCTCACGGGGAAGACAACTGACATGGCAACATCTTCTCCTGATTCACTAACATTTGTTTCTCATGGTGTAGGTACCAAATTGGTCGAAAAAGATGCGGTGGAGAAGGTAGTGGCAGAGAAAGTTGATGTCCCCCCGGGTTCTGGTGTTGAAGTTTCTGAAATTCCAAAGCAAACCGAGGGTACAATAAGTGAGAGAGTCACTGTAGCACCCATGGAATCCGGCACGGACGCTCCTGCAAACGCTGAGATTATTAATGCTTTCCAAGACACAGATGGTGGTCACGAAGATGAGGAAGAGGAAGTTGTAATCATAGATGAGGCCAAGGATGATGATAGTGAAACCTTGGCTGACATGCATGCTAGGAAAGATAAGCAGTTGATTCTTAAGAAGGGGGAACAAGACCCTGTATTCGTGCCCCTATTTCTGAAATCGACCCCAAGACTGGGTTGGTTATAAGATTCTCTTCCAAATCAATAACTTTTACAACTTTCCTCCCAACCTTCTTGTCCTTCCCCGGAGCCTCTTGTTGATAAGAGGAAGAGGAAGAAAAGTGACTGCTCTGATGCTGACAAAGAGGGGTTGGAGAAACAGAAGAAGGAAAAGAAATCAAAATTGTCTCCCAAGCGTAAATAGAATGCACTTATTAGCTCATATTTTAGTTTTAGGATTTCCTTTGGCCAAAAGATGTAGTTGTGAGAGTGGCCGTCACTTTTGTTTAGCTTCTCGTTCTTGTAAATCTGCTTTCAGCAAATGAAAATCTATTTCTTTTACGTCATTGCGTTCCTACAAGTTCATCATGTTTGTAGAGTTTAAATAATCATAACAGAAACAATCATAATTAAATACTGAATTCATGAGTAATAATCATTGAGAAGTTCGTGTGCTAAGTAAATGTGTAGTGGTGTACATATATGCCCCCATTAAATCGTCATTATAATGCCTGGCCAGGGCTTATTGGCGATTGATTAGGATTATATTGGTACTCCCGTCCCACATCCGGAAACGAGGTGTTCGGGCCAACTTTTTCATTCTTGTACCTACTCGTGTGGTGGGATGGGTGTTCTTGAGTGACATATGTCATTGTGCCTTTATACTATCATGATCCTTCAGCGGGGTAATAGTTCTTGTGGCGCTAAGTTTCTAGTGCCTTTACACTCTCCCGATCCTTCAGCGGGTTAGAGTTCGAGCTCGATTCTTGGTCTGGTCACTGATCCTTTAGCGGGGCAGAAGTTCTGGGGGCGCTAAGTCTCTAGCGCCTTTATACTCTCCCGGTCCTTCAGCGGGTTAGAGTGTTATCAAGGCGGTTTTATCATGCTGCACCTTCACGCCTTGGGGACGTTATCTTCTCGTCCTTTATACTCTCTCCCTAATCTCGAGAGTTAGAGTGCAAGCAGTAGTGTGATTTACCTCGCTGCACCTTTTAGAGCTTTAGTTATTGTTAGCTTTCCGATCTGATAGATGGCATTTTGGATCAGCTGTTTTGAGATTACTACATAATTTAAAACAAACTTCAAAATGGTAATAATATATTAATATAAATGAAAGAGCAGATAAAAAATAAATAATAAAAAAAGACGGTGCAGTAAAGGTAATTGACACACGATGTTTTTATAGTGGTTCGGTCGAATCATGACCTACGTCCACTTTATAATCTTTTGTTTAAGTAACCAGACTGTTCTAGGCAAGTCGAGCCTTTTTACATGGTCCTAAAAAACAAAAGAATAAAACTGACAATTTCACATCAAATAAACCCGCGAATGTTGGGCATTCCACACTCTGGGGATTTCATCTCCATCCACGGTTGCTAGCTTGAAAATTCCATTATCAAGCCTTCGTAAAATGGAGTACAGTCCTTCCCATTTCGGGCCCATATGTACTGGGGGCGGAAAGACGCGCTTCAGAACCAAGTCTCCGGGTTCAAATGTTCGAGCTCGGACTCTTTTGTTGTAATACCGAGCTATTTGTTGTTTATGCCTCATGGCATGTAATTCGGCTTCGTCCCTTTGTTCCTCAACCATGTCCAGGGATTCAAGGAGCATCTCATTATTGGTCATCGGATCGTAATAAATGGTTCGATGAGGTGGTACTTCCAACTCGACCGGAATGACCGCTTCAACTCCAAAAGCAAGGGAAAACGGGATGTGACCCATCGCCGACTTGTACGTTGTTCTATAGGCCCATAGTGCCAGGGGTAATTCATCAACCCACATGGCTTTGGCCCTCTTCAATCTTTTCTTTATAATGGATTTAATCACGTTGTTCGTCGCGTCAACTTGTCCGTTCGACTGCGGATGTGCCACAGAGGTGTATCTTTTCTCGATTTGGTACTTCTGACAGAAATCTCGAAACTCGGTGCTGTCGAATTGGGTCCCATTATCGGTTACGATGACTTTTGGAATCCTAAACCGACATATAATGTTCTTAACGACAAAGGTGATCACTCGCTTGGTTGTGATCGTGGTCAAAGGCTCTACTTCTACCTAGTTAGTAAAATAATCCACGGCCACAATAACGAACTTTTCTCCGCCCTTTGCTATGGGAAGGCTCCCAATAATGTCAATTTCCTACATAGCAAAAGGCCATGGGCTTGTCATTGTCTTCAGCTGGCTAGGTGGCGCCCTAGGAATCTTGGAGAATTTTTGGCAGGCATCACAACGTCGTGCATACTTGGCTGCATCCTTGTTTATGGTAGGCCAGAAATAGCCATATCGCAATATCTTCTTTGCCAGGGTTTTCCCTCCAGTATGATCGCCACATTCGCCTTCATGGACCTCTTTCAACACATGCTTGATGTCATCATGGGCGATACACCGGAGGAGGGGCATCGAGATACCTTGTCTGTATAGGACATTGCCTTGCAACACATATCGGGAAGCTTTTCGTATAACTGCATGCCTCTCACTTTTCTTTGTTGGAAGTGTTCCATTTATCAAAAACTTCTTTAGAGGAGTCATCCATGACTCTCCCTCTCAGGCTCAATCTCTAGTACTAGATTAACTTCCATTTGATATATGCTAGGAGACTGTAGTACTTCAATTGGGACCAGCTCTGTATCCTGAGGATTATCTGAACTAGCCATTTTTGCTAACTTGTCTGCCTTTGGATTCTCCGTTCGGGGAATATGGGATATGCTGTGGTGGTCAAAACCATCCAGCAACTTCTTCACTTTTTCCAAGTACGATATCAGCCTTGGACTCTTGGCCTGAAACTTTCCAGTGACCTGGTTTACGACTATCTTGGAATAGTAAAAGATGTCTAGCTTTGTAATATCCAATTCCTTTGCGAGTTCCTGCCCGGCAATTAGGGCTTCGTACTCGGAGTCGTTATTAGTGGCGTGGAACTCCAATCTAAGAGCGTAATAAATTAACCGTTTCTCCGAAGTTTCGAGAACTACTCCCGCACCAGATCGTCTATCATTTTTAGCTCCATCTGTGTATAGTTTCCAGGCATTGGGGTCAAGGAGTAGCTTTGGCAGATCGTCCTCCTCAGTTACTACATCATCATCCGGGATCATGAACTCCGCTATGAAGTCTGCAAGCACTTGCCCCCTTATCGACCTTCGGGGCTGGAAATTCAAATCGAACTAACTTAGCTCAATGTTCCACTTGAGTAGTCTCCCTGATGCTTCTGGCCTTTGCAGAACCTGTTTAAGCGGGTGATCGGTGTACACAGTAGTGGGCTAAGCTTGGAAGTAGTGGCGTAGTTTTCTAGATGCAATTAGTAAGCTATACGCCAGCTTTTCTATTTTTGGATAATTCCATTCTGCGGCCGCCAATTTCTTACTCACATAGTACATCGATCTTTATACCTTATCCTCTTCTCTTTCCAAAGCCGAACTGATTACGTGAGATGACACTGCTAGGTACACAAATAAATCCTCATGATCCACAGGCTTAGACGGTATCGGGGGTCTTTCCAAATGGTTCAACAGATTCTGGAATTCTTCTATACAATCGGGAGTCCATTTAAAGTTGTGTTTGCCTCGCTTTATCCCTTCGAAAAACGAGATGTATTTATCTATAGCTTTGGAGATGAACTTACTCAGTGCCACCATCTTTCCAGCGAGGCTCTAAACATCCTTAATTTGCTTTGATTCTTGGATATTTCGAATTGCTGTAATTTGATCTGGATTGATTTTGATTCCACGCGAGATGACGATGAATCCAAGGAATTTTCCAGATGCTACCCCAAATGAACATTTCAAAGGATTCAGTTTCATCCCATATTTTCAGAGAATCTTAAACATCTCCCCTAAATCGTTAGTATGATCTGACGATTGTCTGGACTTTACCAACATGTCGTCAACGTATACCTCCATCGTTTTCCCAATTTGGTTGTAGAACATTCTATTCACCAATCACTGATATGTAGCGCCGGCATTCTTCAAACCGAAAGGCATCACCACATAGCAGTATAATCCCAAATCTGTAATGAAACCGGTATGCTCTTGGTCTGGGACATGCATGGGGATTTGATTGTACCCCGAGTATGCATCCATAAAAGAAAGAAGTTCATGACCCGCGGTTGAATCTACCAAATGATCGATTCAAGGTAACGGAAAGCTGTCTTTTTGGGTAGGCTTTGTTTAGATCTAAAAAGTCGATGCACATACGCCACTTTCCATTGGCCTTTTTTTTTTTACCAAAACCGGGTTTGAAATCCAGTCAGGGTACGTTGAATCTTTAATAAATCCGTTACTCCTCAGTTTTTCGACTTCTTCCTTCAAGGGGCCAGACCTTTCTGGTCCAAGCGTTCGCCTTTTCTGCTTGATAGGAGGATGTTTTGGGGATGCTTAACGATTGACTCATAATCGAGGGATATATCCCACACATGTCCGCATGGGTCCAGGCGAATACATCTAAGTTAGCTTTCAGGAAATTTGTTAATTCTTTGGCTCGAACGGGATCCAACTGGGATCCAATCTTCAAGACCTTCTCTGGTTCACTATCATCGATTGTACATCCACAGTCGCTTCATTGGGAGTCGCCATTCTGCCCCCAGGCTCTTCATCCTCTCTGGGATCTATGTTCTCGGGCAACTCTCTAAGCAACCCTCCTGGAGGTATTTTTATTTAGTTGCTACGACGATTCCTCCCTCGGAGGGGAAGAACCACCTTCTGCTTCTACATCTTTCCCTTTGCAGAGCAACTTTAACTCTGCAATGTAGCATGCTCGTGCAACAACTTGATCTCCTCTGATTATGCCTATGCCGACATCCGTCGGGAACTTCAACAACAGGCACCAGGGTGCAATGTAGGCCCTAAATTTGGCTAGGGCTGGCCGGCCTAAGAAGGCATTGTACGGTGATCAATGTCTAGGACTACAAAGGGGAGAATTCTCACTCTCTAGCGTTCTCCTTCCCCAAGGGTTACTGATAATTCCACGTATCCCATTGGAGCGGTCGAGGCCCCATTAAATCCTCGTATCCAACCCTCGCATGGTTTCAAATCCTTCGGCTCGAGTTTCATTGGTCGAATGTTTTCTTGAATAGAATGTTGACTGAACTCCCGTTATCTACCAAGACTTTATGAACTATAGCTGGGCCGATGGTGACGGTGATAACCAATGGGTCTTCAGTTGGGGAGTGTACTCCAATACTCTCTCGCTCACGAAATATGACATCATCGGACATCATCTTTTGTTGCTTAACCGGGGCGTTATCCTCGGGGTTGCTACATTCTCCTACTTCGAGGTGCTGTTTAGCTGCATTCACATACTGATCCATCACCTTGAAACTTTGCCCAGCCAGGTAAAGCCCTCCGATGATGGTGTTGATGACGAGGTTCTTTCCTTTCTATTGAGCCGTTGGTCTAGCAACGAGTTGGTTTTGGTTCTGGTTTGGGGCCTGTACAGCCTGCACCTATCCCTGGGAGCCACCTTATAATCATCAAGCTTCCCTTCTCGGAGCAGCCTTTCAATCACTCTCTCAAATGATGACATTTGTTTGTGGAATGACCATGAATCTGGTGAAAAAGACAGAATTTCCCAGTTTCACGCTCCTTTTCTGTAGAATCTCTCAGAGGAGGCCTTTTGTATTGGAGGACATTATATGTATCTAGGAAGATGTTCTCCAACGTATCATTTAACGGTGTGAAGCTCTCAAATGGTCTGGGCCGGGATCTTCTCTAAGAGTTATTCCCTCGATTTCTCTTCCGATTATTGTTAGTATTATTACCCGATTGACGACCGTTTCCTTGGTTCTTGTCCCCAACATTAACTTCGACCTTTCCTGAGGTATCTCCCGTCTGCTTGATGGCCACGTTGCTTTGGATATCTTCCTTATTAGTAGCCTTCCTTTTCCGATTAGCGTATATCTCCTCCTAACGCAAGCGAACATTAGCTTTTTCATAAAATATTTATCTAGTCAGGGGTGGCTTGCCGGCCAGATATCTTCCAAACTCGGTATCTTTATCGACGCCATCGATCAGGGCCATCAACACAGTTTGGTCATGCAGATCTCTGACTTCTTTGACAGCCAAGTTGAAACGATCCAAATACGACCTCAGGCTTTCGTCTGGTCGTTATTTAATTAGGGATAGCTCAATCACATTCTTAGACCTCTGGGCATGAAGACGGAATTGGTTCACGAATTTCTCACTCAATTCCTTGAAGCTGGATATTGACCAGGCTGGCAAGCGGGTAAACCACAATAACGCCACATCTTCCAGGAATATAGGGAATGCTTTACATTTTACCACGTCTGTAGCTGCAGTGGCATTCATTGACCAGGAGTATCGCATTGGATGTTGGATTAGGTCAGTCCTGCCCGCATAGCGATTCATGGTTGGCATATTGAAGCGCCTTAGGAATGTAACATCTAGTATGCCGTCAGTAAAAGGCGTATGACTGCGATCTATGCCCCAATCTTCGTTCCTCTGTCCACGTCTATCTACCATGACTTGCCTAATCATTGCTTCAACCTCTGCATGGGTCAGGGTAGATTCAGGATCAGCACTTCTTGCCGGACGACCCCCTCCAGCATTTCTTTGACATGCTGCTGCAAAGTCTGGGCCCTGAGCAGAACTCCCTTGCCCCTATTACCGCGGTCGATCATGCGACGAGCGGAAGGAACGTCGTTCCTCGGTGGCAGAGCGGGCTCATTTAAGTTGCGGTTACTAGTTCCCTGATTAAGTGCCACTTCTTCTCGAGATGGAAGTGACCCAAATCGAAGATGCTCTATGTTCTCAGCCCTTTCTAACGGGGGCCATCGTCGGTTCCTTGGGGGTTCTTCAGACGATGACGTGTGTTCTAGGGTAGAAGGACAAGATGTAGGAGAGACCCTCTATCTTAAAAGATCATCAAGCCGCCTATCCATAGCAGTCAGATTTTGTCGCAACACTGAACTCTCCTGCCTCTGAGTGGCTAACTCGTCATATAGTTTATCCCACATTTCAATGATACGAGAAAGATCTCCTTTAGTAGCAGAGGTAGAAGGTTCGAATTGGTCATCAACATTCTCTCTTGTATGTAGAGAGCTTGAGCTAGGTCGAGCAGATGTACCAGCACGGGAAGAAGAGCCATAACCTCCTTTCCAGGTCGAGTTGTAGTCTGATTATCACTTCGGATCGTGGTCACCCTAGGTTGATGGCTCGTGGTACCCTCTTGGCGTCGGTTCGTGGTGTTTCCCTGGGATCGGATCGTGATGATGGGTGCAGGAGGGATCGCGGCATGGTCCTGCGATCGGGTAGTGACTCCTTCAGCTGCTTGGTTCGTGGTACCTCCTTCGACTCGCGATCGCCCACTTTCCTCACGATCCGAGGACTGTAGCTCAACTTCGACCTGTTCCTGCACACTTTCTTCGATTTCTTCGTTTGCATCTTCGTTCGCCTGCGAAGCTCGTACTTCCTTAGACTTCTTTCCAACCATGGTATATGAACTTTGCTGAAATCTTCAAAAATCGAAACTGTTAAGTTTTGGACTGTCTTCTTCGGATTTGAATATCAAAACAATAGAGCAACAACCCAATATACTGAGACTTCGGTTTCTTGGTGAAAGCACCAAAATGTTAGATCCAAAATTTGCTCTAACACCCAAATTGTTCCATTATGCAGAGATTAATGTCAGAAAAAATACAAGAAAAGCAGAAAAGACACAAGATTTATTGTGGTTCGGCGTTAACGACCCTACGTCCACTTTATATCTATGATTATATTTAAGATTTGAGTATAATCAATTATTTATCTCTTAACCACACTTTTACAATGTTGGTTCACTCAGTAAATTCAAGATAGCTCTGAAGAGGAATAATGGAGATATGATAATGGTGGAATCAGAGCTCAGAATTGCCAACAAGATCCTAAAAATGCCAAGTTCTGGGCTATTTATATGTGATATCTGCAGGCGGATCATCGTCATACGTGGCACAAATCTCGAGGATCTCGGACTGGTTCGTGGCTTGATGGAGAAATAGTCAATATGGTCGTTATGGACAGGTGTCGTGTGATCCTACATTCTCGGATCGTGAATGACTTAGTCCAGCCCTCCATTTTTTGGCTTCTGGGATTGGATCGGATCGAAGAGAGCCAGTAGGGACGGATCGGGTCATGGCGCCTTTACCGTGAGTCGTTGAGAAAGGGGCAATGGCTTGGTAAGCAAAACTCCATACTGCCTTCGTGTATGTGTCTTGGTGGCTTGGTCTAAAAGCTAGCCAACAGACTGCCTCATCTCTAGCATCCATATATCTTAAAGAGATAGTTCGACTCCATGGGATACCCTCCAGCATGGTTAGCGACCGAGATCCTATCTTTACGAGCGAGTTTTGAAAGTGCTTGCAAGAAGCTGTAGGAACACAGTTATGCTTAAGTACGGCTTATCATCCCCAAAACGATGGTCGGATGGAGAGAGCGAACCGATTATTAGAAGACCTCTTGAGATTATGCATTATTGACTTCGGAGGAACATGGGAGGATCATCTTCCTTTGGTGGAGTTTGCCTACAACAATAGCTACCAAGCCACCATAGGTATGTCACCCTTCGAAGCTTTATATGGAAGACCGTGCCGATCACCAACTTGTTGGTAGTGTCTACAGATAAGCTCATACTTGGACCAGATATGATTAGAGAAACTTCAGAGAAGGTGGACTTGATATGAAAAAGAATGAAGACTGTCCAAGATAGACAAAAGTCCTACGTAGATAAGAGAAGGACCGACCTTGAGTTGGAGGTTGGGGACATGGTTTTCCTTAAAGTATCTCCTTTGAGGAACGTCGTTCGCTTCTGATCCGTAGAAATGTTGGCACCAACATTTGTAGGGCCATTTCCTATCATTAAAAGAATTGGGAATATGGATTATAGAGTAGAGCTGCCCAAAAGATTGGTTGGAGTTCATAATGTCTTTCACGTTTCTCACTTACAGAAGTGCTTACATGAGTCTGCGGATTTGGTGGAACCAAGCATATTAGAGGACGTAAAAGTAGAACGAGAGGCGATTGTGAGAAGAGTTCCAACTCGTATCTTGGGTACAGAAGTTAAAAAGCTACGCAATCGCGAAGTCAAACTTGTAAAATTTCAATGGAGTGACGCTGAGGAAGACGCGACTTGGGAGATTGAGGCCAAAATACGCACAACCTACCCTTTTCTATTTAAGGGTACATCCTTGATCTCTTTTTCCTTAAGTTTGTTCATACTCATATCTATCTTTTTAGTATTTTCATTGGTGCTATTCTCGATCCTTAAGTAGAAACCAATGGATCTAAACACATATTTGAAACATGTTATGGTTGATGGTTGCAAGTGGTTACTAGTGGTTGCTCGTGGATGCATATACACACACTTTAGGTATTAGATCGGCTCAGTCACTTTCATATTGCATATGCATATATTTACTTATCTATGATTGAAACTTGATGTGTTATCATGTGGATGTTGCATTTGTATGAATGATTGTGCACTCATGTAGAAAGTATGATTAGGGAAGACTGCATACATTATGGACGCATGACATCGACATGACTTGCATTAAGGAGGTCAACTGAATCAGTAGACCGCATGATTTTGCATTAGATAAGGACATGTACACATGCTATGCATATAATCATGAAGGATTAGAAGTCTTTTAAGGACAATGTATGCCTGTGTTTGATGGTTGAGTAGATGGACGATTGGATGGTAGGATATACGTTCTTCTTGACTTGAAGATTTCGAAGACGAAATCCTTTAAGGGGGGAGAATGTAACACCCCGTGTTTTCGATAAACCTTAAAGTAACGAATTATAGAATAATTAATTTTAAATGTGAGAATTAAGGGAAACAAGTTACGCCATTGCGTTTGTCTTGGAATTCTGGTTTAGGTAGAGTCCGAGTTTGCGTGAATTTGACTTTGTATGAAGAAGTTATGGCCTTCGGAAGTTTCAAAAATTCAAAATTCAAATTTAAACTCAGAAGAGGGCATGGTGGGAAAAAGTCTCGCCTAGGCCAGGTCGACCAGGAGGTCGACCCTAGTGTTGACCTACCCTACAGATCGACTTACCCCCCCTCCCAGGGCAGATCTGAAAGGATGACGATTTCTGACTCCCTGCCGAGTCATTAGGGCTGAGGTGTTATCCTATCTTGACTGGATGGTTTTGATTACTTCTAGGGTTAATCTGACAGCTCTAAATTAATTAAACATCTTTAAAAGCTACCTAACTCTCAACCCTAAATCACAAATATTTATACCAAGAGCCGCCATGCCGTCAATGGTGAACCTAGAATAGCCGTCATCTCTTTCAACTCAAAGGCAAGATTGAAGCTTCGTCAAAAATTAAATATAATCTAATTCAACTAAGAAAATTCAATGATCTACATCAAAGGTAAGCAATTCAATTTCAGAATACAGATCCCAGAACTCAAGAATTCCTTTTTGTTAGTAAGTGTAGTTATCTTTCAGATGTGAATGAATTAAAGACATGGTTTGTAATGAATTGTAAAATAGAATTGTATCAAGTTATATGTGATGCTTATTTATGTTTATTCATGTCTATTCTATCGTATATGCCTATGAATTATTGTGGTCTATCGAACCTACTATGTTATGTGGAAATTGGTGAATAAACCTATGATGTTATGAAATTATCATATATACATTTGGTGATATTATGATACATACAAGTTTTAGGCTAAGTCACGTCGTTTATGCCTAATTGTTTAGATCCATTATGCATACATGTTTAGATCTACGACCTTGAATAATTTGGTGATTATATCTATATGCTGTATGTCAAATTAGAAATTATGCCATGTTTATGCAAGCTAAGTGATGCTATCATGTTATGAATACATGCAAGTTTATAGGTTAAAAACATGATTATGTAAACCTATATGTTTAGATCTACAACTTTATATGTTAGAACCATATGCCTTTATGTTAGATCAATATTAGCATGATTAAGTCCCTATGCAAGTTCACCACTACATGTCTAACTAGATTTTGGTAGTTCTTGTAAAACTATTATTTTATGACTCATGTTGCATAGATCTAGTTTGCAAATTCATAATTAAAAGTATATTATGCCAAGTTCATGTGACACATCTGTAGTAAGATCCATATTTTTTGTATGATGTTGGAATGTTGCAAGTTCCCCTTTTCCCCTTTTAGTTTATTAGTTAGACTAAAATATCGAGCCTAACATCCTATGTAATTTTGCGAATGTACAACGGGGGTAACATTAGGGAAAACATGAGAATAATATATAATTAACATATTTGGCTCATAACCATGTAAATGGTATGACATTGAAATGGTATAATTTACTTACCAAAAATTTTGAATTTGATTTAGAAAGAAAGCGGGCTAGACAATAAATTGTTGGCTAATTTACATAAATGGATAAATATGTCAATTTAGAAAAGATGAATATGCCTAACCCGAGGTTAGACTGAGTCGTGGTGTAAAACTGCCCGGAACCGACCGGCACATCTAGTGACCACAACAATACTTGTCTAATGTGGGTGGTTAGTGCATTGAGCCCAAAAAGGTCCCGAGGTTAGACTGAGTTGTGGTGTAAAACTGCCCGGAACCGACTGGCACATCCAGTGACCACAACAATACTTGTCTAATGTGAGTGGTTGGTGCTTTAATAAAGCTAAGTCAAGATTGGTAGGGTTAAGTCAATTAAGGAAATACTTAACCAACAACATGTTAACTAAACTGATGGGTGGGGTTAAGACACTTAACCAATTTAACATGCTGGCTAGAAAACCCTAGTAACGGGGGCCCATTTCAGCAGTAACCCCCATAGATGTATCATAGGACCCTGAACTAGGCAGGGTGGGGCACGATTACTGGACTGAATTGTAAGCGGTCAAAAAGCATCGGCGGTGGTGGATCAGTGTAGGTTCCGGTGGAGTACGGGCGTGCACTTACTCCGGAGTGGAAAAAGCAGGCACTGGGCATCGGTAGTCATACATTGTGCATCTTGAATCATGTCGGGTTGCCACTGTAGGATTTGATACACCCCGTGGTGGGACTAGCACAGGTATCTACAATCAAGAGGGGGCCGAGTGACACACGTGATAAATGCAAGTGAGTAGAAGCCGATCGATATAAGGGGATCATTTCACCATGAACACGTGCTGCTAGTTGGACAAATATAAGTAGGTGCAGAGAATTAAACATGGGTGCGAGGTATATTCGGTTATCCTGCCTTATGTAGCTTTATGTTAGTTTACTGTTCTGTTACTGTCCTATTTACAGTTTATTCCTATCATGACCCTTTTCCTTATTCACACACTGAAAAGTCACTAGACTTACTCAGACTTATGTCTGACCCATTTTTCTTTCGTCTTCTTTTCTTCTGTTTCCCCCCTCAGGTAGCCAGAGAGGGAATAACTCAGCTTAATTCAGACTGTTCATCTTTCCAAGATTGAAGACTCTGTGATATACGGCTTGGAACCTATTATCTTTGGCTATGGCTTTGGCTACACTAGACTTGGGGATTTATGCAGTTTTATTTATAATTTATGCTTCTTTATATAATAATCAAGACATAAATTATCATGTAATAATTTGGGAGTTGATTTGAAATAGTTTGCTGTAATGTTTTGTTATGAACCATGTTTGAAATAAAGAAATGTTTGTTTTCCGCTACTTATATATATATATATATATATACATATATATATATATATATCTGTCTTGTAAATTATCTGTGTCTTTTACCTATAATGCTCCATCGAAGTTAAGGCATTCACTTTGTGAGTGACCTTAACGGAGGTAGGGTGTTTCTACTTTGCAAACTGTGCCAAGCAAACTAAGGTTCTATTTCATGGTTGCACTATGTTATCAACCGAACCAACTGGCCAAACTAGATTTTAACGTTGAAAACTTGAATTATATTGAAAATTTGTGACAAGATGAGGTATCTAAAGTACAATCAACTGATTAGAAATTGTTAACTTAATTTGTTGTACCGCTATCTTGAAACAAGTCGTGTTTGCAATTTTTGTTTTCATTTGCATAAGTCCTCTGCATTCATGTAGTTTCATTAGAATCATAGCATACTGTATTTGGATTTTGTGGGTAGTATCCGCTGAAAACCCTCACGAGACACCACTCGTCCTACTAGGGACACCTAGAGGTTTAATGGCTTGTTGCATACGCTCAATGTAATCGTGTTTCCTACGAAAGTGTGACCTATGTGGTTAGTTTTTAATTTTTGTTTTACTCGAGGACGAGTAAAAGATAAGTGTAGGGGGTATTTGATTAACATAGAAATGTGTTTATTTCATGCTCTTATATCTTATCTTTTGTATATAAATAAATATTACTTGGGCATTGTTTTGTCACTTTTACAGATATTCCATCCCAGCCCGCATGCAAACAGAAAAGTAGAGAAATGGAGATCATATTGCTATATATTTACATTTTGAAGAATTGTAGATGAAGATCTCACATCTACTTGCTGTTGGACAAGAAAATGATTGATAAAAAGGCCATGCACATTTCAAATTAAAGGAGGCTTGCAAGAGAAAAGGAGAAAAGACCTAGATCTTGTTCCAAATGACAAAAGGCCTAAAACTTACTTGAAATAGCTAGGCCCATTTGTAATTAGGGTTAGGGTTTGGTTATCTCCTATAAATACCCTTGCAATATCATTGTAGCCACCATCCTATTTTTCTATCTTAACCTCCATTAATAAAAGTTCTTCTTCTTCTTCTTTTATTTTATAGCATTTTTCTTTTTCTTAGCAATTGGTGTTGTCTTCGCAATTAGTTTTGGTAGAACACCAAATGTATTTTATATTTTTTTATTAGCGATTAGTCGTTTGATTAGTTTCAACGACAATCCTAATTTTACTTTTTGTTGTTCTTCTTTTTTCTGCCATTTTAATTTCTGCATTTTATTTGTGTTTTGCATTTTATTTTTCAAGTAATTTGTGCCATCTATTCAATTAGATTTGATAGAGCTCAAGTTGTCTTTGCTATTTTATTTTCATTAGTGATTAATCGTTTGATTAGATTCAATATTATTCCTAATTTTGCAATTTCAATTTGTTTTTATTTCAACCAAATCTCCAAACTTCGCCTAACTTGCCCAAGAGATTAGATAAATAATTTGATTTTAATCTACCTCCCTGTGTTCGACCTGCATACTACACATCTGTGCGCTTGCAGAATTTATTACAATATCGCGCTTTTCAAGCGTCGATCATAAGCCACAATAAATATAGAAAAATAAAAAAATTACTAGCTACCACGGATTTATATGGGAAAACGTTATGAAAATTAATCATTGATTCCTTCTATCAAACAGATAAGGTATATGAAGTGTTTTCCTTAATATAATATGGAACATATATTACAAAGAATGAAGAATAATGGTTTACAATAGTAAATGGTTTAAAAGGAGAATGATAATAACCTACTATAAATAAATAACATTAATGAAAATGTTGTATAATAGGTAGACTTGTCCTAGGGACAAGTGAATATTATGACATGTTATAATAAACTAGAAAGGGAACAGGATAACTGGTGAATTAAATTAAGTAACACTTAATTGTAAATTAAGTAATCAGAAAAGGGGGAAACCTGAAACCAGTTAAGAAAAGGGGGAAAAATATATTGTACTTAATTATAAATTAAGTAGTCTGGGAGTCTGAAACCCGTTGGTAAGAATAACATGTTTAGACTTGTCCTAGGGACAATGGGAAATTATAACATAGGTTATAATAAATGGGTAAAGAAACTTATTAATGGGCCTTAGTTAATAGAACTAAGTTAATAAGTAAACAACGGTAAGTCGTATTGACGATGTAAAGTGGAATTATGATTAAATGAGAAAGGATAAGGAAAACTTATGAAATAAAATAAGTTATATTTAATCATAAATGGTAACTGACATGTTAATTGGAAACATGTGAATTGGATATACTTAATTGCATATTATTTAAAACATGTTATTGAAATCAAACAAGAATATAAAAGGAATTGTGGATCACAGACCTTAGGCCATAATCTAGAGAATAACATGTTGTAAGCTTATTAATAAACTTAAATGAATTAAGTTGTATGACTAAAATTAATAAGCAAGAGAAACTTGGTAATTTGAATAATAATTTAATATGAATTGGAATAACCAAGTTAACTGGAAACCTGGTGAGTTGAGACAAGCGCGTAAAAGAATGGTTAGACGTAGGGTCTAATGACATATAAAACTGAGGCGCTTGGACCAGTCCATACGTTAGAGGATGAATAACCATAAGGGGTAGATCACTGGGGTGTCAAAAGACACAAAGAGGAGCGCATGTCCATCTAGATATTCTTGTAGGCTCCAACGGACTGGGTTAAGAAGCACGTGTCTTCCGGGGACGTAGGGTACTCTTGGTATTCCTCTGTGAGTGGCAGATGATCTGCCTGTACTCATAGAGGTTAAGTCTGCGTAGGTGAACCAATGAGTATGCCTTGATTGCAATAATAAGGGGCAATCAAAAGACTAAGATAGACCAGCGTGATTCGGTGAGACCAGTTATTGCCCTGTGATAGCAACTCGTCGTCTACCTACCATCTTCAATCAGTACGTAAAGCGGAACGGCGGAGAACTCCAAAAGACCTTATACTTTGCTATCTAGTTATGGGTGAGATTGGCCAATAAGTTTGAAGGGCATAGAGGGCCGGGGTTAAGTTCTCATTCTTGATATTCTTGGGTGCCTTTCATTAGTTGAGGGAGGGGTCTAGTGGGACCATAGCCACTGTAAAAGCAGACCTTAGCATCTGCAATCGGAAGATATCTGAAAGCTCCCGACCGAGTTCCGTGTTTCTTAATTATCCCTCCACGGGATTCGGGCGCACATATAGAGAACATGTGCAATAGACATCGAGAACGATTGACGATACGTATGTGGGAAAGTCTAGGTACACTCATGTCACTCTGGGTGGTGTATCACAAGACTAGAGGGCATTATTCGAGGATGGAACCTAATTCGATCGAATGGTTCAAAGATGGCAGTCCGAACGCTTACGTAATATAGAAGTAGTGGTTCTTTGCAGACGTAGCATTGACATATATACAGAAATCCGTACGACATTCAGGCGTAGGATTAGGGACTACTATATTCCTACGATGATACGGTGGAGACAGTGCGAGTAGGGTACCATGGGGTGCACCTTAGTTGGAGTTAGCTACATATACACTGTATTAGGTTATTCTACTAGGGGTAAACGGGTATGACGTGTGTGTAAGCCTTGAGTGTTGTTAACCCAATTAACCTAATAAATTAGAAAATATGATTGAACGGTATATGTTAGATTATCCAAAGCATATAGTTTAAATCCAGTCACCAGAACTTGTGTTCTGACCCCCTCTTCATAACATACTCGCAGGTTAGATTGTGGCAGAGACATGATAGCTTTGGATACTGGTTAGGTAGTGTTAATAATACGGTAAGGCTATGTTTTGATTATACTATATTTTATCCTTTCTGCTGTGAGATATTTTTCTGAGCTCTGACATGTTTTGTCTCTGTCTTTTCTGTAGGATACCAAATCAAACCAATCCGCGTTTCGATAGATCGGAATTTTGGAAAAAAATTCGATCTATCGAAATTGGGGTTGTCATAGTTATAAAAATAATTTTTATAACTTCAAACTACATTTAGTGCATAACGGCAATCGATGTCTTTTAAAAATGGACTTCGGGCCATCCGCTGCCAACTACTTAATTAATATTGTTTGTTGATCAAAACATATCAAACATTCACTACGCAATAGATGACTTACTACAACGAAAATCCATGGTGTTGCTAACTACAATGTTGCCATAGTCATGATGTTTTTTGTCTATTGCAACACACACTTCAATTTGTTAGCATAGATATCAACATTTGTTGTAGTAGCTCTAGATATATTCTAATTAAAAAAAATAAAAAAAATACACCTCAGTGATCCACACCATTAGTTAAAACAAAATCTCAGTCATCCATCCACACCATCAATCGACACCTCAACTAAAACTATTTTCACTTTTATTTTCATTCACCCGCTTCTTCTTCATTTTGTTATCACCCCCAAATTTCCAAATCCCTAATTCATCTTTCCGCTGGCTTCCTATTCTTGTCGCCTTTTCCTCTGTTCCAAATCCCTTGTTCAACACCCTATTCCTTGGGCTTTCCTTCTTCACCCATCATATCTTCACTCTCCATTATCATTCTTTATTTCCGTCTCAACTAAATTCACAATTTCCCCTAAAATTATTAAACCTAAATTCAAATCATGACTAAATCTCTCCTCCTCCTCGCTTTCTTTCTCCTCATCTCTCTCTCCTGCTCCCACTTCTCCCTTATCGACAGTTATCTACCCGATTATAGGTCCTCCTTCAAACACGTACCCTCGACGACTGTCGAGTTTCGACCCACGACTCCAACTTCGTTTCTTCCTCCTCCACCAACAAAATCTCCACCCCTAATTCAAAAAATCTCTCTCTCCTTTGTACGATACCGCCAGAGTCTTCAGCATGCTATCAGCCTACGAGTTCCAAACCAAGGCTAGAGGCACCCACTTAATAAGACTTCATTTCAGTCCGCACTTGTCCGAAAATTTCAAACCAAGGCTAGATTGGTATGTAAATATCATTCTATATGTATTTGAAGAATATATGTTCAGGCACTATTTAATCACAATTTCATGACACATTCTATCTATATCATTTAATAGCTCAATTTCCCTTCTGATATCAAGTTAAAAAGATACAACTTCGATAATTTGTTATATATATTATATTCAAAATGTAGACGCCATATTTTTAGAAAACTTTGCACGGTATAGCAGAAAAAGACAGTATTATGGAGTCCCGTTTATGCTTGTCATCATGGACTTACAAATTCAAAAACACAATCAAACTCCAGGGCGTGGTTTCGTTTATAATACCTGGATATCAACTGCAATATACAAAAGACAAGATAATAGTAATACTTTAACATCATGGGAAGCAAGGATTTGTGGTGCCTATCTGATTTTAGATGTTATGCAGTGCCGAAAATAATTGACAACATATACAATAAAGTGCTTATGTTTGCTTAGTAGAAATCAGTTAGAATCATTATGTCATTTTTATACTTCATGCATCATTGACTCTAAATTGATAGAATTTGAGAATTTTACAAGTTTGATCGCATGACATGTACATTTTTGGTCTGCAATATGCTATTGTCTACATTCTAACAATAAACCTAGATCCGTTTTTGCAGAGGTTAGAAGATGGCGGATGTAGAAGATATTCAACCTCTTGTATGCGACAATGGGACTGGTACGCTGAAGGTAATTATATAATTATCCACCATATAAATAATTTGTCAGCTTAATTTGTAGGACTATGATTTTGGTATTGTGTCAAAGATGATAGTCAAATAAGTAATAACAAGCCTTGCAAGTACAAACCACGCCTAGATATTTTTTGAATAATAATAGTTTTGATCTTTATAAATATAGAATTCATTATCTCGAGTACGATGAGTCCGGTCCATCTATTGGGCATAGGAAGTGCTTCGAGGTTCATCGAAATTCAGCTTAGTTACATGACTGGAAAAGATGATTTGGCTTTTTCTTTCTTTTTCTTCTTTTCATAGCAAACATAATGTTTGGTCTGCCAATTTCTGTTTTCTTTTTGTATTGTTACAATGATTTTGGTTGGGCCTGTGATTCACTGAATGAAGCCTATAGATTTAAGCTCAATTCTAAAGCTATTTATCATATTTGTAATTTGCATTTCTACAAGATAAATAAATAAGTAAACATTAAACTATGATTGTTTCCTAAATTTCTTTTGACTATGTATTATTGTGGTATTAAAATGTACTTTGTATGGATGGATGCAACCAGATTCTCAGTTATTTCATTCTTGTGGAGAAACGTTGTATAAATCCATTATGCAACGAAGAATGCTGAGAAATTCATTGGTCGTGAGAATAACCTTGTAAGTCAAATTATTTGGATGCTTGGTTTAGTTACATCTGCAGGTATAGTCAAATTATAGGTAAAGGCCGTTTTAAAAAGCAGCTATTAGTTACTTTTAAAATTTTCACTTATAAAATTTGCACTTCTAAAATATGCACTTCTAAAATTTGCAATTTAACATGTACTAGCTATTAGTTACTTTTATGTAGGTTTGCACGTGTAAATGTTCCTTTTATGGAATTATTTTAATGAGTGAATCAACATATAAATTCATAGATTTTAATGGAGGGCCAAGGTTGTGTTTGGGTAAAGATTTTTCTTATTATCAAATGAATTATGTAGCAACTTTGATAAATTGGGTCGTACGACACATGTATAACTTTTATTCATAGTCATGATTAGAATTAGACAAGTTTTGCTAGCAACTTTTCAGTAATTTTGATTCATGTATAGACTAAATCACAAAATTTTATAAGGGTTAAACAATAGTATAATTCAATTATTGCTTATAATATAAAACCCCAATCCATCTCACTTAACCTTATAACTTACAACTTTAAGTTTAAAACTTTACCCTTGGAAATAATAATTAAATTTCCAAATCTATTTCCATTCCTAATCCAGTTATAACCTCTTTTATAAATCTTTTACCAAATTCAACTACAATTTCATTATTTTCTTAATTGGCTTCCAATAAAAAAATAACCATTGCAATTAATATCAGTTCAAATCACCACTAACTTCAACGTTAACTACATAAAATTTAGTTAACTTTTTGATTAACTACAAATTGAATAGTTAATCCCTCTAAATATTTGTTAAAATAATAATTAACATTATTAACAAGACACGGTTCAATAATTACTTAAATACAATAAATTTGAAAGATTTGTTTACTTTTAATTTTTTTTATTAAGTTTGAATATTATTTGTCAAAACATTTCTATTAGATTAATTTCAGCTAAAAACTGTTGACTTGGTCAATTGAAAATCATCAGTTAACTTGTAAACTGATTCTAACCAATTTCTTTCCTTGAATTAATCAATAATATAATTAATTCAATAAAATCACTTAATTGTTCCATATGAATAATTATTCCAAATGATTAACTCGTATGTTAATTTTCTAACTTTTTACTTATATAAACTTATTAAACATAAAATTTTCCTATAAATATCGTTTGCAAATTATTTAAAAATAACCATTTATTTAGATAAAGCCTCTATTTTTAATAACTCATAAAAATATAAAAATTTAATCTAACTTCCTTTATAAAAATATATTTTATAACTTCAAGATACATCAATTCACCTAGCGGCAATCGATGTCTTTTAAAAATTGACTTCGGGACATCCGCTGCCAACTTCTTATTCAATATTGTCTATTGATCAAAACAAATCAAACATTTAATCCAAATCAACATTTGACATCCAATTCAACGATTAACAATCCAATTCAACCATTAACATCCAAGCACGATTTTATATTAAAATAAACAATTCGTATATAAATATAGGAAAAACAAGTAATATACACCTTATCTGAGGAATCCGGTTGGATCCCTCCAACCTGTTCTTCCCTGCATCACAGATTATAACAACGTTTTATAACTTTATATGAAGTATAATTATATTCTAAATCTTTTAAATAATGGAATATAATTCACGACAAACAACGATTAAATAATGAATGTCCAAAACAATCAAAAACCAATAAATCATCCAATTCATCCAACCACATAGTTTGTGCTATCAACGATTAATATGAATTTAATCACATTAAGTATTTCACAAAGAGTGAGAGTTAACTCGCAGTTTACCTCGATCGAAGATTTCAGTTGATTTATATGATTTCAAACGCAGCGTTTGAAATCATATAAAATTTCGGTTGACTCTAAATCCTTCCAAATCAGCTTGACGCGTAGTATTTCCGGATACGATTCCATCGACACTTATTTCATCCAATTCTATACACGTATGCAATAGTTATAGCTATTTCCATATTTGACTTAAATTAGAATATAATAAATCCACTAATTACATTTTAATTCTCTAATTACCTTTTAACACTATCTCTAATCCTTTTTCCATGTTGCTCAAAACCCGCTGCTCCCTTTTAACAATTCATGGTCGACTGTGCCCTCCACGTTTCCTTTCCCTCCTTCATTAAAACCCACGGGCCTTCACGAAAATGATCCTTTATGCGATAGCCTAAACAAGAACACCATTCGATATATTTCGAATGGTCCTATCGCAAAGCGTGCTCCAGCCTTGCCCCGGCTACAAGCAAAAAAACCATGAAAGAAAACTTTCCAAATTGCCTTACAGTCCATAGAGATGTGGAACTCCTCCTGGCAACCAAATTACCAATCGAAGACTGTATTCCCCTCCATATAATCCCGTCCTTCAGCCATCAACAGCTGTCATAAAGAAAGTCACGCACCATTTTGTCATCAACACCCACAAAATTATCACCACTGAGATCCCTCGCGTTGCTGAGTGCCACGCCACCTCTACCTTAAACCAACTCCACCCATATCGATACCAACTCATGCCCTACACTCACTGGGAAAAGAAAACCTAAACTCAAAAACTTCATCGAGCTTCACAAAACATGTGCCAACGCGAAGCTCTTTCTTTACCGATCTCAACAAATTCAGTTTCGATAAATTTCATCCCTTATTTGATTTTTAATCGCCGTTAAAAGATCATGATTTTCATGTTTTATTATTGATGTAAGAATAAGGAATGATAACAAGAAGAAGAATTGGGGTTTAAGGATTGCAAGGCACAATTGTTATATAAGTGAAGAATATAGTATTAAATTTGATCATTTTATTAAATTTTATAAGTTGATGCCTATCGCCACTTCTATTTGACATTTATAATTTCACATGATTTCATACGATATCTGTTTTCATTAAAAATGAACATCTAGCTAAAGTTTGACATTCTGGTCCTAACTAAACTTGTTTCATCGAAAACCGAGTTCGTTGGAAAAATAACGAAATTTTGAATATCAAATTTGTTGGTTTTCTTCATGTTTTAATTTCGCATGCTCACCTAACAACTCTAATTGGTTCGAAACTTGAAATCCTACAATAATAGAATGTTTCAGACACGATGGAAATAGTTTCGTCAAATTCTGAGATCGTTTGGGTAAACTCCATTTTCAATTCACAACGTATATCGACACGCGTTTATATTGTGCATGATGATCAAAATAACTCCAAATAACCCTGAACTGGAAATCTTAAAATAATTAATCTTTACGGATTTCATAAAATTGGTTTCGTTGAAGTTGGAGGTTGTTTGAAAATCGACTATTCTTAAGTTCCATATTAACTGATATAAACGATTAAATAAAAATCTGAGCATTGACCATTCCCATGATCGAATGGAAAATCCGATCGGCATAAAAATTGAAATCCTATAATAACTTACTAATAAGGATCCAATGGCACAAGTTTCGTCGCATTCCGAGACTTCTTCCTCGGAATGGTATTCCACATGTAAAACAATGCTAATTTGGACATCAAATTCTATGGTCTTAAAAAATAATGAATCATACATATCCTGACTTTAAACATCAACACAAATTCAATGGAATTGATTTCACATCCTAATTCGATCATTTGCTCATGTTACACATAAAAACTCACCTATTTAAATTAAAGGGGCATTTTACCATAAGGGCCTCCTTTCATCCGCTAATTAGTTTGTAGGACTGGCCGTAACAATAATTATTTTCAAGGACAAAAATTAATTCGGCTATTTGTTCCTTGTATTCTTCATTTCTGTAAGCAGTATCGAATCTCACAAAAACCCGAAATCGATTTCAAATCCACTTTCTTCTTCATGTTTATAGTTTCGAAATCAAATCTATGGCTAATTTACTGTAGAAACAAAATCGACTCATTTGATTTGTTGAAGGAATCAAACCGCATCACTTTTCTCAGATGAACAAGTAAGTAATTGTTTATTTCTACTGTTTTTATATGTTGATTGCTGATGTTAATCGCCTCACCTTTATTCTGCTAAAGAAACTAACACGCAATTTCTATTTACTATTTAAAAGACGCGATTATTGTTCAGTAGTTGTTGAACAAGTAAGTACTTATTTATCTTTGTTGTTTGTTGTTCCTCGATTTTTTTGTTAGCTGAAGTAAGTACACACTCACTTATTGATTTTATTTGCTATATAAAACTATTCATACGTATATATCCAGAGGTAGAATTTATTTTGTTTGACAACTTAAAAGATAAAGGTGTTTATCTGTTGATTGGAATCATTTAATTACGTATTGAAATTTAGCAATATTTGAAAATTACCAATAAATTTAAACATACTTGTTGTTTTGTTAATCATATATATATATATACACACACACACACACACATAGTGGGTTAATAAAACGTAATATGAATCAATTTATAGTGATGATGAAATTGTTTATACGTATATATTTAGTGGGACATGTTAATTTGTTTTACAGCTTAAAAAGATAAAGGTTTTTATCTTTTTATTTTACATGTATCTTTCTTTCCAAAACTAAATTTTTGTATCTAGCTAACATCTTATGGTTTTTAAATCGCTCATACGTATATATTCATATGATTTTTACAGCTTAAAAATATAGTTGTATCTATCTTTCCAAAACTAAACTTCATATTTAAAAAAGATAATTTTTTAACGAAAATTGTTTTATCTTTTCCTCAGAAAACCATTTAATTTTATGCTTTTTAATAGAAAAAAGATTAACAGTTATATCCTTTTCTCAGAAAATCATATAACTTATACTTTTAACAGAAAGAAGATAAAACCATATATCTTTTTTCTGTTAAAAATTGCGCCCTGAAATCAAAAATATAACACAGGTTTCTTTCAAAACCCTTACGAGCCATGTTGACGTTCAAAACCTTAATGGAGAATTCAACAAACGAGATTAACAATCTAACATCTTCTTTCTTTAATCACGTTTCTTCTTCACAAGACGACAGGAAGAATAAGGATAAGTGTTCATACAAGGAGGTTTTGATGAAGCTAGGTGTAAAGCGTAACATTTTTCCTTGAGATAATCAATAGAATTTTCATATTCGAAAAAATCATATTTCTCATTAACCGCTTCGAAATACGAATCATTATTTTGAAAAAAAATAAAACCATCAAATCCAGTAATGGTTTCTTCAGATGTGGATATTCAGATCACTGGGCAAAGAGCAGTCCAAATCCTGTTGTCTGCTTCAGTTGCAATAAAACCAGGCACAAAGGATTTAATTGAAAAATTAATCTCAAAAACCCCAAAAATATGGCGAACCCTAAATTTCCTCCTAACATTTCAGCCGCTTCTTTTCCTGACGATTTTAAATGGGCTAGATCAATGGTAGTTATTTCCATTGCACGTGGCGCTTTCTCTATCATTGAGCTGGAAAACCTCTTACGATCTAATTTTGGTAGAAGGGCACCTAGTTGGGTCTGGACGGTTAGGAAATTTGGAGATGATTTTATTGTGAAATTTCCTCCTTCATTGTTGATTGAGAATATTTACTATTCTCTTTTTGGTCCGAAAGGAGTAGTCAATTTGAGAAGGTGGAGTCCGCAATATGGAAGCATGGCTAAGAAAAGAATCTATGTTTGGGTTGCTCTCAAGAATGTGCCTTTAGTATGTAGAAGCTTAAATTCACTCAAGACGGCATTGGCTGATTTGGGAGAAGTGTCTTGACTTTAACGTGGAGTATTGCATGCACCAGATTTTTCTTCTTTAAGGGCGTTGTTGTTAATTGATGTGGCAATGGATCTACCACCAACTATTATTGTCCCTGTTGAAGGCTTTTTTCATGAAGTGTCGATATCGAAGGTGGATGGAGAATTATCTGATGAAATAGATAGAAGGGAGCTTTATAGAAGCGTTTTTGTCAGAGGTGATGATGGTAGAATGAAGATTTTGAATGCTAAGCACGATGTAGTGGTTCAGAATGATGAGAATGCTGTGAAGGAGGTTGTAAGTGATCCCAATGGTGCTTTTGAAGTAGGTAGAGAATATGATGACGAGGATATTGGGCTGGGGGTGGTGAGAATGATGATGTTGGTGGTGAGGAATTGTTACGACCCCATTTCCGTACGGACGGAGACAAGGGTTATCTTTGGAATATAACACAGAAACAGATAATAGCAGAACATAATTAAATAAATACACCAGATAATGAACAATAGAATATACTAGATAAAAGTAATCGTCAGAGTTACACAGTATACAGGATCATACTTAGTACAAATACAGTGCAGCTATACATAAATGTCTACAGCGGAAACAAACAAAATATGTACAATAGGAGCTGAACAGCATAAAAAGAGATAAATAATAAAATCCATCTTCAGCTCCAGCTATCAAGAAAGAACCAGCTAAACCTGAATACAAGGCTGCCCGTGTAGAAAAAGGGGCACCCGAGTTTGAAAGTGAAACAAACTACGAGTCAGTCATGGGACTGGTATGAGAAATCTACTCAACACATTTCAAATATGGCTTATCACAGGACCACGCCACTTTCGTGGAACGGGTTTACTCCATTGGATTGCCAGTGCTTTAAAAACAAATCTTTCTTTTAAAACATCACAATGATTTTTATAAAATGAAGCCATTATAAGACTCAGTTCCCATCACACAATGCAACGCAAACCGGAGGATGGAGTTTTACCTTATAATGGCCAAAATATGATCGATACGAATAAAACAAAAGCATTTGGTATTACTACTAGTGTTTATATGTTTCAAAAACAATTTCAAATCATAACTATAAATCATAGACGGCATGGGTACCATATATCATGTCGCCATATATATACACACAATCTAAACCGCACGATGTCGTATATGGGAATTGGATTTCCGTCATGAACCAAGGCAAAAGATAGTCCTTACCGAATTCGAGACAATCTAGCCTACCATGTCTCAGGAACATCCGCAACTGTCCCCTGGATCATCAGGGCCGGTCCACCGATGTGGATTATTATGCCTGAACAATACGTCTCCCTGCCCTATGGGGCGCAAATGAGCCAACGAATGACTCCATCGGACTCGGATCGTCCGATCTAACCGAGGCGCCTCGCAACAGCAATAACCATACAGGTGAAAAGTATATAAATGTCAGGGCTGGTAGGTCACTGACACCACCCTAGCTAGAAAGAAACGCATGCCCTCCCTGAGGTCCTTCTCCCGTTTCTGGTTCATACCGGGGTGTGAGGCTCGCGAATTCACATTATACACAAAGCTACGCCACACAGGCGGTGCTTTGATCATCACTACAAGACTTTGCTTTTCAACAGAAGCCCTGATCATTTGCCACTTAGGCATGCCACACTAGCAATTCATGCCATGCGACTGATGTCCACCGATATACAACCTCTGAGCTCGTGCGTCTCAGAGAAGGGCGTTAAGCAAAAGAATAAATTCTCCGCCGCCAAACAGATGTATATTTAATAGAGATCAATCAACACAGAATAAAATCCAATGTCAGACACACAGTCCTTTTACAAGTCCGTTCTGGGTCTGAACGAAACCGGAGGCACTAAATACCTCGCAAACCCATCGATCACCACATACGTCTGGACGATCACCACTCATTATCCCTATTTCGGGATGCCTCCCAATCAGGACCTCGGTTACCATCCAAACGAGGTGAAGATCTCCGGTCTTCGACCACCGTCTTCATCTTCGACTTTCAATCTTCGGTCAATTATTTGAAATGAGAATTAACTTGGCCTTTTCAAATAATTCACGTATATTTAGAATTTCAAATCAATTTATTTCAATGGTTAAATCATTCGACAACACCAATTTTGTTCTTCAACGTAATTTTCACACCAAACACTTTCAACCATCAAATACCACATAAATCGAGCAAATTCAGTTTATTTCCATTCCATATCATTTATGATATTTTATAATGATTTATTGCTATTTTTATTTATTTTAAAATAACCAATTTATTCAAAATGACGCTTCGGGCCATAACGCGGCCGTGGCGCTGTTTTTCTTCAGATTTGATTTACACATATCTGAAAATCTAACCGTTGGATCTTCACAAAATTTACATCATTAGAAAGGTCTTTTCAAAACGAATCCAACGGTTCCAGTTTCGGGAAAATCCGACGGTCGGATCTCCAGGTATCATCATTTGAAGTTTCAATTTCAAAATACGAACTACAGCGTCGTTATTCGATTAAATATAATAATATTTATATATATATAAATATAATCGATTCTGGCGCTGTTTTTCTTTAGATTTGAATTAAACATTCCAGACAATCCAACCATTGGATTTTTACAAAGTTGGTGCCGTTGGAAAGATATTTCCAAGGCGAACCCAACGGTTGCGGTTTCGGGAAACTCCAATGGTCGGATTTCCTGCACTAGTTGTTTGAAATCACGGTTTCAAAACACGAACGGCACGACCACGTTTCGTTTTAATTTTGTTTATATTTATATATTTATATAAATATAGTTCATTCAACAATTTCAATATCGTTTTCACTTCAAATATTTCACTAACGCCTTTAAATTTTGGAAAATTTCGCCATAACCTCCTTTGTACGGGAGGGGCTGGGAAAATTCCCAAATAGCCACACGGGCGTCTCATGTCAAAAAGAAAAAGAAAAAGCCAAGCGACTAGCCAACAGGCTCAAAAAATCATCACCCAAACAAAACAGTAAATGTGTACCTGTTTGTCGGGCACAAAATTGTATTCCTCTTCTCTAGCCCCTTTGCTATAACCTGTTCAATAAATATGCACGTACATATATACAATTTTTTATCACTTATCATTTTCCATTCAACTTCATATTTGATTTACTTTGGTTTAAAACACCATTCATTCTAATGTTGCATGCATAGGCTAAAATCATATCATTAGCTAATTAATGTATATTTCAACTCATGCATATTTTATTTGAACAAGTGGCTATTTTTAACACTTCACATTTCAAAGATGATAATTTTGGCGAACTAAAGCACATTTCAACACATGACTATTTTCTTTAGTTCCTATGCATGTTGAAAATAATATTTCTTCACAAATATTTGTTTTCAACGTCCGCATATCTTTGGCATATCACTTAGATGATAAAAATGATATTTTTACCATTTAAAATATTTATTCGACAAATAGATGTTTTCAACACTTCTTGGTTTCAAAAAAAATTGTAATTTTTATTGTTCGATCTTTTTATTCAACACATGAACTTTTCCACTACACACACTTCTCAACACATGAGCATTTCCACAAATGGATATTTTATTTATGTTGTTCATATAGGAAAGATAGAATTTTTGTTGTTGAAACTATTTATATATAAGGCAAATATTTTACGTACTTCATATATATTATAAAAATGTGATTTTTATTGTTTTGACACTTCATTCATTCACAAATGAATTTAATTTTCACCCATCCCTTTTCAACACATGAATATTTCCACACATGGATATAGTTTCAACATATGACTTTTAATTTCAACGCATGAAAATAATTTCAACATATGAAAATTATTCTAACACATAAAGATTATTCAAAATTTCGGCAGCATAACGACAGGGTAGTTAAAACCGGCACCGTCCCTAGTACGGCTCCTCGCTCTACCTTAAAACCTCGCGGTTTTTGACAATGGGGATTCATGCATCTAATTCGCACGCAGGCGGCATGTTTTATTTTTATTTCCACAAATATTTCCAATTCATTTCAATCACCAATGGGAATTTTTCAACCACAATCAACCAATATCAACCACAAACAATCACAATCAACCATTCGCTATCAATCAATTTTCACACCAATCGCAATCAATAAATATCGTCCATGGTTTGTGGACGAGGGGCGTATATATATATATATATATATATATATATATATATATAGCAATTCACTTCTATTTCAACATATATATAAATTTTACAACGCATAATAACTTATACATCGAACGTACAACTTATACAACGCTTATACATGAGGTGTACAATGCTTATATAACTCATACATCGACTATATAATTTATACATCGTCGTTTTCCATATCGTTTATAAATTAGAAATCTCACATTGGGTTCCACTCCACCAAAAATAGCAGAAGGCTCAGAAAAATATGCGGTCTCTTCTAGAAGGTAGAAGACGTCCACACGGTCACGATGTTTCCTGTTTCATCGAATTTCGTCAAGAAACGCAAAAGATATGATTTTTCAAAGTTTGCAACAGTTTAAAAGTGTTGAAACTGATTTAAAATATACACAGCCGTACCTTTCAGAAATCGTTCAAAACTAGGTTTGGATTTTTCGTGAAATCCGTGCAACTCCCCACGCCTGGTTGTCTCGTCGATCGGCCTTCGCCACTCGAAAGGGCTTGGATGCAGCTCCCCACGCCTGGTTATCTCGTCCAGCTCGGTGGTCCCCACCAGTCACTGCGGCACTCGAAAGTGGGCCACTTCCTCGGCTTAAAACTCGACGATGGCGCAGCGATAGGGGATGCTCCAGGTATGGATTTGAAGAGCTCGACGAGGGCTACAAAATCCTCAACTGGGTCGAGGTCCAATGGTGCGTGGATTGATCAGAAAATGAGGGAGAAGCCTGGAGCAATTTCCGTCGTTCGCGATTTTAATTATCGGGGAGAGAGAAAAGTATCTGACCAATGATATTTTTTATTTTATTTTATAATTTTTAAAATCTCCAAAATACCCCTTTCGCCCACGAACCCCAATCCAAACCCAACGACTATCGTCCCTAGCGTTTTACCCCCATTCCGAACACAATGGGATATGTTTCGCAGGCCCATTCAACTGTTTCAGTCAGTTTTCCTTCAAATTAAAAAATATAGCATTCAATATTCGATTTGAACGTACATTTCAATTTGCCGGGGCCACAAACTGATTCGAAAAATTCCAGAAAAATAAATCTAGCTATGTTTTGACGATACGGTCCCAACAAAACTAGTTTCGTCGAATTCTGAGACCGTTTGTAAAAAGGCCCATTTCTGGTCGATCCAATTTAACTGTAATTGACCAAAACACGTTTTCCTTTGCCACGCTCACTACTAGCTTCAAAAATTACGAAATTTGAAACCTAGCAATAAATTCACATCCCGGATCCAACAAAAGTGGTTTCGTCGAATTCCGAGGTCGTATGCAAAATGGCCAATTTCACGGGCTATATAAATTCCATAACGACCTTTCTGAAAATTCATTTGGCCATAACTTTTGCTTTCCGTTATGAAAATTCGATTTTACAGATTTGTTAGAAAGGTATTCACTAACAGATTTAAATATTTTTGGTTTCACTCAAATCCGTTTTGTTTTGCACCCGGTACAGTCCGACAAAGTTTGAATTCAAATTTTGAAACTGCAGCGCCATTTCTGGCCTTGTTTATAATTAGAATTAATTATATTCGTTTTCAATTGTCGATTCAAACTCACTTTTTATTGCCATTATTTAAAATATTTATTTTAAATATTTAAAATCCATTATTTTAGCCAATTTAATTTTTTTAAATTGGTTCAAATTTTCTGGGTCGTTACAGGAATCTAGGACAACCTTATATATGAGGAGGAGGAGAACTATGATCATGGTGGTGAAGATGATGATGTTGATCTTTATGATGGAGACAATGAATTGGCTATAGCTAACTCTGGTGAACGATCATGTATAACTAGCAGGAGGAGAGGCAAAAGGCCCATTAAGTCAGGAGTGGTATTGCTAAGGAAAAGCGCAGGTGGCCTTCCACATCCATTGGAAGGCATGGCAAGGAGGAGGCATGTTGAGTTCATTGCAGATAGGGTTCGTAAACGGGTGAGACACATTACTGGACACAATGTTTGAAGATGGGTACTACTGGCTTTAGTTTAATGTCATTTGTATTATGTAATATGTAATATGATGTTTATGATCTTTTGTTGGCCAGGCTTTATGTATTGATCGTTGATATGTTGCGATATCCTGCTTTTTGTTTGTATATATGCTGTAAAAACACGAATTCTAGTTATTGATCGTTGATATGTTGCGATATCCTGCTTTTTGTTTGTATATATGCTGTAAAAACACGAATTCTAGTTGCTCTATGGTGCTTAATATATTCAGGCGTGAATCATGCTGATTCACTACCTTTCAGTATTGCTTGTTTGTTTACATTTTATAAAACTTCTATGATAACATCTATAATAAATAGTTTACATTTCATCATCACTACAAACTAAACTAACAATTGCCATGAAAAAGAAAAAAAGTTTTATCTTTTTGTAATTTAAGTTTGTTGTATGTAGTAAAGTTAATAGGTTCACGTTCTCTGAGTATCCGTGTTCTATAATGTATTTTTGTTTCAATACGTTATTATATAATTGTATAATTATTTAAATGTCAAATTATAATCTTATGTTGTTTATAGGTTAAAAAAGATAAATTGTTTTATCTTTTTATATTCTATATTTTTATTAACAACAATGAATTACTAATTGGAATAATTACAATTTTGACATCATTTAATCATACCCAATAAGAAAATACGTCAATTAATCATACACACTAACAAAATTAAGCAATTAATCATACACACTAACATAAAGATGGATTTTAAAGAAAAGATATAAATTTATATCTTTTGTCAATACGATAAATACAACAACAACATTAATAATTTTTTCGCACAGGAAATGATTACTTGTATTTGGAGAAATATTAAAGTTTCTTCTGCTGTACAAAAAGTTCCACATATTGCGTTTGTTTGCTGTGTAAAAAAATGGAATTAGAAAACATATTACTAATGAAGTATAATTGGAATTATATGTGAATTCCATTCATGCAGTTAAAATTCTGGGTAAAATTTGTGAATGACATTGTAAACACCATAGTTGTAATTATATTTTACTAAATAAAAACCTTGTATATTATATTGCATGAAAACATATAACTTTTGCAAAAAGATATATGTATTTATATTTTTTAAGATAATTAACATATCCAAATGATATGATTCTCTGAGTTTTTTAGTTGCAACATATGGTAAATTCACTTACTCATAATCATATAAAAACATATAATGTATATATTATATAGTGTGATAATGTGTAATTGGAATATATTTATATTTTGAAATGTATAAATTTTATGGGAAAAACATAAACTATTCAAAAAGATAAATATATTTATCTTTTCTATATATTATTACATAAATAATGTTGAAAATGATATATTCATTAAAAAATTAGATTTTTTTATAAAAAAAATTACATTACAAGTATATACAAAAATATAATTTCACAATTCATATTTAAAAATTAATATGTTTTTTAAAAAAAGATATAATTTATTTAAAATGGTAATTGTGTTTATCTTATTAAATATTATAAACATTAAAAAATATATACATTTACCTTTATAAAACCATACATCAACTTTATATTGATAACGTAGTAAATTAGATAAATACATATATCTTTTTAAACAAGTATTACTATTTATAATCAAAAACATTTTGTAGACTATTTTTTTTAATTTCATATTTCAAAAAGATAGTTGCTTCTATATTTTCAAAAATAAACTTCATATTTTTTTTTAAAATTGTATATATATATGTTATATGTTAATTGTTTGTTGAAAATATACAATTTATTTTTATAAAAACAGAACATTCAGTACATATTACAAAGTCAAGCTCAATTATGTTAAAAACTTTATCATATAATAGATATTCATTATCATTTTCATTAAAAAGTTTTCGACATCAGCCATCACAATATAATTGCAAAATTCAGTTAAACTTAATTTATTCTCAAAAAAATATATAATCAGTTATCTTTTGTAACACCCTGTGTTTTCTGTTAACATAAACTAACGAATTAAACAATACTTAATTTAAAATGTGAGAATTAAGGGAAACGGGTTACACCATTGTGTTCGTCTCGGAATTCTGGTTGAGATAGAGTCCGAGTTTGCGTAAATTGGACTTCGTATGAAGAAGTTATGGCTGTTGGAAGTTTCCAGAAAATTCAAATAAATTCAAACAACTCGAAAACAGATTCAAAATTCAAATCAGAAGTCAGAAGCGGACTGGGCGGGAAGATTCCCGCCCAGGACCTAGGTCGACCAGGGGGTCGACCTTAGTGTCGACCTCCCCCCTCGACCTGGGGGTTGACCTGACCCCCCTCCCGGCCAGATCTGGAAGATGATGATTTTGTGACTTAGTGCTGAGTCATTAGGGCTGAGGTGTCACCCTATCTTGACTGGATGGTCTTGATTAATTCTAGGTTGATCGGATGGCCTAAATTAATCCTAAATTCTATATAAACACATGTAGACTCAAACCCTAAAACCTAATCAAAATTAGAGCCATAGTCGTCATGCTATCCCCTTGCAACCTAGAATAGCCTTCATCAATTAGAGGAAAAGTAAAGCTAATCAACTCAATTCAACTCAAGTCTATAACAACTACAACAACAAATTTGTCTACTTCAAAGGCGAGCTAAATCAATTTTAGAACTCAGATCCCAGAACTCAAGACCTTCTTTAAGTTGTGAGTTCGATTTCTTTAATAAGATAATTAACAAGTTAATTAGGTTGAGTTATAATTTGGGTCATATGGTTATGTTTGTAAAACATTGGGAAAAATGCGATATTTTTTGAATGTATGCTAGTTGTTCATAATGATAGTTTTTGTTGTGAATCCCTTTGTATATACCCAATCACCTATGTTCAACCTGCTTCATGTTGACGTTATTGTATATGCAAGTTTGGGTGCAGATTATATGCTAGTTTCTATCTGAATTGTACATAGTTTACATGTGAACCAAATATGATGACTATATGCAAGTTTAGGTAGAAATGGGATTCACATATATGCAAGTTTACACCTTTAGATTTAGATCTATGACATACATAGTTTTATGCAAGTTTGTGACTATGGCCTATGCAAGTTTTGGGTGAAAACTATATTCATATATGCAAGTTCACACCTTTTAGCCTGTGTTTAGATTCATGACAATACCAAGTTTATGCAAGATATGCTGTAGTCCTTATTAGTAAGTTAGATCCATTTTGTGTGTTATGCAAATTTGCGATGTTTCTTCCCTTTTATGTCATTAGACTACTTGCTAGTATAATATATATATATATATATATATATATATATATATATATGTCATGATAAGCGAACGAACAACATGGGGACGATGAGGGTAATATTGAATATACACATATTGAGAATTGGCATAAATGGCCTTAAAAAGGCATATAATTAATTTAAGACATTAATGGGAAGAATTGGTATTTATGGACATAATTTAGGTGACAATTATGGACATAAGTATATTTGGAATTTATTTACAAATTTGAATAGGGATATTAATCAAATTTAGGGTTGAATAAAGATGTGTAATAATAAACCGCCTAAGACACGAGGTTAGACTCTTTTGTGGTGTAAGACTGCCCGGACCCGCCCGACAAATCCAACAGCCACAAATGCCAGTCTAATGTGAGAGGTCAAAGGCATGAATTAAATGCGTAACAGTTGTAAAGACACAAGGTTAGGCTCGTTTGTGGTGTAAGACTGCCCGGACCCGCCTGGCAAATCCATCAGCCACAAATGCCAGTCTAATGGGGGAGGTCTTTACAAGGTTACGGTGTTAATGAACTAAGAAACACTTAACCAGATAAACATGTGGTGGGACATGGGGGGTTAAGTGGGTGCCATGGGTGGCATGTGAAATTAAGAGGGTGCCTTAGGTGGCATGTGAAATACGACTAGATGCACTTAACCAAGATTGAAACATGTAAGAAGACATGAATAAGAATAGGGTTAAGTGGGGAAAACCTTAGAGGGGACCAAGCATAGGTGAAAGCTTGTGTCATGCATGGGGGGCCTTTTCAAATTAGTAACCCATTAAGTATCTTTGTGGGCTCGACCCAAGTCGAGGACGGGACACGCGTACTGGGTTTGATTGTAAGATGTCAAAACGGGTTAGCGGTGGTGCGTGTGTGGCCCCAAGCTTGTGACGGCCGGGAATTTCGCTCGATCCGAATCAGTCGTTAAACCGATCTAGACCGTTCGAAACCTCTGATCGTTTTGAGAACATGACAAATCAGTACGCAGACGGAAGAACATTTCATTGCTATTACAACAATTCCATCAGATACAAGAATATACAGAGTATAATTGAATAAATTACATTCGATAAATATTAGAGATTACAATAAATTACATAGCAGCGGAAAATAATAAAAAGCACAACTGAAGGTGATATATGGATACAGAGCTTTCCGGATATCATTCCAGCTGTAAACCAGGATCCTATGAATATAAATCTGCAAAACCAAAACTACTAGCTGCCCGTGTCGAAAATAGGGGCACCCAGAGTTTAGGTTAAAACAATAAACTCCAGGTCAGTCATGTGACTGGTGTGAGAACTAAAACAGTTATTTAAAACTTTACTTTAAAAGAGAGTAATTCAAGGGACCACGCCGTATAACACGGAACGGGTTTCCTCCCAAGAATACTAGTGCATGGAATAAACAGCGCAATGCTTTTTCGAAAAATGAAGCTATTATAAGACCCAGGTCCCATCACACAATGCAACGCAAGCCGGAGGATAGGGTTTTCCCTTATAATAGTCAAACATGCTTGGTACGTTTAAAACAAATCATTTGATACTATAATAAGTGTATAGTGTCAAAACAATTTCAATCATAAATATAAATCATAGACGGTATGGGTACCATATATCATGTCGCCATACTAGTTCTACAATTAAAACCGCAATACACGTATTGGAAATTGGATTTCCGTCATGAGTCGAGGCAAGGGGCAAGCTCCTCTCCGCTTTCGAGAGACTCTAGCAAATGTCTCAGGACTACACACTCTGGGCAATCCTGGATGCTTCAGGGCCGGTCCTCACTTACGTTAGAGGATTAGTTATTCCTGAACACACGTTTCCCGGTCCTTACAGACCTAAAATCGAGGCGCCTCATCCAACAACCACATAGGTGAAAAGTATATAAATGTCAGGGCTGGTAAGTCACTGACACCACCAAAGCTAGAAAGAAACGTCGTGCTCTCCCTGCAGTCCGTATCCCGTTTTTAACTCATACCGAGGTGTGAGGCTCGCGAATTCACGCTATACACAAAGCTGCCACGTAGGTCGTGCTTTGATCATCAACCACAAGACTTTGCTTTTCAACAGAAGCCTTGATCCATGCAACTCAGCGTGCCATACAGGCAATTCATGCCATGCGATTGATATCTATCGATATATAACCTCTAAGCTCAAACGTCTTAGAGAAGGGCGTTAAGCAAGAGAATAAATTCTCCGCTGCCAAACAGATATATATTTAACAGAAATCAATCAACACAGAATAAAATCCAATGTCAGACACACAATCCATTTACAAGTTCGTTCTGGGTCTGAACGAAACCAGAGGCACTTTCCTCGCATATCCATCCATCTCCAAGTACGTCTGGACGACCACTAACTAATTCCCTCATCTTGGGTGTACAACCCAATCAAGATCATCAGTAATCACCCAAACGATGTGAAGACTTCCGGTCTTCAACCACCGTCTTCATCTTCGACTTATCATCGAATCGGTTATTCAGAATGGGTATAAACCCAGCCTTTTCGAACAACCCGCGTATATTAAAAACAAATGTTACACAAACACAACATATGCCTCATTCCAATTCAGCAGCCACTAACCGCAAATTAGCAAGAGAACAATTTCCCAAATATTAACCCCGAAGGCCGAAACCAACATCAGATCAATATCCAGGAAACCATTCTTCTTAACTAACCTACAGCTAGTTTCTAAATTTCATATTCTTAAGGAAAGGTTCCCATTAATTTTATCCAAGATAAATTCTTTAAATTTATTCTTTAATCTTCCTTTGGATGTCATTTCAAACCAAATTATGGTTTTCCAAACTAGTCGAGATTAGCGAACCACACCGAAGTAATTATTTATTTTATTTCCCAATCCCAACCTATTCATCCCATGAAGCAAAACTGGTGGTACTCCATATCTAATACCACGGTGTTATCGGTAAAATCAATTACCATTTCACGTTCAAATCTAATTAAAGATTTAACTATCGCTTTGGGGCAAAACTGATGATACTCCATTCTCGCTCATTTTCTAAATTTGATAATTTAGATTATCAATTCACATTTCAATCTAATTACAGATTCATTAAAACTCCTTTTACTGGGTTAAAGAACTAATGTCCTTTAAAACACCGTTCACGATAAACCCACAAATCAATTCTGTTTAAAACCCATTCCAAATCCAGTTTATTTATTTAAAAATAAACGGTTTTAATTTTAGTTCAAAACTAGTTCATTTCGATAAAAATCTATTTTTATCTTTCCATATATGGAGTTTTTCATCCCAATTTTTCCCAAATCATTTCTTATGATTTTACACAAATTATTACTATTTTTAATAATTTTATCAAAGCCCGTACAGTCAATTTCCATCAACGGCCATCGAACTACACTTACAGCGACCTTTTTCAAATTTGATTTGGACGTATCTCCAAATCCAACCGTTAGATTTCAAATTTCTAATATTCGTTAGAAAGCTCTTTTCGATACGAACCCAATGGTTCCGGTTTTAGGAGAATCCGATGGTCGAATCTCCTGTAATGTCCGTTTGAAATAAATGGTCGAAATTCACGAACTGCCGCGATGCGTTCTATTCAGGCCATTATATTATATATATATAATATATATAATATATATTTCATCGATTTCTATTTAAATCGGATTATATAAATAGTTTTAAATTCATTTCAAAAACAACTTCAACTTCCATTTCAATTCAAATCAAAACTGAATTTTTCCTTATAAATTCGTTTCAAAATTCATTTAAATTCAATTCGAATTCAATTCGTTTTCCATTCAAATCAAATTCGTTATATATTCAATTGAAGTCAAATTCGTTATCTATTCAATTCAAATTCATTATATATTCAATTGAAATCAAATTCGTTATCTATTCAATTCAAATTCAATATATAGAGTTATATGTTGATTTTAACGGAAACTGATCGAAACGATCGAATCAGCCGATGAAACATACCCCATTGTGTTTGGAATGGGGGTGAAACGCTATAGACGACAGGCGGTGGGCCTCGTTTAGAGGTCGTATGTAAAAGTCAACTTTTTGAAATTAAAAATAAAAAAAATATAAAAAAAAATCTCTCCTCTCCTCTTTAACTTCTGCCCCCCCCCCTTCAGTTCGATTCAGAAAAAAAATAAAGATAAAAAAAAAACTAAACCTAAAACCGTCGCTCAAAAACCCGATCCCGCCCTAGGCGCCACCCACCGCCTACCTCGCGCCCCTTCCTCCAAGCTTCCCCTTCTTCTTCATCAATCCCTCCGTCTCCTCCCCTCCTCCAATCCGAGAACGCCGTGCTCCGCACCCTGAAACCCGCCGCCCCTGAAGCTTCTACGTCGGCCCCGCTCGCGAACTCCAGCACCCAAATTGACCTCGCGCCAGCCCTCAGCCACCCAAAACAGAGACTGAAATCGCAGAGCAGCCGTCACCGAGCTTCTGACCATCGCAGCGAACCAGAAACCCCTTCCTTCGATCCAGTATGTTTTATTTTATTTTATTTATTCAAATCTGAAATTCATGGGTATTACAATTAGGAATTTAATTGTTTGCAGTGATTTTAATTTCGTTTTGGATAGAAACAATTGTTTAAAATCAGTTTTATTTAATCAGAAAATATATGATTTTTATATTTTTAAAGTATTAAAAATATAATCTTTATTATGCAAAAGATGTAAAAATATGGTTTTTGTTTATGTAGAGAATTAAAAATATAATTTTTACATGATAGGAATATTAGCAATATCATCTTTATATGTGTAGCAAAGTAAAAATTCGATTTTTATATATTGAATAGTGAAGTAAAAATTCGATTTTTATATATTGAATAGCGAAGTAAAAATTTGATTTTTATATATTGAATAGCGAAGTAAAAATTCGATTTATATATATTGAATAGCGAAGTAAAAATTCGATTTTTATATATTGAATAGCGAAGTAAAAATTCGATTTTTATATATTGGATAGCAATGTAAAAATTCGATTTTTACATATGTAGAGAATACGGGCAACGAAGACGACAAAAAGGGCGAGAACGACGAAGGTTTCTGCAAAAAAAGAGCCGTGGAGTTAGGATAGCTATTGGTGAGAACTTCTCACTCTAAATTCTCTTTTTCTAGTTATATATATATATATATATATATATATATATATATACACACTAGGATGCAGACGGTGTTTAGTAGCACCCGACACCCGTCATCCACAGACCATGGATGGCTTGTTTGATTAATTATTTGGTTGTGTAGTTGGTTAGTTTATTTGGTTTGAATTGAATCGTTTGGTGAAATGGAATGGATTTGATTGATGTGTGAATGGCGTGGGCCTTCACTAGACCGGGGATAAGGCTAGGCCTTGTCTCGTTTCTAGTATCGTGCCGTTATGCCGCCGAAATTTCCTAAAATAAGTTAGAAAAATAAAAATATCATTTTTATTTTGTAAATGAACTGAATAGAAATTCATGTGTTGAAATAAATATTTTATCGTTAAAAATATAATTTTTAACGTGAATGTGAATAAATAAATATTCATTTACAAACCGGACGGTTTGTTTATGTACACCTATTTGAAGGACATTGACTGGGATGATAAATTTTACACATCGCCCAATTACATGAATAAAAACCTGTGTTTGTTGATTTGAAACCCCACACGGGTGTTGGGATGAAATTTGAAGTTCACTCATCCTGATTGATTAAATATGTCGATCGATTGATTGACAGGCTGTTATAAGCGTTAGATATCTATATTTGATGCTTATACAGTGTAGTGCACTTTGGTTGATGGTTGATTATTTTTCAATGCTATTATATACATGTGATGTATGAAAATCCATATAATTAATATTATATGGTGATTGATTGGGCCTCATTCCAATTTAGAAAATAAAGAATATTATAAAATAAAGGTTCATGTGTTGACCGTACTCATCCGTTGAGATTAGTCATGTGTTGAACGAAATATTTTAATAATAAAATTTACATCTTTATCAATATAAAATAAAGGTTCATGTGTTGACAATACTCATCCGTTGAGATTAGTCATGTGTTGAACGAAATATTTTAAAAATAGAAATATTTGAAATAGAAATATTTGAATAGGAAATATTTGAAAAAGAAATATTTGAAATAGAATATTTGAAAATAGAAATATATGAAGCCGTGTTGATTAGATTGATGCCATTATGACGTGAAAGATATTTATATCGATTTTATTCATTTTAAAATGAATATTGAAAAGTGATTTCGAAATCGAATATTTTGAAATGAAATTTGAATTAAATTGAATAGAAAACGAATTCGAATTGAATATATAACGAATTGAATTCGAATTGAATATATAACGGACTTGATTTCAATTGAATATAAAACGAATTTGAATTGAATAGAAAACGAAATAAATTTGAATTGAATAGATAACGAATTTGATTTCAATTGAATATATAATGATTTCGAATTGAATATATAACGGACTTGATTTCAATTGAATATATAACGAATTTGAATTGAATAGATAACGAATTTGATTTCAATTGAATATATAACAAATTTGAATTGAATAGATAACGAATTTGATTTCAATTGAATATATAATGAATTTGAACTGAACAGAAAACGAAATAAATTTGAACTGAATAGATAACGAATTTGATTTCAATTGAATATATAATGAATTTGAATTGAATAGAAAATGAATTAAATTTGAATTGAATAGATAACGAATTTGATTTCAATTGAATATATAATGAATTTGAATTGAATAGAAAACGAAATAAATTTGAATTGAATAGATAACGAATTTGATTTCAATTGAATATATAATGAATTTGAATTGAATAGATAACGAATTTGATTTCAATTGAATATATAACAAATTTGAATTGAATAGATAACGAATTTGATTTCAATTGAATATATAACAAATTTGAATTGAATAGATAACGAATTTGATTTCAATTGAATATATAATGAATTTGAATTGAATAGATAACGAATTTGATTTCAATTGAATATATAATGAATTTGAATTGAATAGATAACGAATTTATTTCAATTGAATATATAACGAATTTGATTTGAATGGAAAACAAATTGAATTCGAATTGAATTTAAATGAATTTTGAAACGAATTTATAAGGAAAAATTCAATTTTGATTTGAATTGAAATGGAAGTTGAAGTTGTTTTTGAAATGAATTTAAAACTATTTATATAATCCGTTTTAAATAGAAATCGATGAAATATATATTATATGTATAATATAATGGCCTGAATAGAACGCGCCCCGCCGTGACAGTTCGTGAATTTCGACCATTTATTTCAAACGGACATTACGGGAGATCCGACCGTCGGATTTTCCTAAAACCGGAACCATTGGGTTCGTATCGAAAAGAGCTTTCTAACAAATATTAGAAATTTGAAATCTAACGGTTGGATTTGGAGATACGTCCAAATCAAATTTGAAAAAGGTCGCTGTAAGTGCAGTTCGATGGCCGTTGATGGAAATTGACTGTACGGGCCTTGATAAAATTATTAAAAATAGTAATAATTTGTGTAAAATCATAAGAAATGATTTGGGAAAAATTGGGATGAAAAACTCCATATATGGAAAGATAAAAATAGATTTTTATCGAAATGAACTAGTTTTGAACTAAAATTAAAACCGTTTATTTTTAAATAAATAAACTGGATTTGGAATGGGTTTTAAACAGAATTGATTTGTGGGTTTATCGTGAACGGTGTTTTAAAGGACATTAGTTCTTTAACCCAGTAAAAGGAGTTTTAATGAATCTGTAATTAGATTGAAATGTGAATTGATAATCTAAATTATCAAATTTAGAAAATGAGCGAGAATGGAGTATCATCAGTTTTGCCCCAAAGCGATAGTTAAATCTTTAATTAGATTTGAACGTGAAATGGTAATTGATTTTACCGATAACACCGTGGTATTAGATATGGAGTACCACCAGTTTTGCTTCATGGGATGAATAGGTTGGGATTGGGAAATAAAATAAATAATTACTTCGGTGTGGTTCGCTAATCTCGACTAGTTTGGAAAACCATAATTTGGTTTGAAATGACATCCAAAGGAAGATTAAAGAATAAATTTAAAGAATTTATCTTGGATAAAATTAATGGGAACCTTTCCTTAAGAATATGAAATTTAGAAACTAGCTGTAGGTTAGTTAAGAAGAATGGTTTCCTGGATATTGATCTGATGTTGGTTTCGGCCTTCGGGGTTAATATTTGGGAAATTGTTCTCTTGCTAATTTGCGGTTAGTGGCTGCTGAATTGGAATGAGGCATATGTTGTGTTTGTGTAACATTTGTTTTTAATATACGCGGGTTGTTCGAAAAGGCTGGGTTTATACCCATTCTGAATAACCGATTCGATGATAAGTCGAAGATGAAGACGGTGGTTGAAGACCGGAAGTCTTCACATCGTTTGGGTGATTACTGATGATCTTGATTGGGTTGTACACCCAAGATGAGGGAATTAGTTAGTGGTCGTCCAGACGTACTTGGAGATGGATGGATATGCGAGGAAAGTGCCTCTGGTTTCGTTCAGACCCAGAACGAACTTGTAAATGGATTGTGTGTCTGACATTGGATTTTATTCTGTGTTGATTGATTTCTGTTAAATATATATCTGTTTGGCAGCGGAGAATTTATTCTCTTGCTTAACGCCCTTCTCTAAGACGTTTGAGCTTAGAGGTTATATATCGATAGATATCAATCGCATGGCATGAATTGCCTGTATGGCACGCTGAGTTGCATGGATCAAGGCTTCTGTTGAAAAGCAAAGTCTTGTGGTTGATGATCAAAGCACGACCTACGTGGCAGCTTTGTGTATAGCGTGAATTCGCGAGCCTCACACCTCGGTATGAGTTAAAAACGGGATACGGACTGCAGGGAGAGCACGACGTTTCTTTCTAGCTTTGGTGGTGTCAGTGACTTACCAGCCCTGACATTTATATACTTTTTACCTATGTGGTTGTTGGATGAGGCGCCTCGATTTTAGGTCTGTAAGGACCGGGAAACGTGTGTTCAGGAATAACTAATCCTCTAACGTAAGTGAGGACCGGCCCTGAAGCATCCAGGATTGCCCAGAGTGTGTAGTCCTGAGACATTTGCTAGAGTCTCTCGAAAGCGGAGAGGAGCTTGCCCCTTGCCTCGACTCATGACGGAAATCCAATTTCCAATACGTGTATTGCGGTTTTAATTGTAGAACTAGTATGGCGACATGATATATGGTACCCATACCGTCTATGATTTATATTTATGATTGAAATTGTTTTGACACTATACACTTATTATAGTATCAAATGATTTGTTTTAAACGTACCAAGCATGTTTGACTATTATAAGGGAAAACCCTATCCTCCGGCTTGCGTTGCATTGTGTGATGGGACCTGGGTCTTATAATAGCTTCATTTTTCGAAAAAGCATTGCGCTGTTTATTCCATGCACTAGTATTCTTGGGAGGAAACCCATTCCGTGTTATACGGCGTGGTCCCTTGAATTACTCTCTTTTAAAGTAAAGTTTTAAATAACTGTTTTAGTTCTCACACCAGTCACATGACTGACCTGGAGTTTATTGTTTTAACCTAAACTCTGGGTGCCCCTATTTTCGACACGGGCAGCTAGTAGTTTTGGTTTTGCAGATTTATATTCATAGGATCCTGGTTTACAGCTGGAATGATATCCGGAAAGCTCTGTATCCATATATCACCTTCAGTTGTGCTTTTTATTATTTTCCGCTGCTATGTAATTTATTGTAATCTCTAATATTTATCGAATGTAATTTATTCAATTATACTCTGTATATTCTTGTATCTGATGGAATTGTTGTAATAGCAATGAAATGTTCTTCCGTCTGCGTACTGATTTGTCTTGTTCTCAAAACGATCAGAGGTTTCGAACGGTCTAGATCGGTTTAACGACTGATTCAGATCGAGTGAAATTCTCGGCCGTCACAAGGCTGGTAGGTAAGACGTTGTTGCATCGTGTAGGTATAAGCCGTGCATTTTTGGTGGTATCGGGTTGCCACTATGGGGAGTGATACACCCCACTATGGGGCCAACACGGGTATCTACGAGTTAGGGAGCCGATCGAATGGGGGTAGTGGGTACACCTAGTGGAGGTAGGGGCAGACGGCACCTATGAAGGCAGCTAGGGGTACACGAAACTACCATTATCATTATTAAGTTTGGTAGGAGGAATCAACTTTTAGGGTGTTTGGTGTGGTGCAATGTAGTAATTATCTTATAATGATTAGGTGTGCCTTTAACGTTATCTTTGTTCATCTTATTCCTTTGTTTTCTTTGACATGCCCATTAGTTCATAGTCATTTCCTTATTTTCCAGCTTATTCCTTATCCTAGTTACTTAATGATTATATTGTTAAAGTTATTGCACTCGCCAGACTTTATGTCTGACCCCCTTTGCTTCCACTTATTTTCTTCCTCCCCCCCCCCCCGGTGCTCAGGGTGGGACTAGCACTAGTGGAGCTTGATTTGTACAGCTTTATCTCTCTCTTTTTGGAAGTTTCTTGGATCACTGAAGTAAAGTTCAGCCTATCTTATTTATGGCTATTTTATGTTGGGGTTATGTCTTTTATTTTATGTACTCGGAACTTATTTGTCAAGATGGATAATAAGTGTATTTGGTTTTGTAGTTGGTTTTTGATGTGATGTAACCAAACTATTTCTCCGCTGCAATAAAAGTGTTTTTTGTTTTCCAAGTACCAATATATTTATTTGTCTTGTTTACTTTTTTGTTCTATACACAATAAACGCTCTACCAAAATTAAGGCATTCCCTTTGTGAGTGCCCTTAACGAAGATGGGGTGTCACATCTTTCTTCTACATCAGGTTAATCTTAGTACTTATAATAAAACAAAATTCATATTTTCGTTTCAAAACATATAAAATTACACATTAAATTTAATCAACTCCCAAAATATGAAACATGGAAAAAAATATGAATAAAAACTATACCTCACTACATTCCTTTGCCATAAGCATACACAAAATAATCCCAAAAATGAACCATGACATAGCTAAAGCTCTTGTAAAGAATTTTTTTCCTTTCTCATGATTTCTACATTTAAAGCACATAAAAACCATCTCTACCTTCATAACAGCTACAATCTCATCAACTTTTGCCCTCTTTTGTTTTTGCTTCAACAACTTTTCTTCAAGATTCTTCTTTTCCATGAGCAATTGTAATATATAATTTTCTTTTTCCATCAATTTAACATTACTATCTTCCAGTTTAGCATTGTTATTCATTTCAATAACTTCTTTATGCCACATAAAAAACCCGCAATCATCATTCTGCACATATGTTAAATTATCAACTTCAATGGCACTAAAAAATACATTAATCGACAAACCAACTAAAAATCTTAATTTATACTTACAGGCCACATGGAGCAACCATAAAACTTCTTCCCCACATTCAACCCTGCCTTCATAGTCCTCAATTTTGGTGGGATTCTATGGTGACAAAGCTTAATTCCTGCTGCCGCTGTAGAATTTTAAGTAGAAATTGACGAAGTCTTCATTGAACTGGAAGATGGACAAATCAACTACATTATGCCATATAATAATCATTATAAAAAAATAAACATATTAAAACATAATACAGGGTACATAACATTTTTAAAAAATAAATAAGCATTTATCATTTATGAATAACTGAAATCACCATGTTAAAAATAAAGGAAACATAAAACTGCTAGAGTCAATTCTTCATTTCTTTCCTTCTATTGTTTAGTTTTGTTACTTGAATATGTTTTATATGAAGGAAAAGTACAAATGTCAAAGATATCTAAATTAAATCATGCATAAAATACAAAAACTTAAATTCAAACATCTAAAACATATATGCTTTTATTTTTTCTATATGTTATTAAAATAATTTGTGCACCTATTTTAAGAATTTCAAATCAAAAGAAATTTTATACATATTTTTAACATGTACTAGTAACTATGATATCTAAGAACGGCTTAATATTTTATTTCAACATTATTAAAAAAAATGCATATATCTTTTTAAAATCATGTATACAGTAACATCCAGTACGTCAAACTAAATAACATTTAATCTTTTACAATATTTGTTTTGCATCAAATATACATACAACAATAAAAACTATGCAAAATATTTTTCGGTTATCTTACATTAAGAAGGAGCATGGTTTTATATATAACATTTGTACCTATACATTTAAATGCAATATTCTTTTAATATGAAAAGATTTTAGCTTCATTTGTAATTATACATTGAAATGCAGTTATAAGTGAAATCATATATCATTTTCTATCCCAGTTATAATTTTCTATACAAAATCTCACCCATTTATCATTTGATGTCCTACTTTTATTAAAAAGATATAATCATTTATCTTTTACGGATCATAAAACACCAAGAACTGAATAACAGGCTAACTGGTATAATTGCTCAAGAAAAAACTAAAGTTATAGTGTAAATACAAATATCATAATCTAAAGTAAATAATGCAACCAAGTTAAATACACAATTAATTTTTAATCAGAAGAATACATTTCAGAGTTCACTGATCGACCAAAACAAAACGAAAAATTCCTCTAATAGATCAATATTGCCTAACAAATAACATCGAATAGTTCAGTACAAAAAGTATACAAGAGCATGAAAAACGACATAAAACATCGTATTGACAGTAATATATAACAAATTAAAAAAAGGCTAACAAAAAACAAGCAATCCAACAGAAGAAAATTTCCTTAAAATTTTCCACAATTAAACTCGAACTTGATCTCAGAACAAACCAACGACTTTTTTCCCACTTTGAGTTCAGAAGAAATAGCGGCTTAATTTTGACCCAATTTCCACTAGCACGTATTTTCTTAAGATACAATAGTTATTTCAGAAGACGAAGAGTCGCATTTTAATTTTTGTCCTGGAAAATATATATTTATTTAGCGTGTCCTACAAAATAATTGGGACCAAATGGTAGGCCCTTAAAGTAAATTTCTATTAAATTAAATTCATTTAATTATACGTAATACAAGACGACAGGGAGTTCATGGCTATTGGGGCCACATATGATATTGAATCATCATGAAATTCATTTCATACAATAATTTAACATTACAGATCTAATGAAAATGATTTCGTCGAAAATGGAGATTGTTTGAAAAAAGACTATTTTTAAGGCTTAAATAAATCGATTAAAATATAAATAAATTAAAAAAACAATCCAATTTAATAATAATAAAAATTATTATTGATGTAAATATCCAACTAGAACATTATATAGCTTCAAGATAAACATAATTGAATTCATAACTTGATATTTTAAATTAACACGCCATTCAGATTATTCAAAATTGATTTATTTATAAAATAAATTGTTATAATTTATAAACGATTCCATATCGACTATTTGAAAATTTGATTTGGACATAACTTACAATCCAAAATAGGGAATCTCGATTTTTCACTTTCAATAGAAAAATACAATCAAATAGGTCCGAACGTTTCTTGTTTCAAAGAAATACGACTTATATTAGATTATGTATATTCAATTGAAGTTCAAAACGTAATATTACGAACTACCGTGACGTTACGAGCTCATTTATAATTAAATTATAATTTATATGTTTATACATCTTTAATTAATAAATTCCTTATAAATTTCCATTTTTATTTCTAATACAACATTTCAAACCAATTTAAATGTTTAAACTTAACGGCTAAAAATCTGGGTCATTACAGTAAGCATGACCGATGTCGTGACACTCATATTATTACATGATTTTGATTTGGCTAGTATGAGAATATTTTATTTCTGGTCTGAGTATTTTTGTCTTTTCATTTGTGGTTGGGTCAGCTTGAGTTTTTAGTTATCGAAGATATTGTTATGAAGATGGAGATGGAGCTCAACAGATGTATTTATTATTATTATTATTCCGTTGCATATATTGGTATGTTTTATGATAGTTAACTACGATAATTGTTGTAAAGTATAATCAAATGTATGTTTTAACAGTTTCATGAACTGTTATTTATTTATTATATCGTATTGGTTTCCTCCATTGAGTATTTATGAATTTTGGTCAGTCCTTGGGACGCCAAGGCATCAATAGGGATTTCTAAACACTCGAATATAACTGATTGACACAATATTGTTTTGGATTATATTTTATATATAAGGAATTATTTTGAAAACCTATTAGATTTGTTTAATTATTCAATATAACGAAACCATTGACTATTGAATGATTTAAGAAAAATGAAATATTGAAAATTAATTGGTAATGAAATAAGATGAAGTAAAATATGAAATTGAGGATTTAAATTCGGGTGCTTTTGAAATATTGATTTGCAAAGGTTTTGAAATAGTATAAGTATAGTATGGAAATAGTTCAATAAAACTAGTGTCCAAAATGAATTTTAGAAATAAGTGTATACTCCCCTCTTGTCTTTGGAAAATGATTTCGGTGATGAGTGCATGCATTATTGATATTTATTTTCAAGAGTCTGAGTGGAGGAGACCACTTAGGGCTTTTATACTTTGTTTTGCGAAACTAAATTTCATTTAGATCTTTTATGGTATGGTTTTATATAAAAATATAATATATATAATATTTTGAGAGTTTATTTGGAAATGAACCCGAATTTAAATTCTTAAGTTCTAGAATAATTAAAGAAATAAGCAACCAAGAATTTTTGGAACTTCAGAAGTGAACAATAAGAAAAGTAAACTTGTTAAAGAAATAATTTAATGGAATGAGAACGACATAGAGAATCGATATGGTATGGATATAAACCTAAATGGCTGGATATGTAATACTAATTGAAATGGACATATAGTGATGCTATATTGCATCCTATTACATAGTAAAACTTACCGAAATGTCAAGAAGTTAAAAGTGTTAATATCAATCTTGTAGTTGTATATTATACCAATCAATGAAACTTAAGTAATGAAGGCTAATGAGAATGAACATTCAAAGGGAATTGGATTTGGTTATATAAATGTAAAAAAACCAAATGATGAATGAAATTGATGGTAAATTGAAAGTTTTATGAGATTTGGACTATAATTAACCAAAAAAACTTAACTAATGGAGCCAAACGAAATGAATGTTGAATGTAAATGGATTTGGATTAGGTGGATGTGAGCAAAGCAAAGTGTAAATGAAATTGAAAATAAAACAATTAAATGTAAAACGATAAAAAAATCAAATATAAATAGTAATTTGGATATAATAATGAAAATATGAATTGTTTAAAAGTGAAATGAACTAATGAAATCACACAAATAAAATGTTAACATAGCATATTTTGTTATGGTGCTTAGTTGGATGAATATAATTAATTAGATATTTATTTGTTCTTTCTAGTTTCATTTGCTACTTCATTTATGTTTATAGTAAACATATAGATTTATTTCTTTTATATGTATGTTCTTATTTGTTGTTGAGTGTTTTAGTAGGTATCGATGGAATACTATAATGACCCGGGATTTTGACGACTTTGGTTATCGACATAAACACGATGACAACTAACCAAACATCGGAAAATACCGGTCATTAATGAAAGAAATTAGAGGGTGAGGAAAGATAAGATAGAATAGAAGAAGAAGACATCAGAGTAACACGAATCTCACAGCGGAACGAAAAACATATAATAGATAATATATCCTTGAAATAAAATCAGTATATGTATACACATCATTATCAAAGTACAGCACTTACAACATAGCGGAATAATAATAGCTATATAATCCCGAAGCCTCCTGCTCCAACTCTTCAAGTATCTGTAAATCCCGACTACTTGACTGCCCATACAAATTTAGGCACCCAAGAGTTTAGGGAAAACAAAACAAAATAAACTCCGGGTCAGTCATGGGACTGATATGAGTAAAACGGTTTAAAACAGTTCGAACAAGTAAACGATATCTCATAAGACCACGCCGTATAACGGAACGGGTTTTCCCTTATGAGAATCCAAATTATCTTTATATCAAAAACCTTTTGATATTATAATAATGTCTATCAACCACAATATAATAATCATCTAGCAGAAACACTTTCATCTCACGTTCTACATATATAGTATACAATCAAAACCACAAGCACGTATTTGGGTAATGGATTTCCAACTATGACAAGGTATGGAACCACCTTTCGCTAGTGTACCTCTAGAGAGGAATACACTAGGTTCAACAAGAACATCTTGCAACCCGGCCACACATGACCGACCACTCATTTCGCTTGAGTGTATCGAATGTATATCACCAACGGTTGGGATCAGCAACCGTTTCCCAAATGGGACAGCATCAACAATAGATTTTTAGAAATAAATGAAACTCTAGATCAGGTGAATATACACCCTACTTCGGTGCGATCGACTTAGCCATCCTGCCTGCCCGATTTCTGTCATTTACCAGATGTGAGGCTAGAAGCTACGCTTTATCATCACACCAGATTCACTTTGAATGCCACATCGTCAAATCCATCAAATCACCGATTTATGTCCTCGACCATACATTATGTGTTAGCTAAAAGAAGTTTCCTTCCCCGCTTCCACTCTTGGTACGGTTGAGGAAATCAATATACTGATCGTCTGGAAATACTCTGTCGGACATCCGTCCATACAAGACGTCTAGGAAAAAGATGAACCGAAGGTACTATTCAATACATCCATCTTAGACACTGTTATCTAAGATTTATACAATAGCCCTTGCACTTTACTCCGTCTTCAATTATCTTTGGCATATATGATTCGCAACGCTTATGCCAATACAGAGTGGTTCTTTGGATAGTAATCCAACCAGTCTCTCCATATTAACAACGTTAAAATGATCAAAAACTTCGATAGTCGGTGAGTTAACTATCGAAGAAAAACACGTGTGCAAACAACGATATTATTTCTAGAAGGAAATTCTATCAATCAATCATCAATCATATATATATATATATATATATATATATATTTCATATTTCCTTATTTTCTATGTTTAGAAAATATACGTTAATACTGGAAAACATTTCCATTTCTTGTTTTCTATATCAGAAAACATTTCTCATTCTTATATGGAAAACATTTCCAAAACTCCTTCATTGGACTTAGACAGATGTTTAAACAAACCATCGCGATGCCAACTCAAACCATTACGCTTATTAACTAAATTCACTTAACCACTTTCACTCTCGAACCTTAACCATTTCTAAATTAAAAACGAAGTCAATCAAGTTGGTGTATAACTACCTCTCAGACCTTAACTGAACAACATTTCAAATCTCGAAATAGGGTAAGTTCATCTTTTAACTCTTTAACACTTCTCCTTACTTAACTCCTCATTCGAATAAATCTCTATTCGATAACTCCTCCCTTCGAATAACTATATTCGATAACTCCTTTTTATTAAACTATAATCGATAACTCCTTTCTCCTTTCGATTAAACTATAATCGATAACTCCTTTCAATTAAACTATAATTGATAACTCCTTTTAAATAACTAATTCGAAAACTCCTTTCGAATAACTAATTCGATAACTCCTTTCGAATAACTAATTCAATAGCTCTTATGTGATTAACTCTATTCGAATAACTAATTCGACTAACTCTATTTGAATAACTCTATTTCGATTTAACTCTATCAATTTACTCTAACTGGTTTAACTTTACTTATTTAACTTAACTCAATCCACTTAACTTAATTCACTTAACTCGATTCACTCCCATCGATTAACTTAACTTGATTCTCTTAACTCGATTACTTAAGTGGTTAATTCTAACTGATTTAACTCTATCTTGAATAACTATATTCGATTAACTCCATTCACTTAACTCTAGATCGCAGCGATCACAATGGTTACGCCTGATTCCCTCAGGAACCATCCGACCGCCGTAGGCTATCTGCAGCCCTGCGAATTACGCTAGCAGTCGTGCTAAATGGAATCTCATCTCGAATAACTATGTATGGTTTACTCTAATCGATTTACTCTATTCATTTCCTAAACAAATATTCCTTTATCCTATTTATTTTCTAAATAAATATTCTCCTTTATTCTATTCTATTCGTTTATCAACATTTTTTCCTTTTTGTAAAACTCTATTCGTTTTATAAACATTTCCTTTTATTTACTTTCGAAATATTTCCTTTTATAAAATTTGTTGATTTTATAAAATCCCTTTATTTCAATATACATTGAAATAATCCTTTTTACGTCCCAGTGTCTTTTATGATATTAAAAATATCGAATAACAATGATCAATATCATTTTAACACACATAATCCATAACAGATTATATAACACATCATATATCACAATATATGAATCACAGTAAAATAAATGTTGAGGAGTCCAGTTCGAATCCTCCAACCTGTTTCCCTGCATCACAGATGTTAAACAATATAGATAACATCACTTTCAGTTCCATATGATATATTATGTCAAACAGAATCAATATAGAAATTCAACTAACTGACTAGCAGTTCAATCAAACAGTCAACACACAGTCAATCAGCCAACATTTAACAGTTCTAAAAATACAACATGAAATTATAAACTGTTTAGAGTTAATGAGATTTACTCACATTGTCCATAATCGTTAAATACGATATACGGTTGTTGATTCGGATCGGACGTCCTATTTTGTCATAAATCCAGACAAGCTCCTAATCACTCCCAATTCAGTTCAATGATGTCGTCTACGTCTGTTTGATCCTACCGAATCCTGGTTTGCTGAATTTGGATCACGTATGGCGATGTTAAAATATTTAGAAGTTATCATACAAATTTAATAAACTAAATCTAAACTTTTTATTTATATTTATTTTGGGCCTTAACCTTATATCGTGGCCTAACACCCAAGTCAACAGCCACACCGCAAGTCATTCTCCTCCAATCAAGAATTCCACTGAACCCATTCTCCCCTGCAAGCTACAGGGAACCGCCTCCTATTGCAACACCTTCAGATCATCCACCCATCCATACATCATCACCTCCAACCAATTTGCTCACGCACCACTCCAAACAACCCTAGCCCAAACCTTACCAGCCCACCTGCTACCGCTTATTTCCCCTTCTCCCCAAATTAACTCGTGGTCACCAGTATTCCACCATTTTCATCGATACTTCGATCCGTCCACCTCGCCAACTCCATGAATTTCAAAAATGAACTCATCCTCACCACAACAATCCTCTTCGACTCCACTTCTCAACCATACCCAAAATAGTAAGTTCGATCCCTACTTCCTACCTGACACCGAGCGATCCACCGCCTCAATACATCCACCGGACACCACAACAAGATCAAACGAGGTGCAAAACTCCTTCGCCGAAACCCTGCGGCCCTCCGAATCACCTACCAACGCCTCAACTTGCCAGAACTTAGGAACCCTAACCATTTTGGAAACACTTAAACATTCATCGCACCACTCCAAATTGGTACTGAACCGAAGAGAATCAATCAAGGAACCGATGTATATAAGCAAAATGATTTGTAGGATTTTATTTTGATTTTATTTAATTTATGAAGCACGGATTTGTTCTGTGAAGAGAATACTGGTGGCTTGTTTTTGAGGAGAAGGAATAATTAGGTTATACGGTGAAGGAAGGGTATTTATAGGCCTTTAGTTTTTGATATTTGTTGAAGATATTTGTTAGGATATTTTTGTTTTTATATTTATTTTCCCTTCTAAAAATTCGTGTGATCACACACAATACCCAAAAATCACGAAACTGGACATGCAGCTAGAGTTCGACATTACGGTCCCAACGAAACTGGTTTCATCGAATTCCGACTCCGTTTGCTCACACACGTATTTTTAACTGTCAAAATACTGAGTGTTTTTCACTCTAAAAATCTGTACGACCACACAGTGACTCTAAAAATCACAAAATTGGAAATCTAACAATAATTTGACATTGCAAATCCTACAAAATTAGTTTCATCAAATTCCGACTTCGTTTGCAAAAGTGGCTATTTTTAAAGTCCTAAATAACCCATTTAAATTTACAAATATATTTAAATATAATTAAATTAAATATTTATAAATAAACATTAACGTCTATATTCACAGTGGAACACCATACAACTCTAGAATATTCCTATATGAATTTCTATTCGATATTTCAAATCTGGGTCAACCCGATATTCGATTTATATTGAAATTCCTTTTTAAAATATAAATAATTCCTTTATAAATTATAAAGGAATTCCACAGCGACTTTTCTAAAATTTGATTTGGACATAACTCAAAATCAACACGACGAAATCCCGATTTTTCTCTTCCACTAGAAAGATATACTCCACCAGCTCCACACGTTTCTTGTTTCACAGAAATCCGATTTAAAACGAACCCTGTATATTCTGTTGAAGTTCAAATCGCCAAATAGCGAACTACCGCGCCATTTGGAGCTCATTTATAATTATAATATAATTATACGTTCAACCGTCGTTCAAATAATATATTTGTTATTCCAATTCAATTCTAAACTAAATTATATATCACAAATGATCCAGTTCACACCATATCGTCATTTCAGCCAATTTTGATTATTTCAGAATTAAATATATTATTTAATTTATTATTTTAATAAAATATTCATCGTTATTTAATTCCATGACCATTTAATTCACTATATCACCATTTATATAATTAAATAAATTAATTATAATACCTCTGCCAATGCGGGTCATTACAATCTTCCCCACTTAAAATAATTTCGTCCTCGAAATTGCTAAGGTAGAGAACGACCCTATCGACTGGTTAGGACATATTTGTTCACTTCTTAACTTCAGTTTCAACTGAACCAATTTAATTTCAATTAAAATATTAATTAATTCTTATCAACGAAAATTTTCAAAAATCCTGAAATTTTCCAACACCTTAACTTTTTTGAAAAATTTTGCCAGCACCTCCTTTGTACTGGTCAATAGTTCAAACTCCAACTCGCCTCTCTGGGCCATCTCCATCCCAAAAGAAAATCAAACAGCCAAGCGGCTTGCCAATTCGGCTCATAAATCTTATATCCAATAGAAATGTAAACTTGTACCTTTTTGTCGGGCATATCAACTCTATCACTTTCACCTGCGGTCAATTCAGCAGATACAAGGGTCATCCCAATCAAATTCCAATCTGCTTTTATCTATAACACAACCATTCGCTTATATCCGAGCCAAATATCATTTCAACTCGAGTTTCTTCTCGATTCCCAACTCTTAACTTGATTATCCCATCACACTTCAAATTTGAATCTCACAATCCAATTTGTCTTGATATCATTCTAATTCAATCTCAGTAACCACTTTACTGGCTTTACTTTAATACAAATTTGCTTTCACAAATTTTTGTTAAATTTGTTTTTAATTCAAACAGTCTTTCCCTGGGAGTTTTTAAACAGTTTACTCTTTCCAAAAATCAAATTTTCCATTTGAACATGTCACTGAGCCCTTAATTAATATTCCATTAGTTAAATCACTTCTCCATTTCTTTATCAATATTTGTTAACCAAATGTTTTCAATAACCATATTGGCCTTTTATGTTATTTGGAAAACATTTCCGAATATCGACTTCCTTTATTTTCTAAACTTTAGAAAATATATGCTATTTATAATTGGAAAATATTCCAATTACTTATCTCTTTTCCGATCTCGTTTATTTCTATACTTAGGAAATATTCTTTATTATATTTCCAAGCTTACACTTATTTGGGTTAAAACGGATGTAGTGTAAAACATCGTTACGACAACCAAAATACTATATTCAACTAACTCTTATTCAACATTGATCTTCGAGCCTGAAATCTTACTATTTATTTGTTAATAATGAAATCAATCAAGTTGGGGTATAACTACCTCTCAGACCTTGACTGAATAACATTTATAACGTCAAAACAGATACGACTACTTACTCGAATAATCAATACCATACAACTACTTATTCACTTTTAAATACGTATACGCTTCCTCTTTCTATTCTTACTAGATTTTATTCTTAGTCTTCCTTATTGATTTTACTATTCTATTTCTAAGTTCGTTTCCTTATCGACTTCTATATATATATCGATACGTTGATTTCTAACTATCAAATTATCTTAAAAATATTCTAACTCCTTAAATTCCCGGAAAAATTCGCCATATCCTCCTTTGTACCAGGAGAATCGGGATATTTCAAATAGCCTCCCATGGGCCTCACCAATCCAAAAGAAAAAGAAAAAGCCAAGAGGCTAGCCGATACGACGCATAAAATCTCATATATGAATTTAATACATACCTTTTTGTCGAGCATTCTATTTATATACCTTCATACCTTATCCATACCTATCTCATGTACATTTATACCTGCCTAATCTATATTAACTATACCTAATCATTTTAACTCAATTCATTAATTAATTTGTTAATTAACTCTTTAGTCTATTTCACTTTTATATTTGAAAATGACATGTTCAAATATATTTTAACTTGCTTATTAACTAATTTGAATCCAAATTTCAAATTTAAGTTCTATATTCGATTTCAAATATCCATTTGTAAATCCGATTCACCTTTCAAAGTTCAACTTTAAATTCAAAACTCGATTAACTAATTCCTCTTCGACTTAGTTAATTCTATTCAATTTATATTCAAATTTTATATTATAAATCCCATTTGAATTTCTATATTCAAATTCTATATATCAAATTCTATTATTCAAATTCTATATATCAAATCCTATTCAAAATCAATATATCAAATCCTATTATTCAAATTCTATATATCAAATCCTATTCAAATTCTATATTATAAATCCCATTTGAATTTCTAAATTCAAATTCCATATATTCAAATTCTATATTATAAATCCCATTTGAATTTCTATATTCAAATTCCATATATTCAAATTCTATATTTGAATTCCTTTTGAACTCTATATTCAAATTCCATTTCACTTTCTATATTCAAATCCTATATTTGAATTCCTTTATATTTTCTATATTCAAATTCTATATTTGAATTCCATTTGAATTTTTATATTCAAACCCCATTTGAATTTCTATATTCAATTCTACTTCAATTCCATTGAATTTCATATATTCGAACTCCCTTTGAATTTCTATATTCAATTCTACTTCAATTCCATTGAATTTCATATATTCAAACTCCCTTTGAATTCCAATATTCAATTCTATTTGAATTCTCTTTATTCAAAGTCTATATTCAATTCTATATTATAAATCCCATTTTGAAATTCAACACAACTTGTCTTTCCCAAAACAAATTCAAAACAGTATATCTGGAGTAATTCATCACTAACAACTCGAAAATGAATACGGATGATGCAGCTGTCATCATCAGAATCTATTTTCCAGCGATCGAAGTGAGTTCAATACTATAAAACCATTTCTAAACATTTCCGCTTTGAAATTCATTTCAACATATAATTCACACTACTTGTAAAACAATTTAAAATCTCCCAGGATCTTAAGTTTTCATTATTTTAAATCCAAATCCATTTACAAACACTTATCCAATTTTCCAAAGTTTTAATTCAATTTTTGGTTTAAATTTTAGATTCAACTCATCTGATTTCACATATTTCACTTATATGAATTCTGATTGGTTATTTACATAACCATTTTACTTATAATCTTACTCGATTATAATCACAACCAATATGTAACAACCCGAATTTTTATAACATGTTAATACAAGAATCAAGGCAGAATTAAATCTTAAAATAAGAATCAAGGGAAACGGGATGCGCCATTGCGTTCGTCTCAAAATTCTGCTTGAAAACGAGTCCGAGTTTGCGAGAATCGGAGTCCGTATGAGAGAGATATGACCCTATGAAGTTTCAGGATTTTCAGAATCGAAAACAGCTCGAATTCGAATTCAAATTTCGAATTCAAAACCCAGAAAATGCGGGGCGGGAAATTTCCCGCCTTGTACCCAGATCGACTGGGGAGTCGACTGGGCAGTCGACCCCCCCAGACCAGGTCGACTGGGCAGTCGACCTGGGTGTCGACCTGGTCCCCGAGCCCACTTTTGGGCCTGGGTGCATTCTGATGTTTCTAGTCTCGTTTTCTGTCCAGATTCTTCTACCTAATCCTATATAAACCCCCTGATTCCTAAACCCTAATTCACTACAACACGTCTAGCCACCATTATGCTGCTGAAATCCCTCTTGGTCATGGCCGCCGTCTCTAATCTTCTTAAGCTCTCATACGCAATCCAATGCAAAGATGAAGACTTCTACAACGATTCAAGGAGATGAATCAACAACGCTACAACATCGATTTTAGTTCTTAAATTCGCTAGCCATGCTATGTAAGTTCTAGTTACTTTTTAGATTAAAATACTTAATTTTAATATGGCTATGGAATAAAGTGTAATTGGATATAAGCATGTTTATCAATTCAGATCTATTCCTGTTTACCTTTGAACCTTGAGTTTTGAGACTTGTTCATCTCCATTCTTATGTCTAGTTCATGCTCTATTCAGTCGTTGTAAATCAGTTTCTTGGATTCATGTAGATATTATTATCAAGATCTAATCTTTATGCCTATCATGATAATCTATGTTGTTTTCTCCCTGATCTTGTTTCATTGCAACTTCTACCTCCCCCTATTTATTTTCCTTTGATGAACCTAGGTCAATTTCGGACCTAGGCCTAAACTGCGATTTATGTGTGATTGGATACGGGGGAAATACCGAGATATTGCCTAGTTAGATATATGTGTGTTTGGTAGAATCGAAGGCATAATATAGATTTGGATAATTGGGTATTGCCATTAAAATGGTAATTGTAAGAATTGGGATTGGCATATGTAATTTTTGGCTAGAACTTGATATGTGTAAATTGACATAAAAATTGACATACGTATAAAACGGCATGAACTGAACATATGTAGATTTGGTATGAATTGGGCATATGTAAAATTGATATGTAATCTAGAACTTGGGCATATGTTAATTATGTGAGATTTGTAGTTGAAACACATATGATAATTTATGTCTTGAAAAAGGGCTAATATGAACACGCCTAAGTGGGTTTTGGGTAGTTGGCATGTAATAGCCTTAAAGGAGGGATAAATATAAATTGAGATAAGTTGCCTTTAATGGCATAAGATAAATTGTGATAAAATTGGTATCATTTTGCATACCATTAATTGATGAACATAATTGAGTCAATTATGGACATCGTTAAATTAGGAATTAATTAATAATTTGAATAAGGAAATTATTAAGACTGGGGTAAAAGATTATAAGCGATAATCAATGCTTAGGACACGAGGTTGGACTCATTTGTGACGTAAAACTGCCCGGACCCGCCCGGCGAATCCAGTAGTCACAAATGGTAGCCCAATGTGAGAGGTCCTAGGCCCAAATTAAAAGTGTAACAGTTGTAAAGACACGAGGTTAGACTCTTTTATGGTGTAAGACTGCCCGGACCCGCCCGACAAATCCAGCTGCCATAAATGTCAGTATAATGTGAGAGGTCTTTATAGGGTTACGGCCTTAATGAATTAAGAAATACTTAACCAGATAAACATGTGGTGGTACATGGGGGTTAAGTGGGTGACATGTGGAAATACGAATAGTAATACTTAACCAGCATAACATGGTAATTAGACCAGTGGATAGGGTTAAGTAAACTAGGAACACTTAACCAATATGGTATGAATGGGTGGGTTAAGTAATATGATTAGGCTAATGACACTTAACCAATATGGTATGAATGGGTGGGTTAAGTAATATGATTAGGCTAATGACACTTAACCAATATGGTATGAATGGGTGGGTTAAGTAATATGACCAGGCTAATGACACTTAACTGTTATGACATGAATGGTTGAGTTAAGTAAATCTTAATTAATGCCTAAGTGGGAATGATAACTTATGGAATAAAGTAAGTTAGGCCGAACAATAGATAAGATGAGATAACTTATGTAATAAGCTTCATTATAGATTAAGCAATATGTAAAGACAAGAAGGAATTTACAATTGAAGGCGACATAAGTTATAGTATAAAAAGGAACAAAACATTGGTTAGGTTGGATAATCCTCTGAGTATCAATCTAATGTTGATTCCGGTCTTCGGGGTTGGTATTTAGGGAAATATCCTCTCTCTCCAGTGTGTTTGTAAGTTAAGGGGTACTTGGTTGTAAAGACTGAATAAGAACATGTTATTGTACCATAACAGGGGTTAATGTATGAATAATAGGAATAACATGTTGCGGGCTTATTAATGGACTTATTATAGTTCAAGTTAAGAATTGAATTAATAAGCAAGTTGAAGGTTGGTATAAATGGAAATAACTAAGTTAAATGATAAGACTGATGAGGTAGCACAAGCGCATAGTTAATGGATAAACATAGGGTCTAATGGCAGATAAAGCCAAGGCGCTGGGTTAAACCCAAACGTTGTGGGTAATATGAATGACATGTAAAATATAACCTATAAGCACTTAACCAAGATAAAGCATGTATTAAGACATGAGGATTATGTAGGGGTTAAGTGGAGGACATGGGTAACATGTAAGACATAACTGGTGTATACTTAACCAAAATTTAAGCATGTAAGTGGACATGAATAAGAAGGGGTTAAGTAAAAATTACTAGAGGGGACCAAGCATAGGAGGGAAGCTTGTGTCTAGGAAAGGGGACCCTTTTCAGACCAGTAGCCCATTACGTATCTTTGTGAGCTCGACCCATGTCGAGGACGGGACATGCATACTGGGTTTAATTGTAAGAGGTCAAAACGGGTTAGCGGTGGCAGCGCAAGTCCAACGGGTTTCATATGCGTGTGTGGGCCCAGGCTGGTAGGTAAGACGTTGTTGCATCGTGTAGGTATAAGCCATGCATCCTCAAGTTGTATTGGGTTGCCACTTTAGGGGAGTGATACACCCCACTGTGGGGCCAACACGGGTATCTACGAGTTAGGGAGCCGATCGCATGGGGGTTGGTGGGTACACCTAGTGGAGATAGGGGCAAGCGACACCTATGTAGTCAACTGGGGGTACATAAGACTAGTATCATGATTTCTAAGTAGTGGGTGGGATCACCTTATTATAAAACACGGGCTACTAGTTGGGACACTAGTAGCGGGTAAGGATCCTTGTTATATAGGACACTAGGAATACGAAACATTCCATGTAAGACACTTGTAAAGATGCTAGTTAGGTGGTGCAGAGCAAGTAGATCTCATAGAAATATTTTAATGGCGAAGCAGAGGAATCTTGTTATGTTTGATAGAAATCTTACGAAATTAAACTTAGTTTATCTTGAATGGGAACCTTGTGATGTTACTTGACAAAAATCACATCATGTTAACCTTAGTTATCTTGCCTGTTGCTTATCTTGTCATCATGCTTATGTTTACTTTCAGTTTACTCATGCCATATTATCCTTAACTATTTTTATGCTGAAAGTCACTAGGACTTACTCAGTCTTTATGACTGACCTGTTTTGTTTCGCCTCTTTTTCTTCCGTTCCCCCCCCCCCCCGGTTCGCAGGGTGGGAATACAGCTTAGCTCAGACCTTATCAAGCTCCAAGCCTCTTTCATGCAAGGCTTGGATTTTTCTTGCCTATGGCTTGCTTTTCTCTATTGGGGAATACTATAACTTATTTTTATGCTTCTTTGTTTTTGAGCAAGACAGATATTTTAACTATGAAATTGGGTATTGGAAGTTGATGGGCTTTTATTGTAAACAATCATATTTAATAAATGATTTTAAGTACTTCCACTTTACTTTCCGCTGTTTTATATATGTCTGTCTTGTAATATTTCTGTTCCAGTACCCATAATGCTCCATTGAAGTTAAGGCATTCCCTTTGTGAGTGACCTTAATGGATGTGGGGTGTTACATTTGGTATCAGAGCAGAAGGTTACCAGACTGGGCAAAAGTTTTCGAAAACCTTCTGAACTAGTTTTCAAAACATTTACAAAGAAGCAAATTTTCAAGAAAATTTTGTTTTGATTAAAAGGCATATTCCCCAAAGCTATATGCACTATCTTTTGATTCCCTCTTGAAATCTCTCCTCTCTCTCTTTTCACCATAGTTTCGTAGGCATCCGACATATGTCGGAGGGCAAAGAAGTGCCCAACCTCCATCTGTAGCCGCAGTAGTTCCATCTGCGTCTAATCTTATTTCAAGTTGTGTAGAGTTGTCGTGTGTTGGAGGTAGCTTCGAATGACTTGTCAACAAACTATACAAGGACAGTAAGAACAAGAGACTAGTTGTTATGGCTTAATCCATGAAGGGGGAAAAAGGTGAAAGGAAAGAGGCCAAAGTGAAAGAATAGTAGAACCCATGATAAGAGAGGGTATCTTTAGTATGGGAAGGAGGGAGTGTAGTTAAGTATTATAGGACAAGGACAAGGGCAAAGGACAGGATCGTCGAGAGGGCAATTATATGCTCTCACTACTAGCGTACCTAAGGGAGGTGGTAACGTTACCGTTAAAGGTTTAGCTTTTCTTTTCTATCATCCCGCTAGAACTTTGTTTTGTACATCGCATCCTTTTAATTCTGCTTCGGTAGTTGAGTCTCATACACCTTAGTACTAGCGTAGTAGAGGATCCCATTTTTGTCTCAAATCCTGTTGGGGAATCGGCTCATTTATTCATGACTTGTTAGGATTTGAGAATGTCTATGCTAAGTGTTGAGTTTAGAAGTAATGTTTATGTTTTGGGCTATGGGTAGATCCTAGCGATGGAGTGGTTATCCAGTAAGGGTGGCATTCTCGGTTTTGAAAAAAAAGGGTAGTCAGACTTTTGATTTGCCTCGGTAATACCCTCGAAGTCGCGTGTAACCCTTAGGGTTCTATCATGATTAGTTACCTAGAATCTCTTAACACATTTATTGGAAATCTGTAATCCGCTCGAGTAGTATTCACCACTAAGGAGGATGGTTCATTTCACTTATGCATGTGATGTAGAAAATCGCCTTAGTAAGTACATTTAACAACATGGTTGACATTTGTTTATTTTCAAGAGATAATTCATCTATGTGGAATACCTTCTAGTAAGTGAACGAGATCCAAGATTCACTAGTGAATTTTGGAGAGCTTACATGGAACCCTCAGTACACAGTTATGTTTGAGACCGAGTATACTAGAGGGAGAATAAGTGAAAGTGGAACGAGAGGCAACAGTGAAATGAGTTCCAACTCGTATTTTGGAAATAAGAATCAAGGAGCTATGAAATTGTGAAGTTAAAGTCGGTCAAAGCACAATGGAGTTAAGCTCAAGGGAATGTGGCTCAGAAGATTGAAGACTATATTCGTGCATCACATCTCCTTTTAAGAATATATTCTTGATTCCTTTTTCCTGTAGAGCTTACTTGCATGCTATCTTTTGTGTATATCCTCTCGGTCCTATTCTCAATCCAATTTCTGTTGCAAACCCCATAGGGAGTATGACTCATCTGTTAGTTTTACATGTTGGGGCTTGAGGGTGTCCGTTGGGTTGATTAAACCTTTTGCGTTTTATAGGATATGGGTTGGTTTTAGGAAGGGATTTCTTGGGACCTAAAAGGAGTCCATCATGCTTAGTTTCCTAGAATCACATATATATTGGTTGGGTTGAGAATTTCTTTGGGTGTCAGTCTGATGTTGATTTCGGTCTTAGGGGCTGGTGCTTAGGGAATTCTTCTCCTAATCAGTATATATGTGATGTAGATTTCTAGCTTTGATGGGCGCAGAGTTTTTATTTGCTTCTATCATTCGACTATATCTTTAAGTAGGAACAGTTGGGTGTAAACAAGTGTTTGAGACATGTTATGATTGATGGTTGCAAGTGGTTGCAAGTGGTTGCTAGTGGTTGCTCGTGGATGCATATACACGCACATTAGGCACTAGATCGGCTTAGTCACCTTTCATATTGCATATGCATGAGTGTTTACACTTGTCTGTGGATGAAATTGAATGTGTTATCATACGGATGTTGCATATGGATGGATGTTTGTGCACACATATAGTGTTTATGTGACTAGGACTATTTGCATACATATTGGACTCATGACACTAAACATATTTTTGCATTAAGAGGATCAATCAGGCTTGATCATTTACATTAGATAACGAACATATACACACACTTCTCGCATATGTTCATACAGCATTAAAAATCTTTTAAGGACAATGATTGCTAGTGGGTGATGTTTTGAGTAGATGGATGATGGATGGTAGGACACATTATTCTTAACTTGAAGATTTCGAGGACAAAATCCTTTAAGGAGGGGAGAATGTAACAACCCGAATTTTTATAACATGTTAATACAAGAATCAAGGCAGAATTAAATCTTAAAATAAGAATCAAGGGAAACGGATTGCGCCATTGCATTCGTCTCGAAATTCTGTTTGAAAACGAGTCCGAGTTTGCGAGAATCGGAGTCCGTATGAGAGAGATATGACCCTCTGAAGTTTCAGGATTTTCAGAATCGAAAACAGCTCGAATTCGAATTCAAATTTCGAATTCAAAACCTAGAAAAGGCTGGGTGGGAAATTTCCCGCCCAGTACCCAGGTCGATTGGGGAGTCGACTGGGCAGTCGACCCCCCCAGACCAGGTCGACTGGGCAGTCGACCTGGGTGTCGACCTGGTCCCCGAGCCCACTTTTGGGCCTAGGTGCATTTTGATGTTTCTAGTCTCGTTTTCTGTCCAGATTCGTCTACCTAATCCTATATAAACCCCCTGATGCCTAAACCCTAATTCACTACAACACGTCTAGCCACCATTATGCTGCTGAAATCCCTCTTGGTAATGGCCGCCGTCTCTAATCTTATTAAGCTCTCATACGCGATCCAATGCAAAGATGAAGACTTCTACAACGATTCAAGGAGATGAATCAACAACGCTACAACATCGATTTCAGTTCTTAAATTCGCTAGCCATGCTATGTAAGTTCTAGTTACTTTTTATATTAAAATACCTAATTTTAATATGGCTATGGAATAAAGTGTAATTGGATATAAGCATGTTTATCAATTCAGATCTATTCCTGTTTACCTTTGAACCTTGAGATTTGAGACTTGTTCATCTCCATTCTTATGTCTAGTTCATGCTCTATTCAGTCGTTGTAAATCAGTTTCTTGGATTCATGTTGATATTATTATCAAGATCTAATCTTTATGCCTATCATGACAATCTATGTTGTTTTCTCCCTGATTTTGTTTCATTGCAACTTCTACCTCCCCCTATTTATTTTCCTTTGATGAACCTAGGTCAATTTCGGACCTAGGCCTAAACTGCGATTTATGTGTGATTGGATACGGGGGAAATACCGAGATATTGCCTAGTTAGATATATGTGTGTTTGGTAGAATCGAAGGCATAATATAGATTTGGATAATTGGGTATTGCCATTAAAATGGTAATTGTAAGAATTGGGATTAGCATATGTAATTTTTGGCTAGAACTTGATATGTGTAAATTGACATAAAAATTGACATACGTATAAAACGGCATGAACTGAACATATGTAGATTTGGTATGAATTGGGCATATGTAAAATTGATATGTAATCTAGAACTTGGGCATATGTTAATTATGTGAGATTTGTAGTTGAAACACATATGATAATTTATGTCTTGAAAAAGGGCTAATATGAACACGCCTAAGTGGGTTTTGGGTAGTTGGCATGTAATAGCCTTAAAGGAGGGATAAATATAAATTGAGATAAGTTGCCTTTAATGGCATAAGATAAATTGTGATAAAATTGGTATCATTTTGCATACCATTAATTGATGAACATAATTGAGTCAATTATGGACATCACTAAATTAGGAATTAATTAATAATTTGAATAAGGAAATTATTAAGACTGGGGTAAAAGATTATAAGCGATAATCAATGCTTAGGACACGAGGTTGGACTCATTTGTGATGTAAAACTGCCCGGACCCGCCCGGCGAATCCAGTAGTCACAAATGGTAGCCCAATGTGAGAGGTCCTAGGCCCAAATTAAAAGCGTAACAGTTGTAAAGACACGAGATTAGACTCTTTTATGGTGTAAGACAGTCCGGACCCGCCCGACAAATCCAACTGCCATAAATGTCAATCTAATGTCAGAGGTCTTTATAGGGTTACGACCTTAATGAATTAAGAAATACTTAACCAGATAAACATGTGGTGGGACATGGGTGTTAAGTGGGTGACATGTGGGTGACATGTGGAAATACGAATAGTAATACTTAACCAACATAACATGGTAATTAGACCAGTGGATAGGGTTAAGTAAACTAAGAACACTTAACCAATATGGTATGAATGGGTGGGTTAAGTAATATGATTAGGCTAATGACACTTAACCAATATGGTATGAATGGGTGGGTTAATAATATGATTAGGCTAATGACACTTAACTAATATGGTATGAATGGGTGGGTTAAGTAATATGACCAGGCTAATGACACTTAACTGTTATGACATGAATGGTTGAGTTAAGTAAATCTTAATTAATGCCTAAGTGGGAATGATAACTTATGGAATAAAGTAAGTTAGGCGGAACAATAGATAAGATGAGATAACTTATGTAATAAGGAAAGATGTGCTTCATTGTAGATTAAGCAATATGTAAAGACAAGAATGAATTTACAATTGAAGGCGACATAAGTTATAGTATAAAAAGGAACAAAACATTGGTTAGGTTGGATAATCCTCTGAGTATAATCTGATGTTGATTCCGGTCTTCGGGGTTGGTATTTAGGGAAATATTCTCTCTCTCCAGTGTGTTTGTAAGTTAAGGGGTACTTGGTTGTAAAGATTGAATAAGAACATGTTATTGTACCATAACAGGGGTTAATGTATGAATCATAGGAATAACATGTTGCGGGCTTATTAATGGACTTAGTATAGTTCAAGTTAAGAATTGAATTAATGAGCAAGTTGAAGGTTGGTATAAATGGAAATAACCAAGCTAAATGATAAGACTGATGAGGTAGCACAAGCGCATAGTTAATGGATAGACATAGTATCTAATGGCAGATAAAGCCAAGGCGCTTGGTTAAACCCAGACGTTGGGGGTAATATGAATGACATGTAAAATATAACCTATAAGCACTTAACCAAGATAAAGCATGTATTAAGACATGAGGATGATGTAGGGGTTAAGTGGAGGACATGGGTAACATGTAAGACATAACTAGTGTATACTTAACCAAAATTTAAGCATGTAAGTGGACATGAATAAGAAGGGGTTAAGTAAAAATTACTAGAGGGGACCAAGCATAGGAGGGAAGCTTGTGTCGAGGAAAGGGGACCCTTTTCAGACCAGTAGCCCATTATGTATCTTTGTGAGCTCGACCCATGCCGAGGACGGGACACACATACTGGGTTTGATTGTAAGAGGTCAAAACGGGTTAGCGGTGGCAACGCAAGTCCAACGGGTTTGATATGCGTGTGTGGACCCGGGCTGGTAGGTAAGACGTTGTTGCATCGTGTAGGTATAAGCCGTGAATCCTCAAGTTGTGTCGGGTTGCCACTTTAGGGGAGTGATACACCCCACTGTGGGGCCAGCACGGGTATCTACGAGTTAGGGAGCCGATCGCATGGGGGTTGGTGGGTACACCTAGTGGAGATAGGGCCAGGCGGCACCTATGTAGTCAGCTGGGGGTACATAAGACTAGTATTATGATTTCTAAGTAGTGGGTGGAATCACCTTATTATAAAACACGGGCTACTAGTTGGGACACTAGTAGGGGGTAAGGATCCTTGTTACATAGGACACTAGTTGAAGTACTAGTAGGAATACGAAACATTCCATGTAAGACACTTGTAAAGATGCTAGTTAGGTGGTGCAGAGCAAGTAGATCTCATAGAAATATTTTAATGGCGAAGTAGAGGAATCTTGTTATGTTTGATAGGAATCTTACGAAATTATACTTAGTTTATCTTGAATGGGAACCTTGCGATGTTACTTGACAAAAATCACATCATGTTAACCTTAGTTATCTTGCCTGTTGCTTATCTTGTGATCATGCTTATGTTTACTTTCAGTTTACTCATGCCATATTATCCTTAACTATTTTTATGCTGAAAGTCACTAGGACTTACTCAGTCTTTATTACTGACCCGTTTTGTTTCGCCTCTTTTTCTTCCGTTTCCTCCCCCCTCCCCCCAGGTTCGCAGGGTGGGAATACAGCTTAGCTCGGACCTTATCAAGCTCCAAGGCTCTTTCATGCAAGGCTTGGATTTTTCTTGCCTATGGCTTGCTTTGCTCTATTGGGGAATACTATAACTTATTTTTATGCTTCTTTGTTTTTGAGCAAGACAGATATTTTAACTATGTAATTGGGTATTGGAAGTTGATGGGCTTTTATTGTAAACAATCATATTTAATAAATGATTTTAAGTACTTCCACTTTACTTTCCGCTGTTTTATATATGTCTGTCTTGTAATATTTCTATTCCAGTACCCATAATGCTCCATTGAAGTTAAGGCATTCCCGTTGTGAGTGACCTTAATGGATGTGGGGTGTTACACAATATATCCAATATATTATAATCTTGATATTTATATCTTGTTTATATCAAGATATACCTTGGGTAAACTTAATTTAATTTACCATCTTTTCAAAACATATCGTGCTGACCCATCGTATTTGAGTGTTTATAAACTCCTACCGACACAGCGGATCAAACTGATCGACCAGAACTCATAAACAACTCAACCAACAAATCTCCACAATATAAAACAATTTTTATATCAATAACAAATACGCTCACTTGTATATATATACACTCAACTCAATCTAGGGTATTACTAACCCTATCTCTACCGAGTCACGCCACAGAGCCAAGGTAATTCACTTAACTTAAGCTCTGATACCAACTGTAATGACCCGGGTTTTTGTCGACTTTGGTTATCGAAATAAACACGATGACGACTAACCAAACATCGGAAAATACCGGTCATTAATGAATGAAATTAGAGGGTGAGGAAAGATAAGATAGAAACTTAGAATAGAAGAAGAAGAAGAAGACAACATCAGAGTAACACGAATCTCACAGCGGAACGAATAACATATAATAGATAATATACCCTTGAAATAAAATCAGTATATGTATACACATCATTATCAAAGTACAGCACTTACAACATAGCGGAATAATAATAGCTATGTAATCCTGAACCCTCCTGCTCCAGTTCTTCAAGTATCTGTAAATCTTGACTACTTGACTGCCCGTACAAATTTAGGCACCCAAAAGTTTAGGGAAAACAAAACAAAATAAACTCCGGGTCAGTCATGGGACTGGTATGAGTAAAATGGTTTAAAACAGTTCGAACAAGTAAACGATATCTCATAAGACCACGCCGTATAACGGAACGGGTTTTTCCCTTATGAGAATCCAAATTATCTTTATATCAAAAACCTTTTGATATTATAATAATGTCTATCAACCACAATATAATAATCATCTAGCAGAAACACTTCCATCTCACGTTCTACATATATAGTATACAATCAAAACCGCAAGCACGTATTTGGGTAATGGATTTCCAACTATGACAAGGTATGGAACCACCTTTCGCTAGTGTACCTCTAGGGAGGAATACACTGGGTTCAACAAGAACATCTTGCAACCTGGCCACACATGACCGACCACTCATTTCGCTTGAGTGTATCGAATGTATATCACCAACGGTTGGGACCAGCAACCGTTTCTCGAATGGGACAGCATCAACAATAGATTTTTAGAAATAAACGAAACTCTAGATCAGATGATTATACACCCTACTTCGGTGCGACCTACTTAGCCCAGCTGCCTGCCTGATTTCTGTCCTTTACCGGATGTGAGGCTAGAAGCTACGCTTTATCATCACACCAGATTCACTTTGAATGCCACAACGTCAAATCCATCAAATCACCGATTTATGTCCTCAACCATACATTATGTGTTAGCTAAAAGAAGTTTCCTTCCCCGCTTCCACTCTTGGTACAGTTGAAGAAATCAATATACGTGATCGTCTGGAAATACTCTGTCGGACATCCGTCCATACAAGTCGTCCAGGAACAGGATGAACCGAAGGTACTATTCAATACATCCATCTTAGACACTGTTATCTAAGACTTATACAATATCCCTTGCACTTTACTCCGTCTTCAATTATCTTTGGCATATATGATTCGCAACGCTTATGCCAATATAGAGTGGTTCTTTGGAAAATAATCCAACCGGTCTCTCCATATTAACAACGTTAAAATGGTCAAAAACTTCGATAGTCGGTGAGTTAACTATCGAAGAAAAACACGTGTGCAAACAACGATATTATTTCCAGATGGAAATTCTATCAATCAATCATATATATATATATATATATTTCATATTTCCTTATTTTCTATGTTTAGAAAATATACGTTAATACTGGAAAACATTTCCTTTTCTTGTTTTCTATATCAGAAAACATTTCTAGTTCTTATTTGGAAAACATTTCCAAAACTCCTTCACTGGACTTAGACAGATGTTTAAACAAACCATCGCGATGCCAACACAAACCATTACACTTATTAACTAAATCCACTTAACCACTTTCACTCTCGAACCTTAACCATTTCTAAATTAAAAACGAAGTCAATCAAGTTGGGGTATAACTACCTCTCAGACCTTAACTGAACAACATTTCAAATCTCGAAATAGGGTAAGTTCATCTTTTAACTCTTTAACACTTTTCCTTACTTAACTCCTCGTTCGAATAAATCTCTATTCGATAACTCCTCCCTTCGAATAACTATATTTGATAATCTCTCTTACGAATAACTAGATTCGAAAACCTTTCTTCAAATAAACTAAATTCGATTTACTCTATTTATCTAATCCTAATCGATTAACTCTTTTTACTTAACTCCTTTCGAATAACTTATTCGATAACTCCTATCGATTAAACTATAATCGATAACTCCTTTCTCCTTTCGATTAATCTATAATCAATATCTCCTTTCGATTAAACTATAATCGAGAACTCCTTTCGAATAACTAATTCGATAACTCCTTTGGAATAACTAATTCGATAACTCCTTTCGAATAACTAATTCAATAACTCTTATGTGATTAAATCTATTCGAATAACTAATTCGAATAACTCTATTTGAATAACTCTAGTTCGATTTAACTCTATCGATTTACTCTAACTGGTTTAACTTTACTTATTTAACTTAACTCAATCCACTTAACTTAATTCACTTAACTCAATTCACTCCCATCGATTAACTAAACTTGATTCTCTTAACTCAATTACTTAAGTCGTTAATTCTAACTGATTTAACTCTATCTTGAATAACTATATTCGATTAACTCCATTCGCTTAACTCTAGATCGCAGCGATCACAATGGTTGCGCCTGATTCCCTCAGGAAACATCCAACCGCTGTAGGCTATCTGCAGCCCTGCGAATTACGCTAGCAGTCGTGCTAAATGGAATCTCATCCCAAATAACTATGTATGGTTTACTCTAATTGATTTACTCTATTCATTTCCTAAACAAATATTCCTTTATCCTATTTATTTTCTAAATAATTTTTTTTTCCTTTATTCTATTCTATTCGTTTATCAAAAATTTTCCCTTTTTACAAAACTCTATTCGTTTTATAAACATTTCCTTTTATTTACTTTCGAAATATTTCCTTTTATAAAATCTATTGATTTTATAAAATCCCTTTATTTCAATATACATTGAAATAATTCTTTTTACATCCCAGGGTCTTTTATGATATTAAAAATATCGAATAACAATTATCAATATCATCTTAACACACATAATCCATAACAGATTATATAACACATCATATATCACAATATATGAATCACATTAAAATAAATGTTGAGGAATCCAGTTCGATTCGTCCAACCTGTTTCCCTGCATCACAGATGTTAAACAATATAGATAACATCACTTTAAGTTCCGTATGATATATTCTGTTAAATAGAATCAATATAGAAATTCAACTAACTGACTAGCAGTTCAATCAAACAGTCAACACACTATCAATCAGCCAACATTTAACAGTTCTAAAAATACAACATGAAATTATAAAATGTTTAGAGTTAGTGAGATTTACTCACATTGTCCGTAATCGTTAAATACGATATACGGTTGTTGATTAGGATCGGACGTCCTAGTTTGTCATAAATCCAGACAAGCTCCTAATCACTCTCAATTCAGTTCCATGATGTCGTCTACGTCTGTTTGATCCTACCGAATCCTGGTTTGCTGAATTTGGATCACGTATGGTGATGTTAAAATATTTAGAAGTTATCATACAAATTTAATAAACTAAATCTAAACTTTTTATTTATATTTATTTTGGGCCTTAACCTTATATCGTGGCCCAATACCCAAGTCAACAGCCCACACCGCAAGTCATTCTCCTCCAATCAGGAATTCCACAGAACCCATTCTCCCCTGCAAGCTACAGCGAACCACCTCCTGTTGCAACACCTTCAGATCATCCACCCATCCATACATCATCACCTCCAACCAATTTGCTCACGCACCACTCCAAACAACCCTAGCCCAAACCATACCAGCCCACCTGTTACCACTTATTTCCCCTTCCCCCCAAATTAACTCGCGGTCACCAGTATTCCACCATTTTCATCGATACTTCGATCCGTCCACCCCCCCCCCCCAACTCCATGAATTTCAACAATGAACTCATCCTCACCACAACAATCCTTTTCGACTCCACTTCTCAACCATACCCAAAACAGTAAGTTCGATCCCTACTTCCTACCTGACATCGAGCAATCCACCGCCTCAATACATCCACCGGACACCACAACAAGATCAAACGAGGTGCAAAACCCCTTCGCCGAAACCCTGTGGCCCTCCGAATCACCTACCAATGCCTCAACTTGCCAGAACTCAGGAACCCTAACCGCGTTGGAAACCCCTAAACAGTCATCGCACCATTCCAAATTGCTACTGAACCGAAGAGAATCAATCAAGGAACCGATGTATATAAGCAAAATGATTTATAGGATTTTCTTTTGATTTTATTTAATTTATGAAGCACAGATTTGTTCTGTGAAGAGAATACTGGCGGCTTGTTTTTGAGGAGAAGGAATAATTAGGTTATACGGTGAAGGAAGGGTATTTATAGTCCTTAAGTTTTAGAAATTTGTTAGGATATTTTTGTTTTTATATTTATTTTCCCTTCTAAAAATTCGTGTTATCACACATGATACCCAAAAATCACGAAACTGGACATGCAGCAAGAGTTCGACATTACGGTCCCAACGAAACCGGTTTCGTCGAATTCCGACTCCGTTTGCTCACACAGCGTATTTTTAGCTGTCAAAATAATGATTGTTTTCACTCTAAAAATCCGTACGACCACACAGTGACTCTAAAAATCACAAAATTGGAAATCTAACAATAATTTGACTTTGTGGATCCAACCAAATTAGTTTCGTCGAATTCCGACTTCGTTTGCAAAAGTGGCTATTTTTAAAGTCCTAAATAACCCATTTGAATATATAAATATATTTAAATATAATTAAATTAAACATTTATAAATAAATATTAATGTCTATATTCGTAGTGGAACACCATACAGCTCTAGAATATTCCTATATGAATTCCTATTTGATAATTCAAATCTGGGTCAACCCGATATTCGATTTATATTGAAATTCCTTTTTTAAAATATAAATAATTCCTTTATAAATTATAAAGGAATTCCACAACGACTTTTCTAAAATTTGATTTGGACATAACTCAAAATCTACACGACGAAATCCCGATTTTTCTCTTCCACTAGAAAGATATACTCCACCAGCTCCACACGTTTCTTGTTTCATAGAAATCCGATTTAAAACGAACCCTGTATATCTAGTTGAAGTTCAAATCGCCAAATAGCGAACTACTGTGCCATTTCGAGCTCATTTATAATTATAATATAATTATACGTTCAACCATCGTTCAAATAATATATTTGTTATTCCAATTCAATTCTAAACTGGATTATATATCACAGATGATCCAGTTCACACATTAACGTCATTTCAGCCAATTTTGATTATTTCAGAATTAATTATATTATTTAATTTATTATTTTAATTAAATATTCATCGTTATTTAATTCCACGACCATTTAATTCACTATATCACTATTTATATAATTAAATAAATTAATTATAATACCTCTGCCAATGCGGGTCATTACAAATACGCTTTCTTCTAGAGTTGAACGTGCATAAAATGTTGATTTTGCTTGCTTAAAAAAAGCTAAATCGCTAATAATGTTATAATAAGGTACGTACTTCGGATTATATATTGTACTTGGTGTTATACATTGTTTTCCCTATTGTTTGGGATGCCTCATCACTGAGATGAGATGTATATTTATGGTTATATATATATATATATTTTTTGTTATTTTCCAGACCTAACCATACAAAGGAGACTCCACCGAAATTTTTCGTGAATTCATGACTTAGAAAATTGTGTGAAAATTTGAGTTTTCAAACCAATAAAGAACTTTTGTATAGGCAGTTGTTTTCTATGTTGAATAGAAAATTATGCGGTTAAAAATATAAATTGACAATGAATTTCAATAGCTATATATGATAACGACTTGTGTTTGATAATTTACTTAAATTGAAATTGGAAGTTAATATTGAATTTACAATATATAATGGATTAACTAATTTTTGAATTCCATATAGATTGAAAATTTTAATGTATTGAATACCATAGTAATATAGATCCATTTGATTGTATAATGAATTCTAAACCAGTTATAATTGTAATAACCTGGATTGATTGAAAATGTAACTATGATTGGTTTGTATTGTAAAATATTGAGATTTGAAATTTAACATTGAATAATTTATATTAAATTGAGTTAATAAATTTATAATTTAATTTTAATGATTTGATTGTGATTGTATTGTGGAAACTTAAGTAAATTGCTTAAGTAATTGAATTCAACTTATTTTGATACTGGTGACTTGTATTGATTGCATATAAACTCGTGATTTTGTTTATAAGGATAATTATTGAAAAGGTGAAATTTAATATGAATATATTTAATGGAATTGATTTATGTAATTTATAATTGAAATAAAAATTGAATTTAGTAGTTAATGAAAAAGGAATTCATGATAAACGAAAGTTAAACTTATAAGTTTATATGAATTCTATTTTTTTGATTTGGATTGAATTTATAAACTTTTGAATTTAATTTGTGGTGTAAAAATGAAAAATGAATATTTTAATATATTAATGAACTGGTTAAAATTGTCATTTTGCAAATGATCTCGGAATTCGATGACAGTAGTTTCATTTGATTCGGAATCGAAAATTATTGCAAGGTTTCAAATTTTGTAGCTATCGGACTTGTCGTTAAAATGTGTAGAAAATTTTGTGTACAATTTAATTAGAATAATCAGATTTAAGTGCAACTGTTGTAAACTTCATTATTGGGCTTAACCACTAGTCCCGTTGCATTCGTAATGCCTTAAAACCTATAGTTAGGATGTAAACAAGTGTGACGGCAAGGAATTTCGCTCGGTCCGAACCAGTCGCTAAACAGACCCAGACCGTTCGAAACGCCCTATCGTTTGAGAACAGGACAAAACAGAACACATATAAGAGAACATTTCATTGCTTATTACAACAATGCATCAGATTACAAGAATATACAGAGTATAAATGAATATTACACAGAAATATCAGAGATTTAAATTACATAGCAGCGGAAAAATAATACAATACACAACTAGAATGAGATATACGGATACAAAGCTTTCCGGATATCGTTCCAGCTGTAAACCAGGATCCTGTGAATATAAATCTGCAAAACCAAAACTACTAGCTGCCCGTGTCAAAATAAGGGCACCCAGAGTTTAGGTTAAAACAATAAACTCCAGGTCAGTCATGTGACTGGTGTGAGAACTAAAACAGTTATTAATCTTTATTTTAAAGTTAGGTAAATCAAGGGACCACGCCGTATAACACGGAACGGGTTTCCTCCCAAGAATACCAGTGCATAAAACAAACAGCGCAATGCTAAATAAAGAAAAATGAAGCTGTTATAAGACCCAGGTCCTATCACACAATGCAACGCAAGCCGGGGGATAGGGTTTTCCTTTATAACAGCCAAACATGCTTAGTACGTTTAAAACAAATCATTTGATACTACTATAAGTGCATAGTGTATAAAACAACTTCAAATCATAAGTATTAATCATAGGCGGCATGAGTGCCCCATCCCACTATGTCGCCATACTAGGCTCTACAAATAAAACCGCACATGTCACGTATTTGGAAATTGGATTTCCGTCTATGAACCGAGGCAAAAGATAGTCCTCACCGTCTTCGAGACTCTCTAGCCCGAGCCTCAGGGTCAGAGCGCATCGACCCTTGGATCGTCAGGGCCGGTCCACCGATGTGGATTAAACTTAAACCCTGAACATGCATTCCCCCGCCCTATGGGGCGTAAATGAGCCAACGAATGACTCCATCGGACCCGGATCGTCCGATCAAACCGAGGCGCCTCGCAACAGCAACAACCACATAAGTCAAACTCGTCAGGGCGTGTAAAACCACTGACGCCACTTCTAACTAGAAAGAAACGCATGCCCTCCCTGAGGTCCGTCTCCCGTTTTTGGTTCATACCGGGTGTGAAACTCGCGAAGTAAACGTTACACAAAGCTACACCACAAAGGCCGTGCTTTGATCATCACCACAAGACTTTGCTTTTCAACAGAAGCCTCGATCAATTGCCACTTAGGCATGCCACACAGGCAATTCACTCCATGCGTTTGATATCCATCAATATATAACCCCTGAGCTCGTACGTCTCAGAGAAGGGCGTTAAGCAAGAGAATAAATTCTCCGCCGCCAAACAGATATATATTTAATAGAGATCAATCACACGGACTAAAATCCAATGTCAGACACACAGTCCATTTACAAGTCCGTTCTGGGTCTGAACGAAACCGGAGGCACCTAGTACCCCGCATATCCATCGATCTCCAAGTACGTCTGGACGATCACCAACTGTTTCCATCTTCTTGGGTCTACAGCCCAATCAAGATCATCAGTAATCACCCAAACGACGTGAAGACTTCCGGTCTTCGACCATCGTCTTCATCTTCGACTTATCGTCGTATCAGTTATTCAGAATGGGATAAACCCGGTCTTTCTGAATAACTCGCGTATATATTATAAAAGTGTTACACAAACACAACATACGCCTCATTCCAATTCATTAGTCACTAACCGTAAATTAATCAAGAGAATAATTCCCCAAATATTAACCCCGAAGGCCGAAACCAACATCAGATCAATATCCAGAAAACCATTCTGCTTGGCTAACCGACAGTTAGTTTCTAAATTTCACGTTCATAGGGAAAGGTTCCCATTAACTTTATCAAAGGTAAATTCCTTGAATTTATTCTTTAATCTACTTTTGAATATCGATTCAAACTAGTCGGGATTAGCGAACCTTACCGAAGTAATCATTTGTTTTAATTTCTCAATCCCAACCTATTCATCCCATGAAGTAAAACTGGTTATACTTCATATCTAACACCACAGTGTTATCGGTAAATTCAATTACCATTTCACGTTCAAATCTAATTAAAGATTTAACTATCGCCAGGAGCAAAACTGGTGATACTCCATTTTCGATCATTTCAATCTAATTAAAGATTCATTAAAACTCCACTCAGTTTTAATCTTCGACTGGGTTAAAGAATCAGTGTCATTTAAAACACGGTTCACGATAAACCCAAAATCACCTTCATTAATTATCGGGTTAAAGAACGAGTGTTATTTAAAACACTGTTCACGATAAACCCAAAAATCAATATCGATTCAATTCCAATTAAATATTATTTAATTGGTACACTTCATTAAATCTAAATAAAAAGATTTAATCTTTTCTCAACTGGGTTCAAGAACAGTGTTAGTGAAGACACCATTCACGACAAACCCAAATCACATTTGATATTCAATACAAGGTTCTGAATAGAAAATACATCGGCTTATATTCAATATCAAATTCTACGATTAACAAATGTCGTATTGGAAATAACGATATAAATATATATCTTTCAAATTTCCATAACAACATCTGTATAATCACGAATTCCAACATCGAAATATTCCGAAGACAATTTCGATTCAAATCCACTCCAATGCAATCATTGGATATTCTGGTTATTTTCAAAACCCTTTTCGAATTCAATTTATTTATTTAAAAATAAATAGAATTATATTTCTAGTTCAAAACTAGTTCAATTCGATAAAAGTCTATTTTTATCTTTTCAAATATGGAGTTTTTCATCCCAAATCTTCACAAATCATTTCTTATGATTTTACACAAATTATTACTATTTTTAATAATTTTATCAAGGCCCGTACAGTCGATTTCCATCAATGGCCATCGAACTGCACTTACAGCGACCTTTTTCAAATTTGATTTGGACATAATTCCAAATCCAACCGTTAGATTTCTAATTTCTAATATTCGTTAGAAAGCTCTTTTCGATACGAACCCAACGGTTCCGGTTTTAGGAGAATCCGACGGTCGGATCTCCCGTAATGTCCGTTTGAAATAAATGGTCGAAATTCACGAACTGCCGCGGCGCGGCGCGTTCTATTCAGGCCATTATATTATATATATAATATGTATATAATATATTTCGTCGATTTCTATTTAAAACGAATTATATAAATAGTTTTAAAATTCGTTTCAAAAGCAATTTCCACTTCCATTTCAATTCAAATCAAAATTGAATTCTTCTTTATAAATTCGTTTTAAAATTCATTTCTATTCAATTCAAATTTCAATTCAATTTGAATTCATTTTCAATTCGCTTTCAATTCAATTCGAAATCGTTTTCAATTCAATTCATTTCGAAATCGTTTTCAATTCAATTCATTTCGAAATCGTTTTCAATTCAATTCATTTCGAAATCGCTTTCAATTCAATTCATTATAAAATCGTTTTCAATTCAATTCATTTCGAAATCGTTTTCAATTCAATTCATTTCGAAATCGTTTTCAATTCAATTCATTTCGAAATCGTTTTCAATTAATTCATTTCGAAATCGTTTTCAATTCATTTCATTTCGAAATCGTTTTCAATTCAATTCATTTCGAAATCGTTTTCAATTCATTTCATTTCGAAATCGTTTTCAATTCATTTCATTTCGAAATCGTTTTAAAATCGATATAAATATCGTTTACGTCTAAATGGCGTCAATCTAATCAACACGGCTTCATAAATTTCTATTTTCAAATATTCTATTTCAAATATTTCTTTTTTTTAAAATAGTTGTTGTTATCCAAAATATTTCGTTCAACACATGACCAATCTCAATGGATGAGTACTGTCAACACATGAACACTTATTTTATATCGATAAAGATGTAAATTTTATTACTAAAATATTTCGTTCAACACATGACCAATCTCAATGGATGAGTACTGTCAACACATGAACTTTTATTTTATAATATTCTTTATTTTCTAAATTGGAATGAGGCCCAATCAATCACCATATAATGTTAATTATATGGAATTTCATACATCACACGTATATAATAGCATTGAAAAATAATCAATCATCAACCAAAGTGCACTACACTGTATAAGCATCAAATATAGACATTTAACGCTTATAACAGCCTGTCAATCAATCGATCGACATATTTGATCAATCAGGATGAGTGAACTTCAAATTTCATCCTAACACCCGTGTGGGGTTTCAAACAATCAATCACAGATTTTATTTGTGCAGTTGGGCGATGTGCGAAATTTATCGTCCCAATCAATGTCTTTCAAATAGGTGTACACAAACAAACCGTCCGGTTTGTAAATGAATATTTTATTTTATTCACATTCACGTTAAAAATTATATTTTTAACGACAAAACATTTTATTCCAACATATGAATTTCTATTCAGTTCATTCTTTAAATAAAATGATATTTTTATTTTTCTAACATATTTTAGAAAATTTCGGCGGCATAACGGCACGATACTAGAAACGGGACGAGGCCTAGCCTTATCCCCGGTCCAGTGAAGGCCCACGCCATTCACACATCAATCAAATCAATTCATTTCACCACACAATTCAATTTCAATCAAATAATCTAACCAATTTTTGCAATCAAACAAACAAGTCCATGGTCTGTGGACGGTTGTGTCGGGTGCTACTAAGCACCGTCTGCATCCTAGTATATATATATAACTAGAAAAGAAATTGAAAGGTGAGAAATTCTCACGTATAGCTATCCTAGCTCCACGGCACTTCATTGATAGAAATCTTCATCGTTATCGCATCTTCGTCGTCTTCGTTGCCCGTAGCCACTACATATGTAAAAATCAAATTTTTTACTTCGTTATTCAATTTATAAAAATCGAAATTTTTCTTTCGAAGTTCAATATATAAAAATCATATTTTTATTTCGAAGTTCAATATATAGTAAAGATTATATTTTTATATCACGCCATTCTCTATATAAAGATTTTGCCTTTTTTAAAAATAAAGGTTTCACCTTTTCAAAAATAAAGGTTTCACCTTTTCAAAAATAATCATTATAAAAATCACATTTTCAACTTCTACATTATATAAAAATCATATTTTTAATTCGAAGTTCAACATATAAAAATCCTATCCTTAGATTCAAACGCTTATATAAAGAAACCATATTTCTATATACTAAAAAAAAAAACTAATCTTTTATAAAGCAAAAATTATATCTTTCATGTCATAAAAATCGTATACTTCATTTTAATGTTATATATAAAAAAAATACATTTTTATATTGCTATAATATATATAAAAATTATATCTTTATTATGCTATACATTTTATAAAAATCACATTTTTAAAACCAACATCATTTAAATTTTTAAATCAAGCTACCTATTTAAAAACAGCACTTATATATCTATATTTAGAACAATGTTTTATTATTTAAAATAACTGAATTTAACCTACGTTTTACTATCTTAACAGTTAAACTAAAAATAAAAATCATTAAAACTTACATTTTTCGAGCCAAAAAAGGGGGAAAGACCCACGGCAGTGCTTAGGAGGAGGGAAGGTCTGAAACGGCGCTGGTCTGAGATGAAGGGCTGAGGGGCGGCTTCGCGGTGGTGGGTCTGGTGCTGCTGAGCGTTGCGGGTAGTCGAGAGGGGACCGCAGGCGTCTGCAGAGGTGGTGCGGTCGATGGTGGGGTTCGCTTCAGGGAGGGGGGTGCGACCTCGAATCGGTCGGAAGAAAGAGGGGAGCAGGAAGAAGAAGAAGACGGGCGGAGCAGGGGGGGGCTCGGCGCCTCTGGCGGCGGCGACATGGGATTGGTGGAGGATCGACGCGCTCTTCTTTTCTTTTTCTTTTTTTCCGTTGAAATCGATTCTGAAGGAAAACGGGGGGGGGGGGGGGCATCGGTTAAAAGGGGGAGGAGAGGAAAAGATTTTATTTATTTATTTATTTATTTATTTATTATTATTATTTAATTATTAAAAAGTTGACTTTCACATACGACCTCTAAACGAGGTCCACCGCCTGTCGCCCATAGCGTTTCACCCCCATTCCGAACACAATGGGATATGTACCGCAAGCTGAATCGACCGTTTCGATCAGTTTCCGTTGCATTTACATTTAAATCATTATATTGAATTTTAAACGTGCATTTCAATTTACCGGGGCCACATACTAACTCTAAAAATTCCCGAAAAATATTTTCTAGCTTCGTATTGACGATACGGTCCTAACAAAACTAGTTTCGTTGAATTCTGAGACCGTTTGAAAAATGGCCAATTTCCAGTTGATTAAAATCAACTGAAACTGGTCAAACGCGTTTTCCTTTGCCACGCTCACATATTGATTCGAAAAATTATGAAATTTGAAACCTAGCAATAACTTCACATCCCGGACCCAACAAAGCTGGTTTCGTCGAAATCCGAGGTCGTTTGCAAAATGTCCATTTTTAAGGGCCTGAATTCCATAGCGACTATTCAAAATTTTCAACTGGACATATCTTTTGATTCCCGCTATCAAAATTTGATTTGTCGGATTCGTTGGAAAGATATTATCAAATAGATCCTATGATTTCTGGTTTCACTAAAATCCGGATTGTTTTGCACCCGGTACATTCAATTGAAGTTTGAAATCGAATTATCGAACTACCGCGCCATTTTCAATTCTATTTATAATTATATATAAATATTTATATTCTAACGACTACGTATATAATATATACGTTCGAATTATATTCAAAATAAATTTCTCGTCGATATTATTTAAAATAATTCATTTTAAATAATCAAAATTCGCTAAAATTGCCAAAATAAAAATTTTAAACTGGCCCAGATTTTCGGGTTGTTACAACAAGCCTAATTTGGACTCTGGTCTGTTTTTGTCTTAATTTCGCGTAAATCAAGAATTATCTTAATATTATATTTAGTTTAGAAACCCTGAAATGGCCAAGCCGCCTATTATTTTCAATGGCCGCTATTATTCGAATCCTTCCTCCCTTATTATGAGCGTCGAGAAGGCTTGCAATATCCTTATGGATGATGTCATGATCACAGCAAAGATAGAGGCGTAGTACACCCACGAACGCACCAGCTTTAGTTGTGGATTTAGGGGCATGAAGGCCACCGAGTTTTGTCAAATTTGGGGCGTGGATCGGGTTTGCAAAGGTGGTTTTGATGGTACATTCCGATCGAGTTTCGAATGTCTTGGAAGTAGTGCATGATTATGGAATTGGAGTGGTAACGACTTACATTTGTGCAGGAAACAGTTTCTCGATTTCCAGGAAGATGAAGGTGGGTTTTTTTAGCTGTTGATGTGGTGTAATATAGTAGGTAGTGAAGAATTGTTAATTTATTATATATATATATATATAATTTGAAATTGAATTGATAAAATGTATATAATTTCTTCATACGACCTCAGATTGAAGCGCAGTTAGATCCATTGGGACCGTATCGAAATTCTGGACAACCTGGAGCCGTCGTGGACCGACTATGAGCTGTTGATTTTTGGGCCTACAATTGAATTTCAAACAAGTCAAAACCAAAGGTGAGTGATTTAACCCACTCACGCTTAGCTAAATTATTCGATTATTAGTTAGATTAAAATCATGTCATGATAGTATTGTTTGCTATTTGATAGTTTAAATTGCTTATTTGGGTTATTTTGCATCGACAGTATAATTTAATTTAAATTGAAGTTAGGTTAAATTTGCAATTTATTTACTAGTTTAAACCCGATACCTGATGAAAAATAACTGATGTTATATTGAACTGTTTAGATGAATTGATCTTGATGGATGCCTTCGATTTGTGTGTTTGATGTGTTGATGTTTAATTCATCATGTTACTCATGTTAATTATATATGACCATTGTTTGTGTTGATTAATCCAAACTATTCACCTTAGATGTTACGGGCATCAAATAAAACCAGGTTTAATCTTTAAAATGAATTAAGAACGTAGGTTGAAATGATAAATACTTATGACCCTGATTTGGATTGAATTGATATGCCTGTCCTTTCCCAAAATACTAAAAATTAAATTTTAAGTATGACTCGGCCATAGGGTAGAAAATCATATACGGACACCTGTCGGTTAAATAAAATTTGTTTTAACCTTGAATCTTGAAATATTATTTAAGGAAATATAAAGGTTGTTTTATAAATCAATTTCATTTGAATTTGGATTTTGAACTATAAAAGCCAAAGGAAACTACTTAATGTTGCAAACTGAAGTTAAAAATGAAATTGAATTTGAACTGAATCTACTAAAAATTGAATTGTTTATCCATCTTTGAATTTACTTTAAATTAACCTGATTTGAAGTAATTTTTCAATGGTGAACTCGAGGTTTGATATAAATTGAAATGATTCTAAAATGAGAATTCTAAGTTAAAACTTTTAATACTTGAATCAGATTGTCTGAATTGAATTGATTTGAAATGGGAGTTGAATCGAACTGAAATATTAAAATTGAGTTGACTTGATTAGAAAGTTGAAATATGACTTCAAGATTAATTTAAATTTGGAAGAAACAAATCTAATTCCTACCATAGTGTTTTAAATCATTATATTAACTACTTTACTAAGTTACTGTTTTATTTTATAAATTATACTTTTTTTAACTTATATATCAACTATCATTATAAATTATCTTTCCTTATAAACTATTTTATTTTTAACTTATATATTTACTATTTTAAATTAGCTATTTTAACAATCAACTAGCTATGTTATAAACTCCTTTAATATTAATCTATATTTATGTATTTAACTAGATTTTGATAAGTACTGTTTTATATTCAAAATAAATTATTTAAACTTTTATTTTCTAACTATTTGTTTCCAAACTATTTCAAATATATATATATATAAACTATTTTAATTTACCTTTCAACTACATTAGTTATTCAAATTATTTTAAGATTGGAATTGTTTCAAGATTCTAAATTGGGTTTAAGTGGAGATTTCAATATGTATATTCAATCTTGACTCTCGAAATGATTTTAAAGCAAAATCTGATATTTTGATATGAAGTATGAACCCCTTTGAAAAGTAAAAGAACCGACTTGTGTGAAAAATGTAAATGTTTGGTTGTAAAAGTGACTGGGATCATATATTGTCATACTCTCTGCCAATACCGTGTTGGATCTCGCAATATAGCGTTTCGATTATGACAACTATACGTGAGCATATATAATATATCGACTGACTCTGTTTTTGAAGGAAGAAATTCAAACAACAGAATCAAGAGCTCAAACTAAAAATTACATGTATTTGATTTTGTTATTATTAGAATTTTATTGTTAAAATCTTCCATGATAATGCACAAACACATACATGATTTCATAGTATATAAATTTATATACAAGAGCACAAGGAGTAGTTCAATATCAGAAATAAGACATTTAACCATTTAAAATCAGACATTTATTTGTTGAAAATACAATTTCTTCGCAATATTCAGACGTCTGAATTATCCAAGTCAGACGTTTGTTTCATGCTAGAAATGAACTATTTCTTTACTGTTCGAAATTTAAATCAAAAAAGACATCTGAATTTTTTATTCAGACATCTGAATACGAAATAATGTAACCTTTCAATGAAGAGATACAACTCTTAATTCATATCTCTTAGATAAATATCTTCATGATTAGTTGCAACCTTTTATAGATTATAAATAAAGACTTGATCAAATGTTTTAATTACTGAAACTTACTTTAATTATTTCTATTCTATCTTAAGCATTCAAGTTCTAAGAGCACTCTATTTTCACATTTCTAAGATTTCAAATCTTATTAAAATCTTCCTTATTCTTTCATAAATTACACGATTATCATCAAGGAAAGATTATAGGAAGGGTGGACATCAATTTGACATATCCGTGTTATCAAGAACACAAGTAGTCAACAATTATTATGTATTGCGAAAGTCCTCTTCAATTGTTGAGGCAAGATACCCTATTCCGTTGTTCGGGTAATTGTGAACCTGTTCCTCCGGGTGAAGTGAGCGTTACTGTGTTAGAGAAATACCAGAAGGGAGTCCGGGATTGGACATAGGATAGTGGTCTGAACCAGTATAAAACAGACTGTGTGATTTAACTTTCTACTACTACTTTACTACATACACCTTACCTTGCTTATACACCATATTATACGATCCCACCGCCGCATAGACTCTTTCAATTGGTATCAGAGCTAGGACATCCTATAACCGTAATAGCGTTATTTGATACTTTGGTAATATGGGGAATAACCTAAGTTCCTGCACTACCTCTGTAAGGGCCGGCAAATCCGTACTATTTGAGTTGACTATTAACACCATACGTCCAATCCAAATTGCATAGAAATACGAATCATTATTAGAATGAAGTTAGAGGATGAGAAATAGAAAGAAAAAATATTAGAATAGAAGAAAATGAAGATCACAGACTCATAGCGGAACGAATAAAATATAATTAGGTAACATAAACTTTGAAATACAATTCGGTAACTTTATATACATACCATCATCAGAGCACAAAAGTTATTCCTGGAACAGTTATAAACACCTATTTCCAGATACAAACATGGTACACAACGGAATATATGATAGTCTATAGCTAACTGGTGAAGCCTCCTGCTTCAAGCTCCTCCAAGTGAATCTATAAAATCCCGACTACTTGACTACCCATACAAATTTGGGCACCTAAGAGTTTAGGTAAAACAAACAAAATAAACTCCGGGTCAGTCATGGGACTGGTGTGAGTAAACTCCAATCATTTGTTTAACTTTAAAAATCCTTTCGAAAGAAATGATAATCGTAAGACCGATCCATATATAAACATGGATGGTTTTTACCTTACAATAACCCAAATTTTTTTGATGTCAAATCCAGTGATATTATAATAATGTCCACATCAAATATATATAATCTAGCAGAATGCTTGCATCTCATGCTTCATATATAATATAAAATCAAAAACTGCAGGGTGCTTATTGGAGATTGGATTCCGACTATGACAAGGTATGGAACCACCTTCCGATAGTGTATCTCTAGAGGGCAATACACTGGGTTCAACAAGAACATCTTGCAACCCGGCCCACACATGACCGACCACTCATTTTGCTTGAGTGTATCGAATGTATATCACCAACGGTTGGGATCAGCAACCGTTTCCCGAAAAGGGACAACATCAATAGATTAAAGAAGTAAAAGAAATTTCTCTAGATAGGTGATTATACACCCTAATGGGAGCGACCCACATAATCATGTTGCCTACCCGATTTTTGTCATTTCCCAGTTGTTGAGGCCTGAGGCTACGATTAATTATCATTCCTTGATAGCACAATCACTTAGAATGCCACGTTGTTAGATCTTTTAATCACTAATTGATTTGCACAAATATATTCTGGATATTATGCTAAGGGAATAAATTCTCCGCCACCATATATATTTACACCGACCAAAATTGTGACGACCCCAAATCCCGTACCGACGGAGACAAGGGTAATCTTTGGAATATAACACATAAACAGATAATAGCAGAACAAAATTAAATAAATACACCAGATAATGCACAAATAATTCACTGGATAATCGTAATCATCAGAGTTACACAGTATACAGGATCATACTTAGTACAAATACAGTTCTGCTATACATAAATGTCTACAACGAAAAACAAACAAAATATGTACAATAGGAGCTGAACAGCATAAAAAGAGAAATGATAGAATCCATCTTCAGCTCCAGCTATCCAGAAAGAGCCTACTAAAACCAGAACACAAGGCTGCCCGTGTAGAAAGAGGGGCACCCGAGTTTGCAAGTGAAACAAACTACGAGTCAGTCATGGGACTGGTATGAGAAATCTACTTAACACATTTTATACTATGGCTAATCACAGGACCACGCCACTTTCGCCGAACGGGTTTTCTCCATTGAATTGCCAGTGCTTTTAAAACAAGTCAATCTTTTAAACATCGCAATGTTTTTTATAAAAATGAAGCCATTATAAGACTCAGTTCCCATCACACAATGCAACGCAAACCGGAGGATAGAGTTTTTACCTTATAATGGCCAAAATATGCTTGATATGAATAAAACAAAAGAATTTGATATTATTACTAGTGTTTATATATTAAAAAAAACAATTTTAAATCATAAGTATCAATCATAGACGGCATTAATGCCCCATACCACTATGTCGCCATATATAGATATACAATCAAAACCGCACAGTCACGTATTTGGAAATTGGATTTCTGTCATGAACCAAGGCAAAAGATAGTCCTTACCGAATTCGAGACTGCCTAGCCCGAGCCTCAGGACCCAGACACAGGTGAGCCTTTGGATCGTCAATGTCGGTCCACCGATGTGGATTAAAATGCCTGAACACTGCGTTTCCCCACCCTTTGGGGCGTAAATGAGCCAATGAATGACTCCATCGGTCCTGGATCGACCGATATATCCGAGGTGCCTCGCAACAGCAACAACCACACAGGTGAAAATAATATAAATGTCAGCCAGTTTAAGCACTGACACCACCTCTAGCTAGGAAGAAACGCATGCCCTCCCTGAGGTCCTCTCCCGTTTCTGGTTCATACCGGGGTGTGAGGCTCGCAAATTCACATTATACACAAAGCTACGCCACACAGGCGGTGCTTTGATCATCAACCACAAGATTTTTCTTTTCAACAGAAGCCTTGATCACTGCACCTTAGCATGCCACACAGGCAATTCACACCATGCAACTGATGGCTATCAATCACACTGAATGAATTCCAATGTCAGACACACAGTCCATTTGCAAGTCCGTTCTGGGTCTGAACGAAACCGGAGGCACTATATACCTCGCGTACCCATCGATCTCCACGTACGTCTGGATGATCACCACTCATTATCCATATTTTGGGATGCCTCCCAATCAGGACATCAGTTACCATCCAAATGAGGTGAAGATCTCCGGTCTTCAACCACCGTCTTCATCATCGATTTCTTATCGTCGATTCAGTTATTCAGAATGGGATAAACCCGGTCTTTCTGAGCAACTCGCGTATATAATTAACAAGTGCTACACAAACACAACATACGCCTTATTCCAATTCATTAATCACTAACCGTCAATCAGTAAGAGAATGATTTCTCAAATATTAATCCCGAAGGCCGAAACCAACATCAGATCAAAACCCAGGAAACCATTCGACTTAGTTAACCTTCAGTTAGTTTCTAAATTTCACATTCCATATCGTTTATAATATTTTATAACGATTCATCTCCATTTTTATTTATTTAAAAATAGCCAATTTATTCAAACGACGCTTCAGGCCATAACGCGGTCGTGGCGCTGTTTTTCTTCAGATTTGATTTACACATATCTGAAAATCTAACTGTTGGATCTTCACAAATTTTATATCATTAGAAAGATCTTATCAAAACGAATCGAACGGTTCCAATTTTGGGAAAATCCGACGGTAGGATCTCCCGGTACACTCGTTTGAAGTTTCGATTTCAAAATACGAACTGCAGCGTCGTTATTCGATTTAATTTATTTATATTTATATATATATAATGGATTCTGGCGCTGTTTTTCTACAGATTTGGTGTCGTTGGAAAGATATTTCCAAAGCGAACCCAACGGTTTCGGTTTCGGGAAAATCCGATGGTCGGATCTCCCGCACTAATCGTTTAAAATCACGGTTTCAAAACACGAACTGTAGCTTCGTTATTCGATATATTTTTATTATATTTATATATATATATATATATATAAATATAAGCGATTCTTCGATTTCAAAACCATATTCTTTTCATACATTTGATAAAAATGATATTTTTATCCAACAGACATTTATTCTGACACTTCACTATTTTTAACGATTCATGTATATAGTAAAAATGTGATTTTTATTGCAAAACAATTTATTTCAAAACACGACTATTTTATATAGTTCATATAGGTGATAAAAATAGGATTTTTGTTATGAAACAATTTATTTCAAACACGAATACCATTCAACACATGAATTTCTATTCAACGAATGAATTTCTATTCAACACATGAAGGTTTTCTTTAGTTCATATATATATAATAAAAATGTGATTTTTATTGTTAAAGCAATTTATTTAAAACATGAATACCATTCAACACGTGAATTTCTATTCAACGAATGAATTTCTATTCAACACATGAAGGTTTTCTATTCAACACACGAATATAGTTTCAACACATGAAAATAATTCTAACACATGAATATTATTCAAAATTTCGGCAGCATAACGGAAGGGTAGTTAAAACCGGGGTCGTCCCTAGTACAGCTCCTCGCTCTACCTTAAAGCCTCGCAGCTTTTGACAATGGGGATTTCATGCATCTAGTTCGCACGCATGCGGCATGTATATTTTTTCCCATTTCCACAAACTAATCCTATGTGGTTTCAACCAAATAATTCTCAACCACAAACGGGTATTTTTCAACCACAATCAATCAATTTCAACCACAGACAATTCTAATCAACCATTCGCTATCAACCAATTTTCACACCAATCACAACCAATAAATATTGTCCATGGTTTGTGGACGAGGGGCGTATATATATATATATACATATATATATATATATAAGTAAATTTCACTTCTATTCAACACATATATAATTTTTACAATGCATATATAACTTATACATCGACCGTACAACTTATACAATGCTTATACATGAGGTGTACAATGCTTATATAACTCATACATCGACTATATAATTTATACATCACCGTTTTCCATATCGTTTATAGTTTAGAAATCTCACATTGGGTTCCACTCCACCAAAAATAGCAGAAGGCTTAGAAAAATATGCGGTCTCTTCTAGAATGTAGAAGGCGTCCATATGAGTCCACTATCTCTTGTTTCACTGAATTTCGTCAACAAACGAAAAATATATGATTTTTACAGTGAAATCAAAAACCGTAGCGCTTTAAACTGCTATAATATAGTTTAAAATAATTTAAATCGTACCTCAGCTATTTCGTTCAAAACTAGGTTTCGATTTTACTCGAAATCCGTGAAGCTTGAATAGGATCGGGCTACGCAGTCTCGAAGGGGGAGGAGAGGCACTCAGGCATCAGGGGAAGTTGGCCAGTTCGACGGCCTGTGGAAGCGGCGACGGTGGATGGAAGGGCTCGACTTTCGAGCTCCAATTCTCCCCCAATTCTGAACGAAAAAATCCAAACTATATATGGATTTGAAGATCTTCTCGAGCTCTTCAAAATCTTCAACTGGAGGAGGGGCTAATTTTTCCTGGTTTGGTCGGGAAGTGGAGGGGAACGGAGGGAAGCAGTTCCTCCGTGCGATGGATCGGGGAGAGAGAATGTCGGGAGGAGATCTGATGTGGACCAATCGTTTTTTTACTTATTTATAAAGTTTTAAAAATCCACAAATACCCCTTGCTTCCTACGAACTCCAATCCAAACCCAACGACTATCGTCCCTAGCCAAATACCCCCATTCTGAACACAATGGGATATGTTTTGTAGGCCCATTCGACTGTTTCAGTCAGTTTTCCTTCAAATTAAAATATAAAACATTCAATATTTAATTTGAACGTACATTTCAATTTGCCAGGACTACAAACTGATTCGAATAATTCCAGAAAAAATAAATCTAGCTATGTTTTGACGATACGGTCCCAACAAAACTAGTTTCGTCGAATTCTGAGACCGTTTGAAAAATGGCCCTTTTCTGGTCGATCCATTTTAACAGAAATCGACCAAGCACATTTTCCTTTGCCACGCTCACATACTAGCTTCAAAAATTATGAAATTTGAAATCTAGCAATAATTTAACATCCCGGATCCAACAAAAGTGGTTTCGTCGAATTCCGAGGTCATTTACAAAATGGCCATTTTCACGGGTTATATAAACTATATAGCGACCTTTCTGAAAATTCGTTTGGCCATAACTTTTGCTTCCAGCTATGAAACTTCAATTTTTCAGATTCGTTAGAAACATATTCACAAACAGATTTAAATATTTTTGGTTTCACTCAAATCCGTTTTGTTTTGCACCCGGTACAGTCAGTCAAAGTTTGAATTCAAATTTTGAAACTACCGCGCCATTTCAGGCCTTGTTTATAATTAGAATTAATTTTATTTATTTTCAAACATCGATTCAAACTTACTTTTCATCGTTATTATTTAAAATATTTATTTTAAATCCACTAAAACAGCCAATTTAAAAAAAAAAAAAATTGGTTCATATTTTCCGGGTCGTTACAAAAATATATGATCATTGGAAATACTTTGTCAGACATTCATCCATATACGTTCGTTTTAGGACTGAACGAAACCGAAGGCACAATTTTTATTAATAGAAAAAGTCCTTGCACATTACTCCCTATTTGATTTCCTTCATATAATCTGATTCGCAACGCTACTGCCAATACAGAGTGGTTCTCGGATAATAATCCAACCGATCTCTCCATATTGACAACAATATTGGCAAACACTTCGATAGTCGGTTATTTAACTATCGAAGAAAAACAAACATTCATTCAAAGCATTAAACAAATCACTGGACTCCTTAATTAATATTTCATTAATTAAATCGCTTATCCATTTCTCTGTCAATGTTTGTTAACCAAATATTTTCGATAATCTTCTTGGCCTCTTACACTATTTGGAAAACATTTCCATATATTGCCTTCTATTATTTTCTATAGTTAGAAAATATATTCTACTTACAATTGGAAAACATTCCAATTACTTATCTCCTCCACAACCATTATTTATTTCTATACTCATGAAATATTTATTATTATATTTTCAAATTTCCACTTACTTGGGTTAAAACGAATGTTGTGTAAAACATTGTTACAACAACCCAATCACACACTGCATTCAACTAACTCTTATTCAAACATTTCTCTTCGAGACGGGATCTTGTTATTTATTGGTTAAAAATGACATCTGAAACACCCCACCTCCGTTAGGGTCACTCTCAAAGGGAATGCCCTAATTTTGGTGGAGGTTTTTAGGTATAAGTCACAGATATACAAGACAGATATAAGAACACATATTTGTAAACAGCGGAAAATCAACAACTTTTTATTTCATAAAAGCAAATACGTGCTACAACAACATCACCATAATTGTCTTACATCTTTTCCAAAACATAACATAACACTTTCACAATCTGTCTTGATTACATTATTTAAAGAAGCATAAATAAAACATAGATAAACTGCAAAAGCCCCATAGTGGTTGTCCAAAGCCATAGTTCAAAACGAAAAGGTCCAAGCAATACATTTCTCTTCTTCAAGCTGGATGTTAAGGCTGGTCAAGCTGCAGTGTTCCCTCCCTGTGGACCTTGGGGGGGGGGAACGGAAGAAAAGAAGACGAAAGAAAAGTAGAGTCAGACATAAAGCCTGAGTAAGTCTAGTACTATTCTGTCTATGAATAAAGAACTGGGTATGATAAGTATAAACAAGAAGTGGGAAAGCACTATAAACTTGGTTAAGTTGTCTAGGGTCGAATATACTATCGTACCCCATGTTAATCTCTGAACCCATATAAACTAGTTTCCAACTGGCACCCCATAATCAGGGTGATGTGATCCATTCTATGATGATCGGCTCCTACTCGCATAGTTACATGTGTCTTACGGCCACCGATGCTGTAGTTACCTATGCTGGTCCCACCATGGGGTGTATCAAGTCCCATGGTGGCGGCCCGACACAACCTTAGAATGCACAGGTATGCTACTGGTGCCCAGTGCTTTATTTTTCTGCGCCGGAGTGTGTGCACGCCGCACCCCGTTAGAACCTACATTGCTACACCACCGCCGTCGATTTGACCTCTTACAATCAGCCCAGTAATCGTGCCCCACCCTGCCTAGTTTCAGGGTATCCTGATACACCTTCTAGGGTTACTGCTGAAAAGGGTCCCCCGTTACTAGGTTTTCTATCTCTAGCCAACATGCTAAGTTGGTTAAGTGTTTTCTAACCTAACCCCCCACCAGTCCGTTTAGTTTAGCATGTTCCATTTTGATTAAGTCTTTAGTTCACTTAATCCTAACAATCCTGACTCAGCCTTAATTGTCTTATTAAAGCCTTGACCTCTCACATTAGACAGGTATTGTTGTGGCTGCCTGTTGCCGGTTGGTTCCGGGCAGTCTTACGCCACAACTCAGTCTAACCTCGGGTCCTTATTGGGCTCCATGTTTAACCTCCCACATTGGATAGGTATTGTTGTGACTACTGGACAGCCGGGCGGTTCCGGGCAGGTTTACATCACAACTCAATCCAACCTCGGGTTAAACACATCGTATGTTCTACATTTACATATTTTGTCTTTCTTCTTTATTTTCTTATATGTAAATATTTGCGGCCCATTATTAAGTTAATGGTGTAAAGGTTACACCAATCATGGGCCCAACCCATACTTGAATTTGGGCCCTTCTACTTTATATTTTCATTTATTAATAAATTTAACCCAACGTTATTTTCCCCCGTTAATACGTTCGTCTATCATAAAATATATTGGGCTTAGGCTTTTAAGCCCAACTTAGCCATGAGAAAAAGGGGAGGCTTAAAGCGTGATTACATACACAAAGAGGGGAATGTGAACGCAGGAACTTGCAACATAACGTTGGAATTGCAAAATAGAAACTGGTGTACTTGCATAGTAGTAATGTATACTTTGGTCATAAAGCATAAGTGACATGAATTAAAGCATGTAAACTTGTAGTTGAGATAAGAATATCACTATTTGACACATAGGCTTAACTACAACATAAACCTATATTTTTATTCAGGCATAATGTCAAACATAAGCAAATCATGTTCATAAGATTACTACATGTTTACAAAGGTGTTTACTTTTGTTACTAACACAAAAGTATAGTTCAAACTAATCATGATTTTAAATCTATTCACATGGCATAAATATTTCTAACATGAAATCATGATTTTTATTTTAGTCATGCAACTTGCAAAAGGGATTTTTTTGAATCTAACCTAGCTATGTACCACATATGTCATCATATAATTCTTGTTAACAATATGGATTTCAATTATGCAAAATATCAATCATAGCCTAGTCATATTCATAAGTTTGCAATTAGGTTTTCTAGTACAAAAGCATGGCTTAATGCATAGATCATGGTGCCAAAATTTCAACATAGTTTCATATGAACTATAATAACCCAAATTTGTTCCAATTACGCACAAAATGATTTTTGTACAAAAATATACATTATGATGGCATAGTAGCAAAACCCCAAACTTGCATGAATTTCAATTAATCAACTACATACATGTAGCTTCAACATGGATTACATAATTTGCGAATATTCCAAACGTATACTTGCATAAAACTACCGCATGTAGTTTTTCATAATGAATAACATAATTTGAGAATATCCAAACGTATACAATATTCCAAATCGATAAGAATCATAGTAACGCACAAATATGAATTACTTTATTGCCACAAATCAAGTATACAAACCAACACAATTATTTGTTCATACCAAAATAATAATCTACTTATAATTGTGTGGCGAATTCTCCAATTTAGGAATTTGGAGATGCGATTTGATTTGATTAAGTTGCTTTATGCTTTTAGAATTTGCCTCCTAATCCTCTCTCCAATTGGTGGCTACTCTTAGTCGTTCCTCAGCAACATGGCGGCTTTGTTCTTATTTTTGAATGAATAGATTAGGGTTGAGTCTAGGGTCATTTTTATAGGGGTTATGAACTGATTAGGACCATTGATGTTGCTTGGTTTGATCGTAGCCATTCATCCTAAAGAGAGACCAATTAGAGCCTGCCACCTAGCCCTAATGACAAAGCAGACTGCAGAAAATCGGCCAACATAGAATAGGCCAGCCAGGTTGGGCTGGGTTCGACCTGGCTCTGGACCAGGTCGACATGCCTGTCGACAGCCCTGTCGACAGCCCTGTCGACCTGGCCAGACCAGGTCGACAACCCAGTCGACCTGGGTGCATTAGGCGGGAGTTTTCCCGCCCTGGCCAATTGGGCCCGATTATTAATTTTTTTTTCTGAGCTGTTTTATTCTGTTCGAATTTTAAACTTAATTTAGAAACTTCCGAAGGCCATATCTTCTTCATACGGACTCCGTTTTTCGAAAACTCGGACTCTATTTTGCGTATTTTTCCGAGACGAACGCCATGGCGTATCCCGTTTCCCTTAGTTCTTTGATTTGAAATTAATTATACTTTAATTTATGAATTTCACAGTTATAGAATTCGCGGGGTGTTACATTCTCCCCCACTTAAAAGGATTTCGTCCCCGAAATCTTCAAGTTAGGAGGAATGTATATCCTAACATCCAATCATCCATCTACTCATCCATCAAACACGAGCATCCATTGTCCTTAAAATACTTCTAATGCTTCATGATCATATGCGAAGTGTGTGTGTATACATGTACTTATCTAATGCAAAATCAGGCGGTCTACTGATTCAGTTGACCTCCTTAATGCGAATTATGTAAGTGCCATGAATCCATTATGTATGCAAATTTTCCTATTCATGATTCTACTTGAGTGATCAATCATTCATTACAAATGCAACATCCATATGACAACACATTAAAGTTCAACCATATACGAATGCAAACATATATGCATATGCAATATGAAGTGACTGAGCCGATCTAAAACCTAGATTGTGTGTGTATATGCAACCACGAGCAACCACTAGCAATCACTTGCAACCACTTGCAACCATCATCCATAACATGTTTCAATTACATGTTTCCATCCAAAGGGTTTCTACCTAAAAGATAAGGTCGAGGAAATATACCTAAAAAGATAGATAAAAGCGCAACTTAAGGAAAAGAAAGATCAAGGATGTACCCTCGAACAGAAAAGGGTAGGCAGTACGTATTCTAGCTTCAGTTTCCCAAGTCGCGTCTCCCTCGGCGTCGCTCCATTGAACTTTAACGAGCTTGACTTCGCGGTTGCGTAGCTTCTTCACTTCCGTTCCTAATATGCGGGTTGGAACTTTTCTTATGGTTGCTTCGCGTTCCACTTCGGCCTCTTCGAGGATATTTGGCTCTACCACTTTAGCAGACTCATGTAGACATTTTCGGAGATGTGAAACGTGAAAAACGTTGTGGACTCCAACCAACTTCTCGGGTAGCTCTAATCTATAGGCCATTTTCCCAATTTTCTCGATGATAGGGAATGGCCCTACGAACCTTGGCGCCAGTTTTCCTGTGGTTCCAAAACGAACAACGTTTCTTAGCGGAGATGCCTTGAGAAAAACTCTGTCTCCAACCTCAAATTCAAGGTCGGTCCTTCTCTTGTCGGCATAGGACTTTTGTCTGTCTTGGGCCGTCTTCATCCTTCTTCGTATTAAGTCTACTTTCTCTGAAGTCTCTCGGATCATATCCGGTCCAAGTATGAGCTTATCAGTAGACTCCCACCAACAAGTGGGCGATCGGCACGGTCTTCCATATAAAGCTTCGAAGGGCGCCATTCCGATGGTTGCTTGATAGCTGTTGTTGTAGGCAAATTCCACCAAAGGAAGGTGGTCTTCCCATGTCCCTCCGAAGTCAAGGACGCATAGCCTTAAAAGGTCCTCCAAAACTCTGTTCACTCTTTCTGTTTGGCCGTCGGTTTGGGGATGATAGGCTGTGCTCAAGCATAACTGCGTTCCTACTACTTCTTGCAGACTCCGCCAAAACTCACTGGTGAAGATGGGGTCTCGGTCACTAACAATGCTAGATGGTATTCCATGGAGTCGAACGATTTCCTTGAGGTAAAGTGATGCTAGGGATGAGGCAGTTCTTTTACTTTTGACAGGTAAAAAGTGGGCGCTTTTAGTAAGCCTATCCACTATTACCCAAATGCTAGTGTTGCCTCTCCTAGACCTAGGCAGCCCATCGATAAAGTCCATTGAGATGCTATCCCACTTCCACTGCGGGACCTCCAGAGGATGTAGTAGTCCGCCAGGCTTTTTCTGTTCCGCTTTAACCTGTTGGCACACCATACACTTAGAAACGAATTCTGCCACGTCCTTTTTCATGCCGTTCCGGAAGAAAGTCCTTTTTGTGTCTTTGTACATTTTATCTCCGCCTGGATGTATCGTCATCTTGGAGTGATGTGCTTCCTCGAGAACCTTCTTTACTAAATCTTTTGTCTGTGGGACGCATAGTCTTCCGTCTCGCCTTAGCAAACCCTTATCGTCGATGGAGTATCTGTTGAGGTGACTTGAAGTCTCACCCCTAATTAGCCTATCAATTGTTTCCACAAGCTGAGGGTCCTCGCGTTGTGCTGTCCCTACTGAATCCACTAAAGTTGGGCGCACTTCGAGAGATGCTAGCAAGCCTGGTACGAAATCGGAGGAAGGCCTAAAGTCGAAGCTGGCTATAAACTCTAGGCTTTGTCTTTCAACAAACAACGGGCTTAGGGTCAATTTCTTTCGGCTCAACGCGTCTGCCACTACGTTGCCTTTGCCCGGAGTGTAGGAGATTTCGAAATCGTACGAGGCAAGAAACTCCATCCATCTTTGTTGCCTCAAGTTAAGATCCTTCTGCGAGAAAAGATATTTCAACGATTTATGGTCAGTGTAAAGTTCGAACTTCTCACCTAGGAGATAATGTCGCCAAGACTTGAGTGCAAAGACGATGGCGGCTAACTCAAGATCGTGGGTTGGGTAGTTCTTTTCGTGCACTTTCAACTGCCTCCCGCCATAAGCTACTACCCTTCCTTCTTGCATTAAGACGGCGCCTAGCCCTGTCCCACATGCATCCGTATAAACAGTGAACATCTTGCTCCCATCTGGCAGCGTCAAAACTGGGGCTGTTGTAAGAGCCCTTTTTAGTCGTTGGAAAGCAAACTCGCAATCCAAATCCCAATTGAACACTAGATTCTTCTTAGTCAATTTCGTGAGTGGAGCTGAGATCTTCGCAAAATCCCTTATAAACTTTCGATAGAAACCTGCTAGTCCTAGAAAGCTTCGGACCTCAGTTGCATTCCTTGGTGTCTTCCAATCCTGTACCGCCACTACCTTAGCAGGGTCCACTGCTAACCCTTGTTTGGATACTATGTGCCCAAGGAACCTCACCTCTTCTCTCCAAAAGTGGCATTTGGAGAATTTTGCTTTTAGTTGATGGACTCGCAAAGTTTCCTTGATCGCCCTTAAGTGCTGAGCATGTTCCTCTTCACTCTTTGAGAAGATAAGGATATCATCTACGAAGACCACTACGAATTTGTTGAGGAAATCTCTAAATACCCTACTCATCAGGTCCACGAAGTAAGCAGGTGCATTTGTCAAGCCGAAAGGCATGACAAGCCATTCAAAGAAGCCGTCTGGGGTTCTGAACGCCGTTTTATCGATGCTATCTTCAGCCACCCTTAGCTGATGAAAACCGGTTGCTAAATCGAGTTGGGAGAAAACAGACGCTCCTACAAGCTGGTCAAACAAATCGTCAATTCTAGGGAGCGGGTGCCTATTCTTTTTTGTTAGCTTGTTGAGCTCCCTATAGTCAACACATAGACGGAGTGAACCATCCGCCTTTGTAGCGAACACCACTGGAGCGCCCCATTCTGAAATGCTCCTCCTAATGAACCCCTTTTCTAGAAGCTCTTTAATCTGTTTACTGAGCTCTTTCCTTTCCCGTGGAGCCATGTGTCTAACAGGTAACGCAACGGGTTTTGCATTATCTACAAGATATATGCGGAAGTCTATTTCCCGCTTTGGAGGCAAGCCCTTCACCTCTTCGAAGACATCCGGATATTCCCGGACCACTCTAACTGATTGCAAATTTTCAACAGAGGCATCTAGCGATTCAAGATAACTAAGCATAACCGCGTATGAGGGATTACAAGAAATTTCCAAAGTATGACCGAGCTGGGTTAGGAGCCTAACAACCCTTTTCTCACAATCAAGGATGGCCCCATTACTGGATAGCCAATCCATACCCAAAATCAAACCATAACCCGAAAAGCCCAAAACAAAAGCACTACATTGAAATTCTACACTTAGAATAGAAATTTTCAATCCCAAACAGATCATAGACAAATGAGCTGGGCCCCCAATTGGGTTTGAAACAATTAAGGGGTCCTCTACCATACTAGTTTTTAGGTGCAGAGATTCTACTAAAGCAGACGAGATAAAGGAGTGTGATGCGCCAGAATCAAATAAAGTGCGAACAGGGTGATCATAAAGATAAACTACACTTTCTACAGAAGTATTTATACCTCGCTGTTGCAGAGGTGGCGCTTCCAGCACATGAACCTGTGCCCCTGGGGTGGATCCAGCCCTCTGCCCCTGTCCTCGTTTCTTTGGGCAGTCCTTAGCCCTGTGGCCTGTCTCACCGCAAGAAAAACACCCACCATTCTCCTTAGCCTTCTTTTTCCGGCAGTCCTTTACTAAGTGCCCCACTTTGCCACAGAAATTACACTTCCTCTTCTCTTTGTTGCCTTTCCCGCCCTTCTTAAAGTATGTCTTCTTAGGCTGCAAACCCTCTTTCTTCCCTTGAGAGCTTTCTGCCTTTGTCTCCTTCTTGCCCTTATCCTCTTCATTCAGCAATGCCATTTGCACCAATCTTTCATACGTGGCTCCCATGGGTATATGGGTCATGGCCAAACTGTGTAATGGCTCATTCAACCCTTTGACGAAACGGAGAGCCTTCTTGTGCGGGGTGTTGACTAGGTCAAGCCCAAACCTAGCCAGCTCATCGAACTGATTCACATACTCTCTGACTGTCTTGTCCCCTTGCTTAAGAAATAAGAATTTTTCCAACTGCAAACTTCTTTCCGCATCTAAGAGAAATTTGGTCTCAAACCTTGCCCTAAAGTCCTCCCATGTCTCCACTGGTCTTTCAGCATTAGTGACTTCCCACCAGTAGGACGCCTCGCCCTTTAATAGCCATACTGCCAGTTGTACTTTTTGTCTATCCTCTACCTCAAAGATGATGAATAGGTCCTCAGTTTCTTTCAGCCAATTTCTAGCTGCCACGAAGGACTCAGTTCCATGGAAATCCTTTCCTCCCATAGCTTTAAAATCTTTACATATCTTAGCAAACATGTTTCCCCGAGGAGGAGGTGGAGGAAAAGGTGTCGCTGCAGCTGGATGATTTCCGGCAGCTGGGGGAGGAGGAACGGTAGGACCTGGCTGAGTGGCTCTTGCTTCTAAGAACCGTCTAAACCAACCAGGTATTGGCACCCCTTCTGGCAAGTTAAGATCTTCGGACATGCTGAAAAAAAAAGGATAGATTCAAAACGAAGGATAAGAGATAGTACCTATGGCTTTGGGGAGTGGACTTTGCCTTTTTTAAAATAAAATATTTTTTTTTTTAAAAATGCTTCTTTAAATTTCCTTTTTGAAAATAATTTTTTTTTTTAGAACTTTTTATCTTATCTGGTAAACCTATGCTCTGATACCAAGTGAAACACCCCACCTCCGTTAGGGTCACTCTCAAAGGGAATGCCCTAATTTTGGTGGAGGTTTTTAGGTATAAGTCACAGATATACAAGACAGATATAAGAACACATATTTGTAAACAGCGGAAAATCAACAACTTTTTATTTCATAAAAGCAAATACGTGCTACAACAACATCATCATAATTGTCTTACATCTTTTCCAAAACATAACATAACACTTTCACAATCTGTCTTGATTACATTATTTAAAGAAGCATAAATAAAACATAGATAAACTGCAAAAGCCTCATAGTGGTTGTCCAAAGCCATAGTTCAAAACGAAAAGGTCCAAGCAATACATTTCTCTTCTTCAAGCTGGATGTTAAGGCTGGTCAAGCTGCAGTGTTCCCTCCCTGTGGACCTGGGGGGGGGGGGGGGGGAAACGGAAGAAAAGAAGACGAAAGAAAAGTAGAGTCAGACATAAAGCCTGAGTAAGTCTAGTACTATTCTGTCTATGAATAAAGAACTGGGTATGATAAGTATAAACAAGAAGTGGGAAAGCACTATAAACTTGGTTAAGTTGTCTAGGGTCGAATATACTATCGTACCCCATGTTAATCTCTGAACCCATATAAACTAGTTTCCAACTGGCACCCCATAATCAGGGTGATGTGATCCATTCTATGATGATCGGCTCCTACTCGCATAGTTACATGTGTTTTACGGCCACCGATGTTGTAGTTACCTATGCTGGTCCCACCATGGGGTGTATCAAGTCCCATGGTGGCGGCCCGACACAACCTTAGAATGCACAGGTATGCTACTCGTGCCTAGTGCTTTATTTTTCTGCGCCGGAGTGTGTGCACGCCGCACCCCGTTAGAACCTACACTGCTACACCACCGCCGTCGATTTGACCTCTTACAATCAGCCCAGTAATCGTGCCCCACCCTGCCTAGTTTCAGGGTATCCTGATACACCTTCTAGGGTTACTGCTGAAAAGGGTCCCCCGTTACTAGGTTTTCTATCTCTAGCCAACATGCTAAGTTGGTTAAGTGTTTTCTAACCTAACCCCCACCAGTCCGTTTAGTTTAGCATGTTCCATTTTGATTAAGTCTTTAGTTCACTTAATCCTAACAATCCTGACTCAGCCTTAATTGTCTTATTAAAGCCTTGACCTCTCACATTAGACAGGTATTGTTGTGGCTGCCTGTTGCCGGTTGGTTCCGGGCAGTCTTACGCCACAACTCAGTCTAACCTCGGGTCCTTATTGGGCTCCATGTTTAACCTCCCACATTGGATAGGTATTGTTGTGACTACTGGACAGCCGGGCGGTTTCGGGCAGGTTTACATCACAACTCAATCCAACCTCGGGTTAAACACATCGTATGTTCTACATTTACATATTTTGTCTTTCTTCTTTATTTTCTTATATGTAAATATTTGCGGCCCATTATTAAGTTAATGGTGTAAAGGTTACACCAATCATGGGCCCAACCCATACTTGAATTTGGGCCCTTCTACTTTATATTTTCATTTATTAATAAATTTAACCCAACGTTATTTTCCCCCGTTAATACGTTCGTCTATCATAAAATATATTGGGCTTAGGCTTTTAAGCCCAACTTAGCCATGAGAAAAAGGGGAGGCTTAAAGCGTGATTACATACACAAAGAGGGGAATGTGAACGCAGGAACTTGCAACATAACGTTGGAATTACAAAATAGAAACTGGTGTACTTGCATAGTAGTAATGTATACTTTGGTCATAAAGCATAAGTGACATGAATTAAAGCATGTAAACTTGTAGTTGAGATAAGAATATCACTATTTGACACATAGGCTTAACTACAACATAAACCTATATTTTTATTCAGGCATAATGTCAAACATAAGCAAATCATGTTCATAAGATTACTACATGTTTACAAAGGTGTTTACTTTTGTTACTAACACAAAAGTATAGTTCAAACTAATCATGATTTTAAATCTATTCACATGGCATAAATATTTCTAACATGAAATCATGATTTTTATTTTAGTCATGCAACTTGCAAAAGGGATTTTTTTGAATCTAACCTAGCTATGTACCACATATGTCATCATATAATTCTTGTTAACAATATGGATTTCAATTATGCAAAATATCAATCATAGCCTAGTCATATTCATAAGTTTGCAATTAGGTTTTCTAGTACAAAAGCATGGCTTAATGCATAGATCATGGTGCCAAAATTTCAACATAGTTTCATATGAACTATAATAACCCAAATTTGTTCCAATTACGCACAAAATGATTTTTGTACAAAAATATACATTATGATGGCATAGTAGCAAAACCCCAAACTTGCATGAATTTCAATTAATCAACTACATACATGTAGCTTCAACATGGATTACATAATTTGCGAATATTCCAAACGTATACTTGCATAAAACTACCGCATGTAGTTTTTCATAATGAATAACATAATTTGAGAATATCCAAACGTATACAATATTCCAAATCGATAAGAATCATAGTAACGCACAAATATGAATTACTTTATTGCCACAAATCAAGTATACAAACCAACACAATTATTTGTTCACACCAAAATAATACTCTACTTACAATTGTGTGGCGAATTCTCCAATTTAGGAATTTGGAGATGCGATTTGATTTGATTAAGTTGCTTTATGCTTTTAGAATTTGCCTCCTAATCCTCTCTCCAATTGGTGGCTACTCTTAGTCGTTCCTCAGCAACATGGCGGCTTTGTTCTTATTTTTGAATGAATAGATTAGGGTTGAGTCTAGGGTCATTTTTATAGGGGTTATGAACTGATTAGGACCATTGATGTTGCTTGGTTTGATCGTAGCCATTCATCCTAAAGAGAGACCAATTAGAGCCTGCCACCTAGCCCTAATGACAAAGCAGACTGCAGAAAATCGGCCAACATAGAATAGGCCAGCCAGGTTGGGCTGGGTTCGACCTGGCTCTGGACCAGGTCGACATGCCTGTCGACAGCCCTGTCGACAGCCCTGTCGACCTGGCCAGACCAGGTCGACAGCCCTGTCGACCTGGGTGCATTAGGCGGGAGTTTTCCCGCCCTGGCCAATTGGGCCCGATTATTAATTTTTTTTTCTGAGCTGTTTTATTCTGTTCGAATTTTAAACTTAATTTAGAAACTTCCGAAGGCCATATCTTCTTCATACGGACTCCGTTTTTCGAAAACTCGGACTCTATTTTGCGTATTTTTCTGAGACGAACGCAATGGCGTATCCCGTTTCCCTTAGTTCTTTGATTTGAAATTAATTATACTTTAATTTGTGAATTTCACAGTTATAGAATTCGCGGGGTGTTACAACATCAATCAAGTTGGGGTATAATTACCTCTTAGACTTTGACTGAATAACATCTTTCACTTCAAAACAGACAAAACCACTTATCTCAAATCATCAACACCATAAAAACCACTTATTCATTTTTAAAACGTATATATATATATTTCTTTTTCTATTACCAGATTTTTGTTTTCCTTTTTGTTTATAATATTCTATTTTTAAGTTCGTTTCCTTACCGGATTCTATATATATTGATATATAGATTTCTAATTATCAAATTATCTTAAAAATATTCTAACTCCTTAAATTTTCGGAAAATTTCGCCATAACCTCATTTGTACGGGTTGATAGTTCAAACCTCAACTCGCCTCTCTAGGCCCTTTCCATTCAGAAAGAAAATCAAAAAGCCAAGTGGCTTGCCGATTCAGTGCATAAAACCTCATAATGGAATTTAAACATGTACCTTTTTGTCGGGCACTTATATTATAATCTCCATGCACTTCATTCCATACCTGTCTAACCCATATACGTCTATTTACATTTTATTCCAATATAATCTGGCCATTTTAAATCAATTCGCTAATTAATTCTCTAATTAGCTCTTTTGCCTTTTCTACTTTCTATTTGAATATATCAGTTCAAATACAAATATTTACTTGCTTATAAACCCATTTGAATTCCATTTTCAATTCAATTTCCATATTCGATTTCGAATATGAATTACAAACCCCATTCATTTATCCATTGTCCAATTCTACCCAAAGGTTCGTTAACTAATTTTTCTTTTGATTAGTTAATTCTATTCAATAACTAAAAATCTGATTTTTGTCTCAAAAATCATTTCGCTTACTTCACTGGAGTTCATACTTATTTTATATCTCAAGTCTGGATTTTTCTAACGGCAATTCGGATTTTATTTCCCTAAAAATCCTTTTTATTTAATTAAATAAGCCGTTATGGTTTTTAAACGATTCTGGCGCTATTTTTCTGAAAATTTGATTTTGACATAACTCAAAATCTATACGACGAAATCCAGTTTTTTCTCTTCCATTAGAAAACTATTATTCAATCGGTCCTGAAGGTTCTTGTTTCAAAGATTTCCGACTTAAATTGAGTCCTATATACTCAATTGAAGTTCGAATCGCCAATTAATGAACTGTCGCACTGCAGCGAGTTCGTTTTAATTATATTTATATATGTAAACGTTTAAACTTCATATATATATAAATTCTAATTCCATTCCGATATATTTTTAATATATATCAAATCAGTTTCCCAATTCAACATAATATTTTTGATTATCTATAATAGTCGATTTTTCCTAACTCGGTAATATATTTATTTATACTTCGATCTTCTATATTTAATTCCAATTCCTTTTTCAAATTGTATTCCTTTGGATTTATTTTCTGTTCTGTTTAAAAATCCGCATTCTGAAATATATTTCGTCGTTCCCATTTCGAAATGATTTCAACTTTCTATTTTCAAATTCTATTTGAATTTTCTATATTCAAATTCCATTTTAATTTTATTATAATAACTTATAACACCCAATTTATTTTCATATTCAATTTGACTTTTATTTAAATAAATTCGAATTAATCAAATTCAAATCATAAATCCTTACGGACTTAATTTAGTTCAATTTATATTCTGAACATCAAAATAAATTCCCTCGTTTATTTCTTAAAACGATTTCCCCATTTCTATGTTTAAATTCACATTTGAATTTAAATATTCGAATTATCAAATGATAATTTTTTTCCCATTTTATCTATAAACACTTTTTATAATTTCATTTCAATTATCTGATTATCCAATGAAAATCAATCTATTTTATTTATAAACACCATTTATAAATTCACTTCAATTTCTTGTATTATTTAATTTATAAATATTGTTTATAAATTCAATAATTGTTTTATTTATTTTCAAAACAAGTAAATATTTTTAGCCCCTTCGAAATTCGAATTCTATTTTTAGAAAAATAGATTTTCCATTTAAAATCTGAAATATCTTTCTCATGATATTTTATATATCAACATTTTGGAGCCAGTGACATTAAATAATTCAAAACACCCAATTTATCCACCATAGGTTTTCAATCACATCATATATAACAATATATGTGACAACATACAACAATAATATTTTTGAGGAATCCAGTTGGATTCCTCGAACCTGTTTCCCTGCATCCACAGATGTTAGCCAACATAAATAATACCCATCCTGCTTCGAGGCAGGATATCGCGGTATGAAGGTCATCCACTATCATAGCGTGAGGCATATAGGGTCATCCGCTAATGATACTGCGGGCATCCGGTAATGGTACTGCGGGAATCCAACCACCAATATATATATAATAACCACAACAACCAATCCTAAATAACTATTATATATTTAATAGCAACAATAATAATTTCCGTGCATGCAAACAATCAACAAACAATTATTTTAACGAATAAAATAATTCTAAATAAAAAAAGAAGTGAGATTTACTCACCGTGATTTTTATTTGCAATCCATTCTAGTTTTTAAATTAAACTAAACCATTTCTAGCTCGGATATCTCACTGCCACAGACTAAACCGTCTTGTTTTCAAGATTTTTGAACCTTGAATAAATTAAATACACATTGTTTAAATCAACAATATTTTTGTTTATTAATGATTAGAAAAAAAAAGATCTAACTTTTATTTAATTTTAAACTCAAGCGATTAGTTGACTGCCCGTACAAGTTATGGAACAACCTTCCGATAGTGTATCTCTAGAGAGGAATACACTGGGTTCAACAAGAACATCTTGCAACCCGGCCCACACATGACGGACCACTCATTTCGCTTGATTGTATCAAATGTATATCACCAACGGTTGGGATCAACAACCATTTCCCGAAAAGGGACAACATCGATAGATTAAAGAAGTAAAAGAAATTTCTCTAGATAGGTGATTATACACCCTAATGGGAGCGACCCACATAGCCATGCTGCCTGCCCGATTTTTATCATTTCCCGATTGTTGAGTCCTGAGGCTACGATTACTTATCATTCCTTGATAGCACGATCACTTTGAATGCCACATTGTCAGATCCGTTAATTACTAATTTATTTGCATAAATATATTCTGGATATTATGCTAAGGGAATAAATTATCCGCCACCATATATATATTTACACAGACCAAAATATATGATCATTGGAAATACTTTGACAGACATTCGTCCATATACGTTCGTTCTGGGACTGAACAAAACCGAAGACACAATTACTATTAATAGAAAAAGTCCTTGCACATTACTCCGTCTCTGATTTCCTTCATATAATCTGATTCGCAATGCTACTACCAATACGCAGTGGTTCTCGGATAATAATCCAATCGGACTCTCCATATTGACAACGATATTGGCAAACACTTCGATAGTCGGTTATTTAACTATCGAAGAAAAAGAAAACATTCATTCAAAGCATCAAACAAATCACTAGACTCCTTAATTAATATTTCATTAATTAAATCACTTATCCATTTCTCTATCAATATTTGTTAACCAAATATTTTCGATAATCATCTTGGCCTCTTACGCTATTTGGAAAACATTTCCATATATCGCCTTCTATTATTTTCTATAGTTAGAAAATATATTCTACTTACAATTGGAAAAACATTCCAAATACTTATCTCCTCCACGACCATTATTTATTTTTATACTCAGGAAATATTTATTATTATATTTCCAAATTTTCACTTACTTGGGTTAAAACGAATGTTGTGTAAAACATCGTTACAACAACCCAATCACACTGCATTCAACTAACTCTTATTCAAACATTTATCTTCGAGACGGGATCTTGCTATTTATCGGTTAAAAATGACATCAATCAAGTTAGGGTATAATTACCTCTCAGACCTTGACTAAATAACATCTTTCACTTCAAAACAGACAAGACCACTTATCTCAAATCATCAACACCATAAGAACCACTTATTCATTTTTAAAACGTATATATATATATATTTCTCTTTCTATTACAAGATTTTCGTTTTCCTTTTTGTTTATAATATTCTATTTTTAAGTTCGTTTCCTTACCGGATTCTATATATATTGATATATAGATTTCTAATTATCAAATTATCTTAAAAAAATTCTAACTCCTTAAATTTCAGGAAAATTTCGCCATAACCTCCTTTGTATGGGTTGATAGTTCAAACCTCAACTCGCCTCTCTAGGCCCTTTCCATTCAAAAAGAAAATCAAAAGGCTAAGTGTCTTGCCGATTTGGCGCATGAAACCTCATAAGGAATTTAAACATGTACCGTTTTATCGGGCACCTATATTATAATCTCCATGCACTTCATTCCATACCTGTCTAACCCATATACGTCCATTTACATTTTATTCCAACTCAATCTGGCCATTTTAATTCAATTCGCTAATTAATTCTCTAATTAGCTCTTTTGCCTTTTCCACTTTCTATTTGAACATATCAGTTCAAATACAAATATTTACTTGCTTATAAACCCATTTGAATTCCATTTTCAATTCAATTTCCATATTCGATTTTGAATATGAATTACAAACCCCATTCATTTATCCGTTGTCCAATTCAACCCAAAGGTTCATTAACTAATTTTTCTTCTGATTAGTTAATTCTATTCAATAAATAAAAATATGATTTTTGTCTCAAAAATCATTTCGCTTACTTCACTGGAGTTAATACTTATTTTACATCTCTAGTCTGGATTTTTCGAATGGCAATTCGGATTTTATTTCCTAAAAATCCTTTTTATTTAATTAAATAAACCATTATGGTTTTTAAACGATTTTGGCGCTGTTTTTCTAAAAATTTGATTTTGACATAACTCAAAATCTGTACGACGAAATCCAGATTTTTCTCTTCCATTAGAAAACTATTATTCAATCGGTCTTGATGGTTCTTTTTTCAAAGAATTCCGTCTTAAATTGAGTTCTATATACTCAATTGAAGTTCAAATCGCCAATTTACGAACTACCGTGCTACGGCGAGTTCGTCTTAATTATATTTATATGTAAACGTTTAAACTTCCTATATATATAAATTCTAATTCCACTCTGACATATTTTGAATATATATCAAATCAGTTTCCCAATTCAACATAATATTTTTGATTATCTATAATTGTCGATTTTTCCTAACTCAGTAATATATGTATTTATACTTCAATCTTCTATATTTAATTCCAATTCCTTTTACAAATTGTATTCCTTTGGATTTATTTTCTGTTCTGTTTAAAAATCCGCATTCTGAAATATATTTCATCGTTCCCATTTCGAAATGATTTCAACTTTCTGTTTTCAAATTCTATTTGAATTTTCTATATTCAAATTCCATTTTAATTTTATTATAATAACTTATAAAACCCAATTTATTTTCATATTCAATTTGAATTCTATTTAAATAAATTCGAATTAATTGAATTCAAATCATAAATCCTTACGGACTTAATTTAGTTCAATTTATATTCTGAACATCAGAATAAATTCCCTCGTTTATTTCTTAAAATGATTTCCCCATTTCAATTTTTAAATTCACATTTGAATTTAAATATTCCAATTATCAAATGATAATTTTTTTTCCATTTTATCTATAAACACTGTTTATAATTTCATTTCAATTATCTGATTATCCAATGAACATCAATCTATTTTATTTATAAACACCATTTATAAATTCACTTCAATTTCTTGTACTATTTAATTTACAAACATCGTTTATAAATTCAATACTTGTTTTATTTATTCCAAAACAAGTAAATATTTTTGCCCCTTCGAAATTCGAATTCTATTTTTAGAAAAATAGATTTTCTATTTAAAATATGAAATATCCTTCTCATGATATTTTATATATCAACATTTTGGAGCCAGTGACATTCAACAATTCAAAACACCCAATTTATCCTCCATAGGTTTTCAAACACATCATATACAAAAATATATGTGATAACAAACAAACAATAATATTTTTGATGAATCCAGTTGGATTCCTCCAACCTATTTCCCTGCATCCACAGACGTTAGCCAACATAAATAATACCCATCCTGCTTCGAGGTAGGATATCGCGGTATGAAGGTCATCCACTATCATAGCATGGGGCGTATAGGGTCATCCGCTAATGATACTGCGGGCATCCGCTAATGGTACTGTGGGAATCCAACCACCAATATATATATAATAACCAAACAACCAATTCTAAATAACTAATATATATTTAATAGCAACAATAATAATTTTCGTGCATGCAAATAATCAACAAACAATTATTTTAACGAATAAAATAATTCTAAATAAAAATAGAAGTGAGATTTACTCACCGTGATTTTTATTTGCAATCCATTCCAGTTTTTATATTAAACTGAACCACTTCTAGCTCGGATATCTCACTGCCACAGACTAACCCGTCTTGTTTTCAAGATTTCTGAACCTTGAATAAATTAAATACACATTGTTTAAATCAACAATATTTTTATTTATTAATGATCAAAAAGTAAAGATCTAACTTTTATTTAATTTCATACTCAAGCGATTAGTTTATAAATTTATTTTCTTACTAACTCTAAGGGTTATTTTTTTTACAATTTACTTTGGTAGGTTAATGATTATATAACTGGTTTCCATGTAAATTTAAATAAATAAATAAAAACTACCTTAATCCATTCACTGCTATGACTTTGTTCCATCATCAGATTTCCATTCTCAACTATTAACTGGCTTTTCCAGAATTAGACACAAACTCAAATTCATCTTCCTTCATGAAGCCCGCCTCTGGCATCCACATTGCAAGCCACTACTCAGTCGTTTCTGACACCACCAGCGAACCAATGTCTCATCCTCATAGTACAACATAATTGCGACTTTATCCTCATCCCAGAACGCGGCGTCTTTAGTTACCAGACCTCGCCAAAATCCCACAATCGTTGCTCCTCGATGATATGAATTTAATGCCTTCTCAAGACCTTTTGTTACTAGTCAACATCGAGCTTCAGTTGTCTGGAACCGCACACATCAACTCGTATTGCTAACGCAAATCTCAACTGTTGCTATCCTGGGCCATCGGACCCTACCCAATCAACATCAATCGAAGCGGCTACCTCCACTCCACCCGAACGATGTCGAATTGTAGAACCTCGAAGTACCCTAAATTTGTTTCGTGCCACCCAATACTCACGGCAGATGTAGATGTAAGCTAGGAAGATCTGAATACATGAGTTTTCAGATTTTAAGGATTTTTTTAATAATTAAGAATCGAAATTGATTTTCGATTTTGAAAGAGGAAGAGAGTAGCAGTCATTTCGATTCTGGAGGCCCTCGGTTTTATTTACTAGAGAATGGAAATGGTAAAAAGGGTGGAGGAATCCTTAACTTATAAGGGAAAACATTTCGACCATTTTGTTTTGCTCGCAAGCCAGAAGAGGGAAAGAGACGAAGGGGTCATCCCCTTTATAAATGGAAGGAAAATACTTAGGCAGTAAGGAAATAGTACTGCGCAAGTTACATTAAATTAAATACGATGTGATATAAAAAGATTTTTAGTTTATTTAAAAGGATTCTGATTTGATTTTGAATTTTAATTGATTTGATTTTAAGATATTTTTATCCTTTTTAAATGGATATCGATTTGATTTCGAACCTATCCGCAATCAAATATCTCGGGGTCCATTAATTTAAATCGAACCGCTATTCTAGCGTACCGACCGACATTTCAATATAATAACCCTATTCTGAATTCAACAGTAAATATTTTGGATTTTAATTTCAACATATATACCATATTAAATTAATGTAATATAATTTAAATTCAAAAACAAATAAATTTTCTAATAATAAAATATTTTTATTATCATCTATATTCAAATACAATTAATACTGATCATCTAAATTGTTTTGATTTAGTTTCTAACTTCGAATTGAATTATTTTAGATTCTCGTATTACGATGATTATATAAAATCAAAATAAATCGTATTTCGATTATTAAATAGATAACTCAATATAAAATATCGTTTATATTATCAACTCAATATTTAAAACCATATTAAATATTTAAAATCGGCTGTTCGAAAAATCTGGGTCGTTACAACCTCTACATTCGTTGGAGGACAATCTACTCAAAGGCCACCGCTATTCAATGGATTACACTACAATTAATGGGCTACAATGATGAGAATATACATGTAAGCTAATAGTTTTGAAGCATGGAATGCAACTCAAACCCAGTATACAACACCTACTATTGAATACTGGGAGAACAATATTTTTCCTTGTTGTTTCAAGCATCTGATCCATTCAAAATAGACATATGAAAATGGCCCAAAAAGAACTGTTTTACCTCGAGTTATGAATTTAACAAATTTCATATGTTTGAAATTAATATTCAGACGTCTGAATCAGTTCTGAGAATTTTTTTAAAAAGTCATGTACCTTTTCACCCATTCATCATTTCATCTCAACCATTCACTTTTTACTTTCCTCTTTTACTTTCTATGAAAACCCTAACCCCCATTTTCCATTCTCTACCAAAAATTCAAACTCTTTATCAAAATCATGGCAAATCATGGAGAACAAGAATTCAAGAAACGTCCGATGATTTGATTCAAAAATGGCTATGGGATGATAAAACAAAAGAAAGATACAAAGCTATGAGTAAATCAATGCTCTTCAAAGGTGATTTTGTTAAGTTGACGAATTTTCTAATTACCATCTTCTTCAATATGCCCATCACTTTAACTTTGAATCTCTAATGGAATATAATGCCAACAGTGTGCCAATTTACCCAACTTGTGAAACTATTTTTTTTTGTATCTTAACTTAGACCACCAAGCACCTAGAACTACGAAGGATAGTGTATGGTCTATGGTATGTGGTACGCATGTTTATCTTCCAATTAAACGCTTGGGACAAATCTTGCATTGTGCTTGGCAAGGAATCGATATAGACTCTATCGAAGTCAACATGAGTGAAAGAGATGAAATTTCTCATCAATTTATTTCCGATGATTTGATCGACATGGAAAAACTTACCGCTACAAATCTATGTCCACAAGCACGCCTTTTAAACTGTATCTTGGTTCATTCTATACAACCTCACAAAGGAAGTTATGAAAAAGTATACCGACGTGACTTCCAAGCTCTATATGATTTATATTCAAATAAGCAAATTAATTGGGCAAAAATCATTATGGACGAGTGGATAGATATAACAAAAAAGTGCAAATACAAGACACTTCATTACGGAGCATATATCATTAGAATCCCACTTGAAAGTGAAGTTCAAATTCCTGAAACTCCATCTTTATAAATCAAAAAAATTGGATCGAAAACTCTTGCATTAATGGATATTGAACCAAATCCACTGACGCTTGAGTATATGTCTTTTGGAAGTTAGAAGGAACATGTCGCTTCACAACACGAAACACCTATAACCGAATCATCTCATCGCCGTCGCCGATTGATAGAAGAAGAAGAGCAAGAAGGAATTCAGATTATTTCTCCCGATCTACGTCCTAAGCAAGCCTTGGCTATACTCTCACGAAATAAATCCAAACTTCACTCAGACTTCAAACGCTTTGAGCATAGCACAAACAAGAAGTTTGACTCTATAAAAGGCTTCTTAAACAAGATTTAGGACAAAATCTCTTGTACCAGCTCTCAATCTTCTCAAGCAAAAGATCCGGCTCCTTTTCATTGGTCATCTAGCTCCGCAGAAGAAGTTCTGGACTCTAGTTCTGATCATGGTGATCCTAAAGAAGGAGATACTAGTGTGGGTCCAAGCATTGCGACTTCTGAAATTTTGTAAGATATGGTAGTGTGGTTCTATTTGAAGTATTTTGATTTAAACTCTTATATAACTATGGTATGTAATATTATTTTTTTTGTACTTTGATCTATGTTAAGCACAAAATTCTACTATGTGCAAGTGGTAATAATAGTATATCTATGATATGTTTGACTATTGCAAGTATTATGTTATGTATGTGCATATGGTTATGTATGTTATTGTGTGTTGTGCATATTCTTGTTTTTCACCAATAAGTATCTCTTTGTCAATGACAAAGGGGAAGAAAATATACGTTGTTATATGCATATTGACGAGGGAGCAACATATATAGTTGTCATTATAAAAAAGGGCGAGAATGTTGGATCTCGCTATATAGCATTGTGATTATGACAACTATACATGAGCTTATATATTATATCTACTAACGCTTTTTTTGTAGGGAGAAATCCAAACAATAGAATCAAGAGATCAAACTGAAGATTATATGTATTTGAGTCTGTTAGTATTAGAATTTTATAGTTAAAATAATCCTTGATGATGCACATACACATACACGATTTCATAGTATATTAATTTATATACAAGAGCACAAGGAATAGTTCAATATCAGAAAACAGATGTCTATCCATTTAAAATTATACGTCTGTTTGCTGAAAGAAATATAATTTCTTCACAATATTCAAACGTCTGAGTTGTCCAAGTCAGACGTCTGTTGCATTCCAGAAATGAACTATTTCTTTGCCGTCTGAAATTTAAATAAAAAACATACATCTGAATTTTTTATTCAGACATCTGAATACGAAAGGATGCAACCTTTCAATGAAGATATACAACTCTTAATTCATATCTCTTAGAAAAATCTCTTCATGAGTAGTTGCAAACTTTTGTAGATTATAAATAAAGGCTTGATCAAATGTTTTAATTATTGAAACTTACTTTAATTCTTTCATTCTTATCTTAAGCATTCAAGTTCTAAAAGAACTCTATTTTCACATTTCTAAGATTTCAAATCTTAATTAAATATTCCTTATTCTTTCATGAATTACATGATTATCATCAAGGAAAGATTATAGGAAGGGTGGACATCAATTTGACATATCTGTGTTATCAAGAACACAAGTAGTCAACAACTATTTGGTATTGTGGTGGTCCTCTTCAGTGGTTGAGGCATGATATCCAGTTGGTTGTTCGGTTAATTGTGAACCTGTTCCTCCTGGTGAAGTGAGGGTTATTGTGTTAATGAAATACCAGAAGCGAGTCTGGGACTGGACTTAGGATAGTGGTCTGAACCAGTATAAAACCGACTGTGTGATTTAACTTTCTGCTACTACTTTACTATATACACCTTACCTTGCTTATACTCCTTACTATATTGTTAGCCTACTTTGTGAACTAGGCTACACAAAGCTAGATGATCAAGTAATGAAGAACATTCACTCCAAGGACTGGATCGGATCGGAGACCGTTTGGTCAGAACAAGTCAGCATAAAGTAGGGAAAGAAGGGGCCTGGGTCAAACCGGATCGGACAAGACAAACCCGATCCGTCCCTTCAACCGAAGGACTCCGATCCGAACCCATGTACTCAGAACTGTAACTATCACACCCATGTTTCCTTAAAGTTCGGAGCGGTTAGAAGGCCATGTTCCCACGTTCATCCACTAACTCAATGTGCTGGCACCATCTTGTGATATCTGAACCCGCAAGTGATGGAATGGAGGCCACGTGGATCCGAACCGGAGCCATCCCAGGAGCATTTTTCACCTATAAATACACCATCAAGAGGCATTTAGAAGGATCTTTTGGCATTTTCAGAACTCAAACTCCTTTACTATCCGAATTTCATCAACTTATTCAAATTACAATCATCTTTTGAATCATATTGTGAAGAAAATTGAGTGAATCTACGTATTATATAAGTGAGAATTGAGCGAAAATCATTGTTGTACTTGCATTCAAGACATCAATCCAAAGAGTAGAAAGTGGACATAGGCTATTTAACGCCGAACCACTATAAATTGTGTGTTTTCTCCGTTTTTTGATTTCATTTCAGTAGAATCATTACTTGTTTGGGTGTTAGAGCCAATTTGGATCTAACATTTTGATGCTTTCAGTGAGAATTCTTTGAATTCTTCGCTTTCTGAGATTATCGTTCACTATTTGGACCTTCAAGTTCAAAGAAGTTAATCCTCTGTTTTCAACATCTTTAAGTACCTTTTGGTGAACCATTGAAGAATTGAACACTATAGCCAAAACGAAAGGAAATGAAGTTCAAGGCGCTAGGGGGAACGATGCTAGAGATGATCAACAAGCCATGGTATTGACGAGGTCGCATGGATAAGACTCTGGAGCAGGCCGCTTCAGTCAGGAAGGTCCGATCCGAGCCGATCAGAAGACGTTGAGGTCACTCGCTCCCCCCATCCGAACCTGTCCGGTCCTACTACCTTGCTCCGATCCGATCCAAACCAGAATGAAGCTGGAACTTCTACTCGAGCTCCCTCCAATGCTCCGATTCCAGCCGCTATGACCAATGATCAGCTTGACCCATCTGCACCCGTCACCCAAGGAGATTTTTCACGCTTTCTTGACATGCTCCAGAGTACTAAGGAGGCATTGGAAGCCCATAATCGTGACAGTCTTCGCATGCAAGAGAACATGATCACTATGAGTAGGGAACTCCAGAAGCTCTGGAGGCAAAAGACACCTTCCTTAACACGCCACCTTGCTGTAGACAATTCATCTTCCTCAGATGAGGGACGTCCTCGTGAAAGATGGCCACTTGAACGACCTCAGAATCTTGATCAGCTAACCTTTTGATCTTCAGGATCCTGAGAAGACGTCGTTCGTGTGTTAGGACCCGATGACCTGAGCTTGAAAGAGCCTATGTTGTTGCCCATGCGTGGATCCCATGTTCTACCCAGGGATCCTAACATTACTAATCCTACGCAACAACAACTTCTCCAACCCCTTCCTCCTAAGATCGACCGGGAGCATAGGGAGCAGTGTAGAGCAGCCGCCGCTAGAAACAGAAGGTTATCCCCTAATCAAGAGCCCAGGGGTAATACGAATATAAGACCCAGAGAACCTGTGCAGACATTAACAAATGCCGATGTATGGGCGATGGTGCGTCAGATTATGTCCGAAAGCCGGCGGTACACTAATGAGGACTGGGGTATTAAGCGAATTCATACCCCCTTTACAGATGATATATTGGATTTCCAGTTCCCTCGGTGGTTTAACTTGCCTCAGATGGATCGGTATTCAGGAAGAACGGACCCAGGGCAACATCTGATGAGGTATGCATGGTTCATGAATGCCGCAACAACCCCGATGCTGTTAAATGCAAAGCCTTTCCAATTTATCTTGAAGATGTGGCGTTAATGTGGTTCACCCGACTCCCTCCCCGGTCGATATCAAATTTCACAGAATTGAGTGAGCACTTTATGAATCAGTTTCGACTTCACGCCCAAAAGTCCAAAAGCGTCATAGATTTGTCACGGATTGAACTGGCGTCGGGAGAATCTTTGAAGTCATATTTAGACCGCTTCAACTTGGTCGTCACCGAAGTTAGTGACCCTCATGAGCCCACTATTCTGATGGCCTTGATAGAAGGGGTTGACTCTGACACAAAATTCGGGGATTACTTGTCTGGGAAACCACCTCCTAATAGAGAATTGTTGTACAAAAAGGCTAACATTCGCTTAAGACGAGAAGAAGCTCATGCAAATAGGAAGAGAAAGTCCGGAGGGGCCTCGAGCGAAGGTGTCCAAGGTAATGTTGTTGTGAAGCAATCCATTGATAGTTCGGGGAAAGTTGAGGTAAACTCGGTAACCAGAGCGGAGGTAATAGCAACAGGAATGGGAACGGCAATAGAAGGAACAGGAACCAAGGGAATAACTCCAATAAAAGACCCAGATTCCAGACTTTTGAAAACTGTTCGCCATTGAATGATACCTTGGAAAACATTTATTTGGACACATATAGCATATTGCAATACAAAAAACCACCACCCAGAGACTCCACTGAAAAAGAGATCGCAACGGGAAAGTTTTGTTTGTTCCATGGAACCCATGGTCATTCCACCAACGAATGCCGTCATTTGAGAGATATAGTTGAAAAACTGATGCGGGAAGGGAAGTTAGACTAGTACAAGGTTGCCCCAAGGGACCGGGGGTAAGGGGGGCAAGCCCCGAACCAAAACCAGCCTACTTCAAAACCCACAACCCAACATAAAGGTAAGGGGATCGTTATCAATACCATTATAGGCGAACCCCACCTAGCTAATCGTAGTTTCAAAGCGATGGATTAGTACGTCAATGCCGCCAAGCACTTTGAGGTAGGAAAATGCAGTAACTTCGAAGACATCACTCCAATAAAACAACAAAATACGATGTCAGATGACGTCATATTTCGTAGTAGTGATGATTCCGGAGTTCAATCCCCAACTGAAGATCCACTGGTAATTACCACGACAATCGGCCCTGTTTAGTCCATAAAGTGTTGGTGGACAACGGGAGCTCGGTGAATATCCTCTTCAAGAAAGATTTTGAACAAATGAGACTTGAAGCAAAAGATCTAAAGCCCTGCGAAGGATGGATACGTGGCTTCAACGGGACATCGACGGCTCTGATGGGCTACGTAGAATTACCAGTAAGATTGGGGCAGGGAGATCGCCAGAGAGTGAGGATCATGCCTTTTGTAGTTTTGGATGTAGAGTCACCCTACAACGCCTTCCTAGGCCGACCGGCCCTTGTCGAGTTTAGGGCATGTATTGCACCTTGGTGCTTGCCGCTTAAATTCCCGACTGATGCAGGAATTAGGGTGGTGAGAGGCTACCAAGCTACGGGACGAGCTTGTTACATGACGGAGTTGTAGATGCTAGTGAAGGGGTTGAATATAGAAACTAAGGACGATTCTCCCCTTTCGAAGGAAAACTCAGCATAGCAATTAAGGGGTCCAGCCCTAAGAGAGTCACCCTTAGATGTGCTCGAGGATATAGATCCCAGAGTGGATAAAGAACCCGAGGATTGGAAGGTGACTCCCAATGAGATAACAATAGATATACCTATTGATGAGACAGATTCGACAAAAGTACTAAAGATCAGCTCGCAACTAGATCCAGTTCGAGCGAAAGAGTTGGTTGATTTTTTAAGGGCAAATCTGGATGTGTTTGCCTGGACTCACGCTGACATGTGTGGGATTTCGCCTTCCATTATGAGCCACTCTTTATGTATTAATCCAAAGCACCCACCAGTCAAACAGAAAAGACAGATGTTAGGCCCAGAGCGGTCAGCAGCTTCGAAAGAAGAGGTAGAGAAATTAAAGGATAATGGATTCATTAAGGCTTCGAAATATCCCGATTGGATATCAAATCCTGTCCCAGTCAAAAAATCTAACAGGAAGTAGCGTACATGTATCGACTTCTCTGATTTGAACAAGGCCTGCCCGAAGGATAGCATTCTTCTTCCCAGAATTGATCAGTTAGTAGATTCAATGGCTGGACATGAGCTTTTATCCTTTATGGATGCCTATTCGGGGTACAATCATATTCCCATGCACATATCAGATCAGGAGCATACAAGTTTCATCACCGACTTGGGGTTATATTGTTATGTGGTAATGCCATTTGGGTTAAAGAATGCAGGAGCCACGTACCAGCGCTTGGTCAACCGCATGTTCTATAATCAAATCGGGAAAACCATGGAGGTTTACGTGGATGACATGCTTGTGAAGTCGAAACAATCTTCCGACCATACAAGGGACTTAGCTGAAATGTTTGATATTCTTCGAAGGTATGGAATGAAGTTAAACCCCCTAAAATGCTCGTTTGGGGTCGCATCTGGAAAATTCCTTGGGTTTATCGTGAGTTCTCGAGGAATTGAGATAAATCCTAGTCAAATAGCAGCAATAAGGAATATTGAAGAACCACGAAAGATCAAAGATGTTCAAATCCTAGCCGGAAAAGTTGCTGCATTGAGCAGGTTTATCACCAAAGCCACAGATAGGTGCGTACCTTTCTTCGATCTAATAAAACGAGGAAAACGAAATTTTGAGTGGACCCCTGACTGTGTGGAGGCATTCCAGAATTTATTAGACTTATTAGAAAAGCCTCCAATATTATCAAAACCCTTGGAACATGAGGATTTATTTGTCTACCTAGCGGTATCATCTCATGTCGTCAGTATAGCATTGGTACGTGAAGAGGATAAAGTCCATAGGCCTGCATACTATGTGAACAAAAAGCTAGCTTCTGCAGAACGTAATTATCTGAAGATAGAAAAAATTGCTTATAGCCTCCTGATTGCTTCCCGCAAACTTCGTCATTACTTTCAGGCTCACCCGATAGTTGTATACACCGATCAACCTTTAAGACAAGTGTTGCAAAAACCCAAAGCATCAGGGCGGTTACTTAATTGGAACATCGAGATGAGTCAATTTGATTTAAATTTTCAACCACGGAAATCAATAAGAGGGCAGACATTGGTCGACTTTATAGCTGAATTCACAATTCCCGAGGAGGAAACGGTGGGTGACAAGGTAGTCACTTTGGACCAAGAATTAGAACTTATTCCGTGGAAGTTATATACGGACGGGGCTAAAAATGATCAAAGGTCCGGTGCCGGAGTTGTTTTAATAACTCCTGAAGGACGATCTATTTACTATGCATTGCGATTAGTGTTTGCTAATACCAATAACGATTCCGAGTATGAAGCCCTGATTGTCGGGCTGAAACTCGCCAAAGAACTGGGAGTGAAGACACTCGATATATGTTGCGATTCCAAGATAGTTGTATGCCAGGTTTAGGAGGAATTTATTGCTAAAGGGCCTCGACTCGTTACTTATCTCAAAAAAGTAAAGGAGTTGCTAGGTTGTTTGGAGCATTACAGCATAACGCATATTCCAAGAATGGAAAATCAGAAAGCAGATTGGTTAGCAAAGCTAGCAATTTCTGATAATCCCAAAAAACTAAAATGGTTCCGATAGAGGTTTTGGAATCACCGAGTTTCGACTTGATGGAAGTGGAACTAGCCTTGGAAGTTGACCCAGAGAGAGAATCATGGATGACACCGATCAAGAATTTTCTCAAGAATGGAACCCTCCCGTTGAAGAAGAGCGAAAGATGAACTGTAAGACGTAAGGCTGCAAGATACATTTTACCGGACGACGTCCGTTATCGCCAAGGGTTTTCAATGCCCCTACTACGGTGTAACGCGCACGACGACATCAAACGTGTACTGCAAGAAGTACATGAAGGTGAGTGTGGGGACCACACCGGGGGCCAAACCCTAGCAAAGAAAGTATTACGGTATCGATAGTTTTGGCCTACTGTGAATAAAGACGCGGCTGATTATTCATGACGCTGCGACAAATGTCAAACATTTGCCAAGATTCCTAGAGCGCCTCCAACTCAGCTCAAGTCGATGGTAAGCCCATGGTCGTTTGCCATGTGGGGGTTGATATTATTGGAGTGTTACCTATTGCGAGAGGAGGAGCTAAGTACGCGATCGTCGTCGTGGATTATTTCACGAAATGGGTGGAAGCTGAACCTTTAACAACGATCACGGAAAGAAAGGTGATCAGTTTTGTGGTCAGAAACATTATCTGTCGATTTGGGATACCGAAGACCATCATAACTGATAATAGGACACAGTTTGACAGCGTCGAATTCAGAAACGTTTGCTAGAAGTACAAGATTAATAAACAGTACACTGTTGTAGCTCACCCGCAGTCAAATGGCCAGGTCGAAGCAACAAACAAGGTCATTAAATCTATTCTCAAGAAGCGGTTGGAACGAGCCAAAGCCAAATGGGTAGATGAGTTGCCACTAGCTTTGTGGGCCTACAGGATAACCTTTAAGACGGCCATCGGCCATACTCCCTATTCACTTTCTTTTGGGTCAGAAGCAGTAATCCCGTTAGAATTGGAAGTCCCTTCTCTTCGAGTCGCGTATTATGACCCGATGACAAATAGAACACTCCTCCTGGAGTATCTTGATATGGTTGAAGAAAAAGAGATGAAGCAGACTTGCGTGCCTTAAGACATCAACATCAAGTAGCACGTTATTATGACCGGAAAGTTCATTTCAAAACCTTTGAACCAGGAGACTTAGTACTGAAGCGAGTCTTCCAGCCTTCAACCCAATTGGGTCCAAAATGGGAAGGGCCATACATCATCCAACGGAAGCTTGATACATGAGCATTCAAGCTAACGACTGTAGACGGTGAAGAGATTCCCAGAGCTTGTAACGCTCAGCACTTACGACGATATCTGAGCTAAATATTAAATGTCTTCCTTTTTGTTTTTATAAGCTATGTAAAAAGGCACGACTTGCCTTAAAAAGTTTGTTTATATGAACAAAGGATTATGAAGTGGATGTAGGCTACGACTTAGCTGACCCACTATAAAAATATCATGTGTCATTTATTTTCCTGCATTATTTATATCTTTAACCATTATTCTGTCATGACAATGAAACACAAAATACAAAATTAAATTTCAAAAATTGGAGACAACCCATGTCCAGGAGCAAACAAAATGACCGTTTGCATGATAAGATGCAAAGAATGGGAAGAAGACATTCCTAACTCTAACTCTCATGAAACGAGAGAGAGTATAAAGGACGGGAAGACGACGTCCCTTGAGGCGTGAAGGTGCACCCCGGTAAGAGACCGCCTCAGTAATACTCTAACATAGTTATGAGACATGAGAGTATAAAGATGCTAAAAAGAATAGGCATCAATGACGAAAGGAATATGGCCCCATCAGAGAATCGGGGACAGCTGAATTTTGAATTTAATCAATCTTGAATAAGTCTTAATCTGTTATCGAAGATTGATTGGGGGCATATATACATGTTCCCCTTAATAACGATTTTACTATATAATTGTGATATGACATGCTGTTTGTTTGCATTTTTACCTAAATGTTAAAATTTATGGATATCAGATATTGCAGGGAACAAACCACTTTATTCACAAATATGTGAGTTTATACAGGAACACTAAGCAAAAGACGTGAGGGCCACACTCACTACAATAATAGCGGATCAGTGGAAAATCAAAATAAAATAAAACAAAGCACATTATCATTTGGGCTTTGGAGCAGACTTGGATTTTTTGGCAACCTTAAGAGCATTTCTAGCTTCTTTTTCAGCATTAGACATGAGATGCTTTGGCCTTTTCTTCTCTGTAATTGAAGTACCAGAATTGGTAGATTTCTTCCCAGGAGTCGGAACACTGGAATGAAGAGAAGATTTTTTAGCAAGCTCTTCTGTAATTGACCTAGTTGAAAGCTTAACAACTAACCTCAATACAGGATCCACAATTGCATGGGGCTTAAGGCTTTCGGGGTTTAAGTCCTCGACTTTCAGCTGCATGCGTTTGTCTTGTTCGGCTATCATTTCAGCCAAAGTCACGTCATCAGCACTTTTCGAATCCCCAATTATAGAACATTAGGATCTTCTTCATGCCCCTCATTACCATCGTCGTCTTTCAAGGCATCTATCATTTCGTCATCATGAGAAGTGTCAGCCTTAGACGATTCAGCTCCCCCTCCGGATTCGACGATGGTAGCCTTATCCTGTCCTCCCTGAGTCTTTTCCATAGATTCTTCCCTAATGGAGGCCCCCCGAGGCTCATCAGTCTTCTCGGCTGGTTCAACACCTACATAATGAGAAGCAATAGTTATCAACTCAGGAGAAAATAAAGGATCCTCGATCGATTGCCCAATGATGTAATGAAAGGTGGAGACGGCCTTGACAAATTCAGGTGAAAAGGTAGAAATACCTTCTGATGATTTCTCAATTGGGATGGCTACCGTCTCTGACGCTGATTCGGGTATAGGAGATAAAAGAGACGCTCTAGGAATTCCCGGATTCTCGGGATCATATCCCTCAACTCCAGTAGTTTCGGCGGTAGCAGAAGAAGAACCAACTTCAAGGATATTCTTTTATTTGGCTAGGCGTTTCTCCTCCTCCATGGCAGCAGCAATAAGGCGATGCCACTCGGCCAGATGTGCTGGTTCATCATCTCTCAGATACTTTTCCTTGAGTTTGTTTTCATCAACGAAGTCTACCTTAAGTTCCTCTTTTTCCCATTCGATGATTTGACTCCATACGTGAACTAAGGTAGTCGGATAGTCTTCGATCCAAGAGATGTTTCGGCGACGGATTATGTGTGCAAAGAATTCAATCATTAGTTTGCCAAAGCCGTGCAATTCTTCTTGAGCCTCTGATAGTTGTTTATGGGTTTCTTCACCAGACTTAATAGCGTTGTCCACATTCCCCTCAGCTAATGCAGCCCTAGTCTCGGCTTCCATTAACTTGGACTCCAAGTCAGCATTTCGTTTCTCCAGCTCGGCATTCTTCCTCACTAACTCGGCCTTTTATTGCTCAAGAGTATTGTAAGCCAATTGTATTTTGACACTGTTTGACTTAGCGTCTTCTGCTTGTTTCTTCAACTCCAAACGTTCTTGACTATGAGATTCCAGCAAGTCATGATAACGCTTTTGTAATTCCTCAAATTGCTATTTGAAGTTATTGGCATCTCATTGAGCAATGACGAGTTGAGCCTGTGTATCTTCTAAGTCCTTCTGCAGATTTTTCAAAGCATTCTCATCGGAATCCGTAGCCTTCTTCATTGAATCAATGTCTGTAATTAAGGCCCGAATGATTCTGGAGAGATTGCGTGAATACTTGTACATCTCCGAGTATTGTTTCTCAACTTCGTCAATCTTTGCTTTAGCCTTATCTTCCTACTTTGAACAAATAGGCTCAAGTGCGGGTAAGAAAGTTATATTCTCAAAGTAGTGATCTGGGAACTGCTTCTCCAGATATGCCAGCTTAATTTTGGAATCAGCATCCATTGGTGGGGTTTTGCAGTATGATAGTTCAATGTGTTTCTGCTTAGCAGGGACGATGGCTGCATCGCCTTTTCCAGATCGCTTCTCAGAAGCTTTGTGTTTGTCTCGTGAATCAGTGTGTTTAGGTGGGCTTTATCTCGATTATATTTGTCTTGGGGAAAAGTTCAATCTATGGATTGCGATGTGTCTTCCCCACGACGACTCTGGTGGCTCTTATACCTGTCTGGATCTGACCGGACAGGAGAACGAGAGCGTGAGGTGTGTGGTCGATGAGAATCATGAGGCCTTCTGTCATCTCTGCCCCGGCTATCACAGTGATCATGCTCGGTGTCAGAAGGAGGTCTAGATATGCTACGGCGAATTTTCCTAACGTCATAGTAATGGCGAGACATTGTACATGCACAAAAATATAAGTGGAATTCAGAATCAATGCTCACATAAGACATGAGTGCTGTGACGTGCGGTGCTAATGAGTTATGTGCATCCTAAGTGGTGTTCCCCCCAACAAACCCGAGTCTGAAGCCAGACTAGCATCAGCGGGATCATTGGCCTTCGCGCGAGTAGTCTCCTCTGAAGAAGTGAAGGTTAAAGGATTCGTGCCAATGTCCTTTGAAGTATAGATGGTTTCAGGTAGGGGAAGATTTCCTAAAGCCTTAAATGTAGAATCGTCATTAGTAGCAGCATCTCCTTGAGAAGCGTCTATTGGCGGCTCTTTAGGGGATGTTGACTTCTCAGGAGAAATAGCGTCATCAGGGATGGTATACCCTTCTCTATGCTTTTCAGCTATGTTGCCTGACTCATCGTCCTGAGTTGAAGATGGAGAAGGTGAAGTCTGAAGAGGTATTGTTGGACCATTCGAGCCCTCGCCCGTCTCAGGAATAATGTCGACCGGGGGTATGTACACATATGGACCCGTACAATGACCTATACTATGGACAATAGATAATAACCCATGATGATGGAGATACTCATCCTTAAGAACTTCGTCGATGATTAGGAACTTTTGATCGCCATTGAGAAGCCGATGCAAATGATCAAAGTATAATTGATCCGATATTTGCTTTAGGTTATCAACTGCGAATGAAAAAGAAAACAAGTTAATGTGTTGGCATGAGCATTTAAAACTGAAATCTAGAAAGTCGGTGCTTTACTTGATTTGGTCCATCTCTTGGCGCACCCCGGCTGCTGTCTGATATAAAACCATTCAAGTTTAGAATCGCCGGCCTTGTTGCTAAATGGAACAGTAATATTCTTCCTCTTCGAGACTGATTCAAAATATAAAAAGGAGGGAGTTTCTTGAGTCCGATGCTTGAAATTATAAAAAAAGTGGACGTCATCGAAGGTAGGCTCTATACCTAAAACTTCCTTGTATGCTATATACAAGGTGTATAAATAAGCATAAGAGTTGGGATGTAATTGCATGGGGGCAATCCACATCTGTCTCATAAAATCGACAACAAAAGGCGGAAACGGTGGAATAGCCCCAACCAGACACATTAATCGGGTAATTTCCATAAATCCTTCCTGTGGATTGTGGGGGCGATCTGTTTTCGACGACACTAGGGTATATCTTTTTTATATTCCATGCTTTAGAAATATTCAGACGAGTCTATCATCATCGATCGTCGACTCAACAGAATCTTTGGGTATCTCCAATATAGTGGCAGTTTTAAACTCAACGGGAGCACGATCATCTCCTACCCTTCCTTCCTCTTCATCACCAAGAGAAACTTCACTATTAGAAGGTATTTCACTATTGTGTGCTTCCACTTCATAATCTGGGCCCTCATCATCCCATTCAGGGTCTGAAGGAGAGGATATGTCATCAAGAGTGAGTTTCTCGGAAGTTTCTGCAACTTCTCTCTTTTCTACTAACCTAGATGAACGTCTTTCTGCCATGATCGCTAAACTACTGAAGAAGCAATAACATAAGTTAGAGTAAGATAGCCCGTATCCCCCGTGTACGTGTGTGAACTAAAGTGCGTGCTACGTGTGTAAATGATGCAAAGCAAACACATGAAAGCATAATGCAAAAGTTTGACGAAGTAGTAATATGCTCACAATAGTCTTAAATGTTCGCTCATGTTTATAAGCACTATCCTAACTGTTCATTAAGTTGTAGATCACGGCAAGCCATGACCGAACCAGTTGAACAGATTTTTGTGCATTAAGTTAGATGAGTTCCATTCGGTTATGTATTTTGGGATCGGATCGGGGGAAAAATCACGTTACGGTTTGAAGCAGAGGTTAATGCCCTATATGCAAATCGGATCGGTTCGGGAATGGATATTCTAGGTTGTCTAGATCGGCTTGAGTGCCCATGCTTTTCTCTCTTTGCTTTTCATTCCGACCCGACCCGGTTGAGTAAGCCTTGTTTTCCTTTTACCCTTCACTTTTCAATCTTATCCGGTTAGATGAAGCCCATATCCTCTTTACTCTTATGTCTCTCCACCCGAACCAATCCAAAATCTTCCTCTTTTCTTCTTCTTCTCCGTCCTTCCTGTTCCTCAGCTAACACCGAACCCATCTTTGTACCAAGAACTAAGTCAGAACCGAATGTTCGTACATTGGCTTGGCCAGTATTAGGTTCCGGTCTCCTCTGTAACTGCCTCAAGACGGTGACAAGGCCATCGACGACGATGGCGATGGGAGGAGGTCGTGACGTCATGGTCAAACAAACACCATACCCAAATCGTCCAAATTAACCACAAACCCTAACTGAAAATAGCTATTATGAAGTTAATTGAGGTTATAAACTTACCTATTTGTTTGATTCGAAGATTAGCGTGGAAATTCTCTAAGTTTTTGAGAACTAGGGTTTCGATGTAAAACCTAAAAGATGAGAACGATAAAAGAAAAGGAGATAGAAGAAGAAGAGCAGCAGACTTATATAGGTTCAAGATGGCTCTTTGTATTCCCAGCCTTTAACTCCGTTCGGACTGGAATACAAGCCCATGTATGTATATGTGGCCCATTAATTTAGTAGTAGAGGGTTCAAAGAGGAGCTGTTCGGACCGTTGGTGCTTTCCCCTTGACTTCACCCTAGGTTCAGACCGGAGATCGAATCCCAATGGAATCATGCACGTTAACTTAACGTGCGAATTTAACTCAAAGAAAAGTATATGAGAGGTTTACCTGGAAGTGTCATTAGACACAAGAAGAAATCTCATAATTATGTAAAATGAAGAAAATAATTTGCGCATTACATGGTGTATATATAAGCAGCAAGAAACACGACTTTATGGAGCAACGCATTCCTACACACAAATGGAAGCGACTGTTCAACAGTTTAAATTCAAAGGCTAATGGGCAAATAATGTCAAAGCACACTCCATCTTCAATAGAAGCGTCCTTTGAGGGGGGCAAAATGTTAGCCTACTTTGTGAACTAGGCTACACAAAGCTAGATGATCAAGTAATGAAGAGCATTCACTCCAAGGACTGGATCGGATCGGAGAGCGTTTGGTAGAGCAAGTCAGCATAAAGCAGAGAAAGAAGGGGACTTGGGTCAAACCGGATCAGATAAGACAAACCTGATCCGTCCCTTCAACCGAAGGACTCCGATCCGAACCCATGTACTCAGAATTGCAACTAACACACCCACGTTCCCTTAAAGTTCGGAGCGGTTAGAAGGCCATATTCCCACATTCATCCACTAACTCAATGTGCTGGAATCATCTTGTAATATCCGAACCCGCAAGTAATGGAATGAAGGCCACGTGGATCTAAACCGGAGCCATCCCAGGAGCATTTTTCACCTATAAATACACCATCAAGAGGCATTTGGAAGGATCTTTTGGCATTTTCAGAACTCAAACTCCTTTACTATCTGAATTTCATCAACTTATTCAGATTACAATCATCTTTTGAATCATATTGTGAAGGAAATTGAGTGAATCAATGTATTATATAAGTGAGAATTGAGTGAAAATCGTTGTTGTACTTGCATTCAAGACATCAATCCAAAGAGTAGAAAGTGGACGTAGGCTATTTAACGTTGAACCACTATAAATTGTGTGTTTTCTCCATTTTTTGATTTCATTTCCGTAGAATCATTACTTGTTTAGGTGTTAGAGCTAATTTTGGATCTAACATATACGATCCTACCGCAGCATAGACTTTTTCACACCGAAACCACTTTAACAACTGTGCACGTGGTGGAGAATCCAGAATGAAGTAGGATGAATTGGAGGCGATTATTAGATTTTAAGAAAGAGAACGGTGATGGACAGTCCTTGACCTTTGAGTCATAATTAAAATGACTAAAATAGGGCTATTACTATTGTCCCTCGGTTGATTTGATTTGAAAGATGCGCATCCTTGATTTAGGAGTGTTGTTCCGAGATGGGCGGTAGTCGCGGCTATGCGTTACCACCAGTCTGGGAGTGCAGCTAGTAGATTCCTGCTCTGGGCATTTCTCGTGTGCCTTGTCATATTATTCGGACCGAGCCCCAACGATTTTGATTTAACATTGTCGTATAGCGACACATCTCTATCCATTGACGGCTTACTAGTGTTTTATATGCAATGTTTACGACAATGTATAAACAGTTAAGGGTAAAAATGTAACCCTGCTTACGCTATTTCGATACTTTTACTCTAAATAGACACTATTATAATAGCAAAAATATATTATATAATATCTAGTTTGATGGATCATTAGGAGATGGAAATTCCAGTAACATCTCTTGGGTTATGACACTCACGAATACATTGGATATGAGAAGTGAATTACCGTAAGGATCTCTGACGTCGTGACACTCGTATTATTGCATGGTTTTGATTTGACTGGCATGAGAATATTTTATTTTTGATCCTTGTATTTTTGTCATTTAATTTGTGCTCGGGTCAGTCTGAGTTTTCAGTTATCGATGATACCGTTCTGAATATGAAGATGAAGCTCAGCAGATGTATTTATTATTATTATTTCGCTGTATATATTGGTATGTTTTATGATAGTTAACTCTAATAATTGTTGTAAAGTATAATCAAATGTATGTTTTAACTCATGAACTATTATTTATTTATTTTTATCCTTCTGCTGCGAGATTTTGTAATTGTTTTCTTTTTTCTTCTTTCTTCTTTATCTTATATTAATCCCAACAACTATCTGTATTTTTGGATTCGTTTAAGTCGACATTCATGGATTTTTATCGATTTGAATGACCAAAAATCCTCTAAAAAGAAGAGAGCACACATATATATGTAAAAAATAATATACAATAGTTGCCAACATGCCTGGCAGGTAACCAGATGTATACAAACAGCTCTGATTATGACCATAAGGCTAGGATGTAAATAGACAAGCTCTGGCATGGCCACCACCCATTATACTTCAAAATCGAGTTCCAGCATGGCCCCCGCCCGATTATGAAGTATATCTACTCCTAAATAATACAATGGTCACTCCACAACATACAAAATAAGCATACAACATAATAAAAGAAAGTAAAACTCTAAATCTGGTCTTCAGTAAGCTCCTCATCGTCAAATAATCAACTTGTAACCTGAAGTAAGACTAAAACAAGAGTCAACTAAACACACACACATACACATATCTATATACATATATATATGTGTGTGTGTGTGTGCGCGCGCGCGTGTGTGTGTGCATGAAGAAAGAATAACAACATGTAATAAAAGGAAATAACAATAATAACCAATAGATCAACATCATATATAGATTCTACTATGACTTAAATGCTTAGCTATCCTAGAAAATAGATATAAATTATTCCTAGCCTTAACTAGAAATGTGTCAAACATAGATTCCTTAATCGTCTTATATAATAAGGGTTAGACATCCACTATAAACAAAATGAAACAATCTTAATAATTAAATTATCTACATTAGTATAATTTGAATGAAACAAGCTCTGATTTCTTTCAACGAAATAAACCAATATGTAATAGTTACTAAAGTATCAAGTATATATCTATGTTTAAAATTAAAATCAAGTCTTAAAGAATTACAATAATTATCACAATTAGTATAATTATGATTAAAAATATGAGTAAAATTAAACACAAAAATTCTTAAAACCATATTTAAAATATAAAAAGTTTTCATACAAGAAAAACATAAATGATCTACCTTTTCATCAAAAAGACTACAGAAACACCAATTTGAATCAAAAATAATATTTTTCTTTCCTAATTGCTCTACAGTACTTAATTTCTTATGAATAATCAGCCACATATGGAATTTAGCTTTGGGTGGAGCATGAGTCTCCCAGATAGACTTGAATTTTGGAACTGAGATGCCTGTATAATTAAGAAACTTATACATAGATTTAGAAGTGTACTTTTGACCGTTATCAAGGCCCCGACAAATACTATCGCAATTAATATCAATATGATATAAAGATAACTTAGCACATAACAAAGCAAATTATCTGAAAATTAATCCATGCAAAGTATCCTCAAATGTAAATTACCACAAGGGGTTTGAATTCTCCCTATAAACTTACTTAACCAAAGCATTTTTAAAGAAGCAAATTTCAAATAGTTCTTAAAATTCAAATTTGAGGGGCAATCTAGTAATCCAATAATCATGCCAAAAGAATGTATTATCCCTTTAATGTACGGCCAAACTAAATCTATGTTGAAAAAATCAAAACATTTCAAAATGGAATTCCAAAAAGAGGATAATCTATTAGTCCAAATATAATTAGTATCAAATGTAACTATACCCTTATCTCAAAATTTAGATACTATTTGCTTCCAAACCGCAGACACTGACTACTATATTAGAAAATTATGGAACTATTAGTCTAAATCAAAACATTTCAAAATGGAATTCCAAAAGGAGGATAATCTATTAGTCCAAATATAATTAGTATCAAATGTAATTATAACCTTATCATAACAAAATTTAGATACTATACCAGTTCGCTAACAAAGAAAAATTAAAATTATGTAAATTAGTAAACCACAGACCCCAACCTTTTTAGTTCTACACACAATATCCCAATTGACCAAACACTTATATCTATTGCAAATATTTTCTCAACTCCAAAGAAAATTTCGCCTAATCTTTTCAATTTTATCGATCACTAAGTAGGCATTCGATGCATAGCCATCCAATAAGTAGCAATAGCAAATAATACCGATTTAATAAGAACTAATCAATCATGTCTAGATAAACATCTGCAATTCCAACTAGAGGTCTATTATTAATCTTATTAATAACAATAAACAAATCTTCATGTTTGAGTATAAATGGTCTAATAACAAAACCTAAATAATTAAAAGGAAAGTTCATAATTGTGTAATTCAAAGTATTAGCCACTTGATTTTCAGTCTTATCAAAATCATTTAACACCATAACTGAACTTTTATAAAATAAATTCTGAGTCTAGAAAGCATCTCAAAACAATAAAGGATAAATTTCAAAGCAGTAATATGTTTGGGTAAATTAGAGGATAATAGAAGAGTATCATCAGCAAATTGAAGTATAGCTAATTCATTATTAAATATCCCATTACCTACAGAACCTAGAAATCCATTTCTCGTCGCTCTCTTAATACTCTAATTTAATACATCAATAGCACTATTAAACAAAAGAGGCAATAAAGGATCCCCTTATCTTATCCCTCTCTTAGATTGTATTTTATTCCCTACTACCCTACTGACTACTATAATAGAGCAACCGGATTTGAATAATAAGATGAACCAATTTACCCACCTTATACTAAAAACCATAGCTAATAATACATCACAAACAAAATCCCAATCAGCTGAATCGAACGCCTTTTCAAAATCGATTTTCATAGCAGTACACGAAACATTATTCTTAGTACACAAATTGGTATATTCTTGGACAACGGCTACCCCTGTAATGTCCTGTATTTTTACGGTATTATAATTAATTTATTTAATTATTTAAAAAGTGATTTAGAGATTTATATGGTTGTTTAATTAAATAATATTGAATATTTAATTAATATAAATAATATAATAATATATTTAATTTCTAAAATAGTCGGAAGTAGTAGAATCCGCAATATGTTGTGAATTGGATTATTTAAAATATATTATTTAGTTTAGAATTTGATTACGATAACGAATATATTTAATTAATGATGGTTGAACGTATAAATTATATTATAATTATAATCAAGCTCGAAATGGCACAGCAGTTCGTAATTTGGCGATTTGAACTTTAAATGAATATACAGAATCTGTTTTAAGCCGGATTTCCATGAAACCAGAAACGTTCGGAGCTGGTGGAGTATATTTTTCTAATGGAAGAGAAAAATCGGGATTTCATTGTGCAGATTTTGAGTTATGTCCAAGTCAAATTTCAAAATAGTCACTATGGAATTCCTTCATAATTTATAAAGATATATATATAAGGAATTTCATTATAAATCGAATATCGATTTAATCGGGATTTGAAATATCGAGTTAGAAATTCATATAGGATTACTCTGGAGCTGTATGGTATTCTATTGTGAATATATACGAAATATTTATTTATAAATATTAAATTTAATTATTTTTAAATATATTAATATTTAAATGGGTTTATTTAGAGCTTTAAAAATAGCCATTTTTGAAAACGACCTCCGTTTTCAACGAAACTAATTTTGTTGGATCCGTAGTATTAAATTATTGCTAGATTTCAATTTCCGTGATTTTTAGAGTCAGTATGTGGTCGAAAGGATTTTTAGTGTGAAAAATAGCCAGTATTTTGACTGTTAAAAATGCACTATGTGAGCAAACGAAGTCGGAATTCGACGAAACAAGTTTCGTTGGGTCCGTAATGTCGAACTGAAGGTGTATTTCCACTTTCGTGATTTTTGGGTATCGTATGTGATCATACGAATTTTTAGAAGACCAATACAAGCAGCAGTTCATTATAAATCAATTAAATAATGAATATAAAATTAATATAATCACTCTATAAATATACCAACCCCCCTAAACCTAAATTTCATTCTCCAGAAGTCAAATAATGGGCCGTTACCTCAGAGAAAATATAAATAGTAAAATCGCGAGTTAGAAATCAAAGATAAAATCATACAAAACTTTATAAATCATGAAATACATATTTTCATGATCCTCAAGAGCTTCTCTTCACATCGATGTAGGTTTCAGCAAGTTCGACTACATGTTGTTGTCACTTGGGAATTACAGTGCAAGTTCGACGAGTTTAGGTCTGACAATTTTGGGAATTTGGGATGGTTTCGAGTGGATTGAAGGTTGTATACGTGTTTGAATGATCGAATGGAGTTTGCATAGCCATTTTTGAAGGGTTCGACGCCTGTTGGTGTCGCGAGTTTCTATAGGGGTGCGAAGTCACGGTGAAAACCTAAGACGCGAGTGTATGTTGGTTGGCACGGTTGGAGAGAGATCGAGAAGGAGATTGAAATGGTAGTTTCAGTTTAATTTTATATGAAGTGGAGGAGGGGATTTGAGGAGGTTTATATCGCTATGGTATTTGCGTTTTACTGGAAAATGGGTTCAACGTCGGAACTTTGGTCGAGCTTGCGAATTGAGTTTGGTTGTGATGGAAGTGAGGAGTGCTAGAAGAGATGCGTTTTAGAGATTCAATGATGATTTTAGCTTGAAGTTTCATGAAAGAACGAGGGTGCGGTGGAGCTCAAAGGGGGCGGTGATGGATGTACCTGGAGGTGATATTTTCATTGGGGAAGAAGCTTCAAATATGGGTGCGGGTTGGATTGTACTTGGGCCGACGTTGGCTAAGGTGAGGCCCAACATAATAATGTTTAGTTAATTGTTTTGTTAATGATATTTAAATTGTTACAAACTTGTATAAATGTAACTTTATCACACGATATCAGAATCGTACAAAACAGGATCCGTTGGGATCGTATGGACGGAGGCTACACCATAACTGACTGGGAGTGAATTGGAGCTCATTACAATTTATAGCAAAATAAATTGTCTGTCTGAATCAAGTGAAAATTATCGTTATATAACGATGATCGTCCAATGTAAGTAAATACCACTAACTCTATATAGTTTATATTTTATAAATATAATCTAGTATTGATAAATGATGATTGATTGCTATGTGTTACTTGTTTGGTTAGATTGCTGATGTATTGGTTGAAATTATAGATAATGATATATATAAAAATCGTTAATCAAATATTGATTCTGTTTATCAGAATATTTCATATTGAAATGAAATCGATGTTATTTATATTGTTTAACATCTCTGATGCAGGGAAATAGTTTGGAGGGATCCAACTGGATTCCTCAATATTTATAATACTGTTGTTTTCATATATTGTGATATATGATGTGATATATAATCTGTGATTGATTATGATGACACTAGTCTGGTTAATTGGTATTTTAAATACCGTATGAAATACTGTAATGTAAAAAGAAAATTTTCAAAGTGAATTTTGAAATGAAATATTTATATGAAATAAATAGGATGTTAAAAAGAGAAATATTTAAAGGAAATAAATAGAATTATAAAAGAAATTATTTGGAAAACACATAGAATTATATAAAGAAATATTATTCACATTCTATGTGAAAGATTAGATTAAAGTAAATATTTTGCAAATAAAATATCATAAAGGAGTTTGGGGTTTGAATTAGGAATTTAAAAGGAATTACGGGAAATAGAAATTAACTGGAAATTAGTTGAGTTGAATAGCTTTCTGGGTATTGATCTGATGTTGGTTTCGCCCTTCGGGGTTAATACATAAGGTTTGCTCTCTTACTAGTTTACAGTTAGAGACTGATATATGTGAGAAGATAGAGATGAGAATAAAAATGGAAACGTTTTCCAATATTAATAAGGTACATTTTCTAAATTTAGAAAATAAGAATTTCTGTATATATATATGGAAATAGGAAATGGGTAAATGAATAAATTAATGATAAATTAATTTAATAGATAAATGATGATTGATGATTGATCGATAGAATTTCCATCTGGAAATAATATTGTTGTTTGCACACGTGTTTTCCTTTGATAGTTAAATCACCGGCTATCAAAGATTTTGACCATTTCCGTTGTCAATACGGAGAGATCGGGATCAGATATATTATCTGAAAACCACTCTGAAACACCCCACCCTCCATTAAGGTCACTCACAAGGGACTGCCTTAACTTTGGTGGAGGTTTATAAGTAAAAGTCACAGATAAAACATATGACAGATATAAACACATATGTATATAAACAGCGGAAAACATCAGACTTTTATTTCATAAAATACTTGTTCATACAACACATTTCCATAATTGTCTTATAACAACTTCCAAAACATTACAACATCATTTTTGTCTTGGTTTTTAAATAAAGAAGCATAAAACGTGATTAAAACCACATAAATCCCCATAGAATGTGACTAAAGTCACAGATAAAACATATGACAGATATAAACACATATGTATATAAACCGCGAAAAACATCAGACTTTTATTTCATAAAATACTTGTTCATACAACACATTTCCAAAATTGTCTTATAACAACTTCCAAAACATTACAACATCATTTCTGTCTTGGTTTTTAAATAAAGAAGCATAAAATGTGATTAAAACTGCATAAATCCCCATAGAGTGTGACCAGCAGCCATAGCCTAAGAAAGAGACTCCAAACCGTACATCAACTATCTTGAAGCTTTTAGAGAATCTGACTAAGCTGAGTTATTTCCTCCCTGTGGACCTAGGGGGGGAACGGAAGAAAAGAAGATGAAAGAAAATAGGGTCAGACATAAAGCCTGGTAAGTCTAGTGACTCTTCAGTATGAAAATAAGAATAAGGGTATGATAGGTATAAACTGGAACAGGAAAGTATCATAAACTAAGATGAAGTAGTTTTGAACGAATATACTATCGCACCCCACACTATATCTCTGCACCTATTGTATTTATTCCGACTAGCACCCTATGCTGAGGGTGAAGTGATCCCGTTTCTAAAGATGCACCCTATGCTGAGGGTAAAGTGATCCCGTTTCTAAAGATGCACCCAATGCTGAGGGTAAAATGATCCCCTTATTTTAAAGATTGGCTCCTACTCGCATAATCATCTGTGTCTTACGGCCCCCAGAAATTGTAGATACCTATGCTGGCCCTACCATGGGGTGTATCAAGTCCCATGCGACACAAACCTTAGAATGCATAGGTTATACTACTAGTGCCCCCAGTGCCCTGTTTGTCTGCTCCGAAGTGTGTGCACGCCCGCACTCCGTTAGAACCCACACTGTTGCACCCACCGCCGTCGCTTTGACCGCTTACAATCAGCCCAGTAATCGTGCCCCACCCTGCCTAGTTTCAGTGTACCATGATACCAAATTGGGTTACTGCTGAAATGGTCCCCGTTACTAGGTTTTTCTAGTCAAACATGCTAAGTGGTTAAGTGTCTGTATTTACCTAACCCCGCCCATCAATTTCAATAACATGTTGAATTGGTTAAGTGTTTTAGTTAACTTAACCCTACCATATGTCCTTAGCCTTTTAAAGCACCGGCCACTCACACTAGACAGATATTGTTACGGTTAATGGATGTGCCGGTCGGTTCCGGGCAGATTTACACCGTAACTCAGTCTAACCTCGGGTCCTTATTGGGCTTCATGCTTGACCACCCACATTGGATAGGTATTGTTGTGACTACTGGACAGCTGGGCGGGTCCACGCATATTTACATCATAACTCAATCCAACCTCGTGTTAATCATATTCGTATTTTCTAAATTTACATATCTGTCTTTATTTCTGAATATATGTAAATTTGTCAACAATTAAATGTTATGGCCTACATTCCAAGTTTAACATTTTTGGTATAAGAATTTATACTGTTTAAATGCCACCAATTTTGGCATGTGACAAACATGCCAATTTTATATATTTTATGTCAAGTTTTACTAATATTCCCAACGTTACCCCGTTTAAGCATTAGGCTAACAATCTTAGCCTAATTTTCATTCGCATAGTCTTAACATATAATATTAGACTAAAATCTTAGCCTAATTTAGCGTGCACAAATAGGCATAAGGGAATTCATAAACACAAACATAACATAGGAGTAAACTTGGTATTTTTGCCATAGTAAATATGAACATCATAGGTGTGAACTTGCAAAATAGCCAACATGAATGTCATAGACGTGAACTTGCAAAATAGTCAATATACATATATGTGAATTTGCAACATAGCCTAAATCAATTTTACATATATGTGAATTTGCATTGAAATAAGGGTCTAACCAAATAGGTATCACATGAAATAGCATATGATTTAGACAACATAGGTATAAACTTGTTTTTGGATCTAGGCATAACATCGAACATCACTAGCACATGACAAGAATATGACATTTTCATAAATATGTATAACTTTATGACAAGGGTGTGAACTAGATCCAATCGCATATCTAATTACAACATGAAACATGTACTAAAGTGGATCTTGACATAGATCAAATTATAAACTTGCAACTTTTGTATAAACATAGGGGCATGTATATGAACATAACCATTTAGGCATAAAGATTTCTAGCATAAAGTATATACATGGGTTTCTAATCACAAACGACCTATAAAATCGCATAAACATGTACTAAACAACTTGCTTGTGATGTTATTGTCATTCTAAAAGTACAATAGGATCAACATCAATCTTAGTTACAACACAAGCATCCCAATTTCATTTGCAACACAATCATTTCAATACATAGATATGAATTAACATCGTCGTTACATAATAGCACAATTCCACTTCCAATTTACATCGAATCAAGTCTTAGTTTTATTCTCATCGGAAAAATCGCTATACTTACAACGAACGATGAACTTGGATCTGGATTCTGAATTCTGGATTTGAAATGCTTTCCTTTGGGTAGACTAACGTTGTTTTGATTCGTGTTTTGCTTTAGTATTGGCTTGTCTCTAGGCTTTCTAACTGATGGCCACTCCTAGTTTCTTTCCAGCAGCATGACGGCTTTAATATTCTATTATTTGTGTGAATTTAGGGTTAGACTTGAGTTGTATTTATAGAATTTCAATCTAATTAGAGCCGTCGATGAAGCTAAAGTGAATTCAGACCATCCTTCTCAAGAGAAGCCAATCAGAAAGTGACATGTAAGCCCTAATGACT